>JAAGVU020000045.1:18932689-18956910 GCA_011763525.2 Mormyrus iriodes
CAAACTCCACACACATGGAACCCGGGCACAGACGCGAACCCTGATCCCAGAGGTGTGAGGCAACAGTGCTAACCACTAGGAAGCAGCAGTTGTGTTGGTGAAAACACAATGTTGATGAGAAAGGTCAGAGGAGGGTGTACAGACTGGTTTCAGCTGACGGGAAGTCAAATAATCATTCTTTACATCAGTGGTGAGCAGAAAAACTTCTTGGAATGGACAACACATCGAACCTTGAGGTGGATGGACTACAACAGCAGAAGACCACATTGAGTTCCATTCCTGTCAGCTAAAAGAAAGAAATGGTACAGTTGAAGATTGGAAAAACGTTGCATGGGCTGATGAATCTCTATTTCTGCTGCTACATGCAGATGGCAGAGTCAGAATTGGGCATAAACAGCATAAATCGATGGACATAACTTATCTTGTGTCAACAGTGCAGGCTGTCGGTGGTGTAATGATGTGAGGAATGCTTTCTTGGCACACACTCAGCCCCCTAATACCATTCAAGCATTGTTTAAATGCCACAGCCTGAGTATATCTGAGTATTGTGTTGATCATGTGTATTCTTTTTGGCCACAATTTATTCATCTTCTAATGGCTACTTCCAACAAGACAATACATCAAGTCACAAACTCAAACTGGCTGCAAGAACATGACACCCATGTCCACAATGAACAAAATCAGGGAAAGCTAACACCAGAGCAGTGGTCAGCACCCTCTTGAGTCCCTGGAACGCCGTATTACATTCTCTTGTCCAGTGGAGCTCACCACTCTTCCCTGTCAGGTGGTGGAGAGGTGCAGTGAAGCCATCACAGCCATTAATAAACCATTGGTAGTGCAATACCAGACCCAGCAATCTCCTTATCTCTAGTGTGATCTACAGTGTTGGCCAATCATTCACACTTACAATCTTCTCTGGCTCTGTGGAAATGCTGTCTTCATCCACTATGTGGCTCAGGAATTGCACACGCCTCTGAAACAGCGGGCAGCTGTTCAGCTTGAGACCAAGCCTACGAATAATGGCCAAGACTTCTTGGGGGTTGCTGAAAGTTCCATGTCTGAAAGGCATGACTGAAATGTCACAGTCCTTTTCATGGAAAGAACATCCTTCTTCTCTCTATCCTCAAAAGCAAATGCCAGTAGCCACTGCGCAAGTCAATATAGCTGAACTACCTGGAACTTGCAAAGAAATCAGGTCATCATCAATATGTAGCAGCAGGTAGGAGTACTTTTACCTCCAGAGTCAATCCCAGCTGCATCTCCAAAACCTCATCCAACCAGCTGGTGTGCCAGGCTGCCAGCTTCAGCCGGTTCTCATAAGGTTCCCACGCGCTTTCTCTGTGGTACTACAGCAATCACACAAACACCAGTCCTTCACCGTGCTCTCTGGGACAGTGAAACTGGCACTGACAAAAATGCAAAAATGGGTTGAGGGCGCACATTTTTGCATGGTATTAGAATCTAACAGAACAATGTTTACAAAGACAGCATATTTGCCTCCAAAAACTAAACTCTATGCCAGGGTTTCTCAATAGGTGAGCCATGAGCACCCTATTTTAGGGAAACACCACTGGTCCAAAAATGGGCCACTGACCAGGGGCTTCGCTAGACTTTGGCATTCAGGGCTGAAACCCTGAATTAATCTGAATGACCCCCGATTGGTCTGTTTAGCTTGGATATTTTAACATCACTGTTCTCAGTTTAGGAATTTGATGCAACACAGCAGTCATAGTCCAAAATCTTAGTAGCGCTACACTTATTTCTTTGATTTCATCAACACATGCAGTATTTTGAAAAGGGAGAATAGTATGAGCAAAGAATTTTAATAGAGACCTACAGTATTCCATCTGGTAGTAAACAGCAGGACAGCTTCAATCGTGACTGCACAGAATCCCAGAATTCACAGCTTAATTCCAAATCATAAAAATCAGTTAGTTGTGTCTCACCAGCAAGTTAATATACACATTTTGTCTTTAATTTGAAACTTGTGTTTGGAATAAATAGATTTCTACACTAAATATGCAAACTATATCTTTTCTGCGTAGTATTGCAACATAATTTTATGCGTTGATCGCAATTTAAAAATGAATCATTTGACAGCCGTAAATCTCCATCTTCCAGAGCGAATAATCAGTAGCGACATTAGCTACAAGATTGAAAAGAAACTGGAAAAAAAACTAACTACATTTAATCCATTACCGAAGCTAGCTAATATATTTTTAGATAAAACATGAGAATGTCAGCTATTTTTGAATAGCTGGATGACTGGTAGGGATTGGGTATGTACAACTGCGTTACCATGTATTGTTCTCAATGAGTAAGTTGTAAGGGTGTACATCATTGGCCCTAAAATGATTCAATTTTTTGATGGTTAATGAGGAAACAATTTGATGCATCAAATCTTCAATTTCTATCACAATTTAATTCAATTAATCCAAATTCAACCCAAATTCAAAGATTTTTTAACTTCAATGAAAATAATCAAAAATATTATCATAGGAACTTAATAACACACTATTAATGGAATACAAGAAAGTAGAATCTCAGGACACTGTATTGTTACTATTAAATGGAGAATGTGCCAGTGTAAAATGTCAGAAGGCCAACTACTGAACTGTGCAAAAAAAAAAAATCAAAGACATATAAAGAAAATGCCACCAGGTGGGGGAGGGGGGTTGCTGGCGGTGTAACTTGCTTGAGCTCTCTGGCGCATATTAGTGGAATGATGTTACATTGTTTTTCATTCTGTGGAAAATGCAGGGTCGATCTGCGGGCTAGATTTAATAATGACTTATAATCATGTGGTAGGCCGGCTTTTCTAAGGGGTGAATGAAAGGATGAAATCTCTCATCCTCCATTACAGAAAATGGCTGATCATCCAATGCAATCATCACCATTATTTTAGCTTATTTTAGCTGCTTCTTTAGCTGTGGTGCTATTAACTTTGAACATTGATAAAGCTTAAACATCAGTTAGCAATACTGGCCAAGACTGACATATTGAACTGATATCTTGATTTTTAATGAATATTGTCTGATAACACTATGTTAACCAATATGTCATGTATCTCTAAGGCTAACATTACTTTTTACTTAGCTAGCTAGTTAGCTACCTCAGGTTCTTGTCCATTGCTATGGTAGCTTGAAAAAAGAATGACTTTTTTGTAAAAAAAAAAAAAAAAACAGGGGTGAATTTCCCAAAGGCGTGTAAATACCATGGTGCCCAGCCAACCAATGTTTCAGAAATTCATGTACTGCTACTGCTAATTTGTGCATCTACCTGAAGAACGTGAGCACAAAACTCAGAAGTGTGCCATGAAGACAAGCTACCTGGTAGCTAGGTGGGTAGCACAGAGTATGAAAGCTTTCACTGTCACCAAAGAACTGGTGCTGCCAGTTTTTCTTTGATATGTGCCACAAGATGATCGGTGAGAAAGGTGCAAAAAAACTACTTACAATCACAATGACACTGTAAGTAGGAGGGTTGCTGAAGTGGGCTATGACATACATAACTAAAAAAGAATTTAACATAGCCCACATTTTGCTTTACAGTTAGACCAGAGTCCACTGATATCACCAATACATCTTTACTGCTTGTTTTTGTGAGACACCGCTGGGACAAGACGACTTGCTATTTTGTGGGGAGCTTGATGATTACTTTATTGAGACTGACCCTGCATGGAAAAACTCTATGGGAGTGTGAAGAGATGGTGTTGCCTCTATGACGGAAAGACACATGGTCATCATTACGCAAACCCTCTGGAGGGCACCAGATGCTAAACGTTTTCTGCACCATGAAAACTCAGCATCAAAAAGGATGTCAGCACGCTAACATGAAGTGGTGGATTTGGTGGTCAAAACAGAAAATGACATTAAAAAGAATGCTGTCGACTCTGACTATGTGTGGACTCTGACCAGGTTCAGTTGTTGTATCACAGTGATGTGAGATGGTCATCAAAGGAGCAGGTATTAAATTGCCTCAAGCTGAGAAAGTCCACTCTTTCCTAACAGAGAAGTCCCCACTGGCAAATACTATGCAGATGTAAAGTTCATGGCTCACTTCACCTAGCTAGATGTTTTTCCACAGTTATATCTGTCTATTCAAGGCAAAACAACAATATCTTTCTTGTTTCTGACAAGATTGAAGGATTCATAAGAAAAGTGACATTGTGCACTAAACATGTTCAGGAGAACATGACAGACATGTTTCCACTTTTGAGTGGAAAATTCTTCCCTTGTTTACACCGCAGACACAGTCACCCAGCATCTGTTACAGCTGTCTGAGAAATCTGTGGTACCTCAAGGATCTCCGAGATGGCAATATGTGGATGCTGGACCCTATTTCTGTGGAGCCAAATGGACCCAAATTTTTCTCTGCAGAGAACTTGAAACTCAGCTCATGGAGATGCCAGCATATAGCAGTTTAAAGGTACAATTGAAAAAGGCTGACTTAGGCTCTTTTTGGATCCTTACCTTAAAGGAACAGTCTTCTCTTGAACTAAAAACAGTAGTTTTTAGTAGTAAGTAGTAACATTTCTTCTGCTATTTACAAATAGATATTTATGTGAATCTGGGAATTCCATCGTGGTCACAACCAAGACAAAAGATCGGAACCGATTGAAGGCAACCCTAAGGGTCTACCTTTTATCCATCCCACCTAGAAGTGACCTACTGGTGTCTCAGAGGCAAGCTCAAGCTTCATATTGACTCTGCAACATGCATGAAGGCAATAATTTATTTACTGTAATTATAGTAATCATTTTGCTGACAGGCTACTGTAATGCTACCAACAACATTTGCCAGGCAATGAACAAATAATATAAACTTTATTATATTTCCATGTAAATATACCATGGGCAAAGTGGTGGCTCTGAGGCTAGGGATCTGCACTGGCAATTGGAACATTGCTGGTTTGAATCCCATGAATGCCAGTAGCAATTATACTCTATTGGACCCTTGAGAAAGGCCCTTAACCTGCAATTGCTTTGTCCTGGGTATGACATTAATTTACATACAGCCCAGCAAGCAAGTCCTCCAACTTACAGGGAAAACCTGGGGGTTGTTGGCAGGATTGGAACTCCAACCACCGGAAAAAACCTCACACTGCTCCATTCCATTTGAGCTTTTGTGGTGCTGTGGTGTCACCTGCCACACAGCTGGTTCTCATCCCTGAAGTGGTTTGTCATATGGTGGGTGCAGCAATGCGCTGTATCACTGCCCGCTCCTAATCTCTCATACCAGGCCCCAAGCAGACTGGCGTGACGCATGTGGTTGGGGATTCACATGTTTGAAACTGGTCAGGGCCCATCATGAAGCAGAAACAGCCCTCCAAAACAGGTGACTCATCTCTTGAATATTTGCACACTGGAGAGAGTCTGGTTGTGTACTGCACACCAGCGTGCATGAAATGTGCCGTGTGTGTTACGTGTCATTTGTTTTGTGAGATCTTGTTTGAGCTTTTGTGATTAGTATGATCTATTTGTTGTTCAAGCACATGCACACAACATCCTTAGAGAGGCTGGTCATGGCTCAGATTAAGGGAAATTGTCCCCTCCTCCTTGGATCAATATGTGTTTGCATACCAGTTAATGGGCAAACAGAGGATTCCAACTACAGCATTTTGCACACAACTGTAAATCACCAAGGATGCCAACATCAGAATGGTATTCCTAAACTATACTTCTAAACCCAACACAATCATTCCCAAACTCATCAGCCTTGTCCAAGGGCTAAGCAAGATAACACTCAACCATCCTACAGAAATTGTCTTGCAGCAGAACACACCACATACAGCCCATCTGTCAATAATCTGATTGCTTTCAAAACAGGGTTTTGAAATGTACTATACACTATATCAATATATGTAACATTGATGTATGATCACATTGACAGACAGCCATGTATACATCTCTGGTTGTTGGTTGACCTAAATTTCTCTACCAAGTTGGCATGTATGCTGTTTACTAAGTGAGTGACAAAGAATGGTACTGTTCATCTCATGTAGTAGGACTCAACAGACAAAACATCCTATTTATAGTCTTATGAGGGACATGTGAGATGGAGCAAAAGTCACCAATAAAAAACTGACTGATTAGCCGAGGCAGCTCATCTATTAGACGTAATAATACTAACTACAGCTGGGCCAAATACAGTGTAAAAGATAATTCAGATTTTGAATGAATGAAAGTTGCTTTTATATAGGGCTTTTTAAGATACCCAGAGCTCTTTACAGAGGCAATAGGGAGCCACTTCATAGAGCACCACAGTGTAGCACCCACCTGGATGATGCAATGGCAGCCATTCTGCAACAGTATGCTCACCACACAGCAGCTAAGATGGTGAACAGGCAGGACGGTTCTCCAATTAGATAAATAGGAGATGATTTGGAGACCAGATCTGATAGGGCCACAGCGGACAATTTCAGCCAAGACGTCAGGGTACGATCCCTACCCTTTTGAAGGATGCCCAGGGATCTTTTATGATCTCACCGACTACAGTTTTACGTCTTATCTGAAGGACAGCACCATTTTTACAGCACAGTGTCCCTATCACTGCACCGAGGCACTGGGATCCACACAGACCACAGAATGGACTAACCTGTTGGCCACATCAGCACCTCTTCCAACAGAAACCCAGCTTTCCTAGTCAGTCTCCCAACCTAGTACTGCACAAGTACAAATCTGCTTAGCTTCAGATGGATTACCTAGTTAAATGTCTTAATGACATTTGCTTTAGCTAACAGTAATGCTCCTTTGAGCCGTATGCCACTAAAAGGAAAGAAGAAAACAATTGACAAATCAGGAACTGAAGGGTGGGTTTAGCCCTGGCAGTTGACAAATTAGGAACCAATGGGCGGGGCTGGCCATGGCTGTGGCTGGACATGGGCAGGGCTAGCCTTCTTGCAACCTGCAGTAAGGCATAGTTGGTCCATTGGGCTTGAAAGTAGACTGGTTTATGTCAAGTTTGGGGGCATAATTAAGACTTATGTAACAGTCTAGGATTTTTTAATCATCCTGTTTTATCATCTTCTTTTACATATGTGGAATTTAGATTTGAAAGAGGTAACAATGATGTTTGAGATTCACAGTATGTCAGGTCTATGAACCAAACTCTACTAATTCAACTATGCCAAGGTAAAGTCAGATACTCATTCTATGGCACCTTTAAGTAGTATTTAATATGAAAGTTTCAAAAACATAATAACACTGGTGGACTCGTTGCAAAAAAGCCCTCTGCAGTGGTATAAGTGCTGCTATTGGTTGCCCTTCACATGAAAACAGAATGATTGAATGCTGCCTAGGGTGCCCCTTCATGTGAGGTAGTATGATGAAGTTATGATGTAATGAAGTGCCCTTCTAGTGGAGAGAATGTGATGCAGTGCCCTATAAGGTGCCTTTGCAATAAGAGTTGACAGCATTCTTTTTAATGTCTAAACGGACCCTATGGGTACCCTTCCAATGGAAAAGGGTGCAGTTATGAAGGGTCCTCTGTGCCACCCCAACATGATTAAGTGTCCCAAAGGGGGCCCATTCCAGAAAAGAAAATGAGATGCACTGCTGAAGAGTAGGGATTCCCAAGCTTTTAACGTCCACAGACCGATTTACATCATACAAAAATTCCACTGACCGTTAAAACAGCCAGGAGGGGTAGGAGGGTTGCCAGCAGAGTGCCCTAATAGATGCCCTCCAGAAGAGGAAAAGTGATGCAGTGTTGTATAGGTTTCCCATCCATGTGGGAAAATCTGAGGAGTTGCCCTAATGGATGCCCCCCCAGAGGACAAAATTTGATATAGCACTATATAAAGTGCTCTTACAATTGGGTAACCTTAAGGTGCCCTCTTGGGTGCCCTTCCAAAGTGAGCAAACATGATGAAGTACCCTTGTGATGGAGAGAAAAATATCTACGATGAGTGCCCTTCCAATGAGGAAAATGAGATCCGGTGGTCCACTATGAAATAGAGTTTCTTATACAACCATCGTGTACCATTCTGCAAGTTGGGGGGGCACGTCATGCAGTAGGTGCCCTTTGTGTTTTTTTTGCCCTCCTTCAAACAGCCTGCCTCCACCACCACAACCAAACTTGACATATTCATTCTACGGCATATGCTACATGTTTTTAAAATTTGGTGTCACTCTGAGAATATATGTGTAACTTTGAGCATGTCATGGAAAATTACACTGAAAGAGTAAAGAAATTAAGCCAATCTTCCATTATAAAAAGTAGGAAACAAAGAATAAATGAGAAGCGTTCATGAGGACCCAAAGAATCATTTAATACTAATGTGTCTCCCTCAGTCAAAGCACCAATGAGCAGGTCTGAAAAGCAAATTTAGCATATTTTGCATATCAATGAAAGAACTAATGTGAAAATGGATATATTACAGTATATTCCAGTAGATGCATCTTAATTCACAAAAGAGGAAGACATACAGAGTTTGAATATCTGACTCACCTTTCACTAGTCATTAACCAAAACGTTCTGTTATATTACAGCACCACCTTTTGGTTAATGTGAGCCTTTTTTGCATACTTTGCATGCTTTTTTGCATGGGCTATACCCATACCTAAAATTTCATATTGAAATGTTGAACCGTGTAGGCCTTTGAGCCACAAGTTGTGAGCAGGACAAATGTACTGTCATTATAGCACCCCCTCCCCCCTTATGGTTCTGCAACAAACTTCTATGTCTCAGGAGTTCTCAATGAGTCACTGACGTTTGCTGACATTTTGACCATCCGTCAGTGACTTGACATTGCATACCAAAAAAAAAAAAACAAATCCCAATAGACAGAGAATAAAGTGAAGAATAAAAAGTGTGCAAAACAATTAAGAAGTCGGGTCACAAAATATGATGACAACAAGTATTTTTCTTTCAGTGAAAAATCCATGTACTAGTTCACAAAAGTAGGTTTTGCATTTCTTATAATTTTTTTTAATTATAGGCAGAAGTGGGTGTGGCTCATACTATTTCATTCACTATTTCACTTGCCTGAACACGGTTATATAAAGTTTTTGAATGTATAACTCACAGTCCACAAGTTATAAGCCAAAATAGATCCATGGGATACGTGTACATAGCAGACTGCTCTGTTTTACAAGATGGCAGCTGCATTATGAGTTTTTCTCCTCTATTGCCATCTTTCACTGAAATTTCAATTTTGGATTAATTTGGGGTCTATCACAGACAAGATTTTTGGTGTAGATTTTCATCCTTATAACGTACTTGTGAAGTGGCAATAACATTCATGAATGATCAGGTAGCGTAAATTAAGTAATAATAACATGGATGAATCCTGTATACAACGTTAAGCCTCTTATCAGCTTGACCTTCTGTTTGTTGCCACTAAGCATTGTTGCTTCAATATTGGTGTGATATGTCAAAAAATTGGTATATGTCCAGATTTTCAACCTTACAACACGTCTGTAATGGTTGGAAAAGATTAGTCAAATCTTTTTGAGTTATCGCACTACTGTAATGGGATCAAATGTCTGAATCTACCCTTTTTTACCCACTATGTGGCGTGCTTCAATTTTGGGATGATCAATCTGAAAATTTGACCACTTTTAGTTCATTGCTCATACAATACCTCTACAAAGTTTTAATACGATCCATAAATATACAAATAAACTATGAATTACCGTCTTAACAAGAAACCGTCTGTGTCAGCAGACCAGTCCCAAACCTATATGTATTTCCCATCTGGGGAATACAAGAAGCAACTCTTGTCAGAGTCAATCACAGACACCAAGCTCCAGTTAGGCTAGACGTATCGTAATACTGAACTGGTAACTTCATTTTACAAAGACTGATCATTTTGAAATACTTCCATTTTCTGCGTCATCCCATGATGTCTCCAAATCAGCACTTGTTAAAGCTAGGGTATGCTTTTTTGGAGAAACCAGCAGATTCTGAAAGTATCCAACTGAAAGTATCTACCCTTTTCCTTCAAGTATCCTTTCTAAGCCACTCCCCCTATACACAAACAGCATGCTGCCTCATTACTGCTGTAGGACAAGTCCACAAGAGAGAGCTTGTGGCAGGAGGAGCATAAGGCATCGCTGTCGTATCCAAATACCTAATGGCTCATTCACATGTAAGAAAACACCAGACATTATTATAATGAATATCGCATAATAATGAACATGGCTATTCCTAGTACTCACAGCTGTCAAGCTAGCATGTTAGTATTCGGAAATTTTATTGCAAATGGAGTTGCGGTAACTTATTGCTGGCTAGCTAGCAACAGCTGGCGGCAGTTAAGTTATATATCTGGTAAAGTTAAACACATCGACAAGGTTAGCGATAGTACACAGTCAAAGTTTGTTTGAAAAGTTTATCTAGAATTTTCAGCTCATTCATCCATAATGTTTGCCAGTGAAACAGACCAGTACCTACTGGTCCCCCTAGCGATTTTTTTTCCTTTGCATGATCTAAGATCATCTTTTTTAGTTTTTGCTCTTCAGATCTTCTTCTCTTTGGCTGTTTCTTTGCCATCTCAGCATGTTAGCATGCACCAGATTTACCTTCCCTGGTCTCCCCTCTTTCTCCTTTCTGCTCCCCCTGTCTACCCTCCCCCTGTCCTGCGTATGAGCATGAACGTCTCCTGTTCCTAATTGGCTGGAACAGTGTTGTGTGGCTCGGTCCGAGCCACTTTGTTTCTTCCCGTTTACAGAACCGGGGCTGGCTAGGAACTCCACGTTTTTTTTCAGCACACATACAGAACGAACAGCTAGGGGACAATGAGGAGAAATTTGTTGAGTTTGACAAAAAAGTATATTGGATTTAAATCGAATACCATAGCTTTAAGTAAATGAGAAGTTGTTAACTAAACTTATTTTATTCCTGTGAGCCCTGATGCTTTGTAATGAGAAATATCTAGACCTTGTGGCTGGAAAGGTAGAAAATCCCTGCTCTAGGCCATGAACTCTGCTTCTAGGCTTCTCTAGCTGATATAAACACCTTCATGGTAATCAAATATTTACCATACAATATTCACATCAGACACCATAATGGGAAAAATTGTGATCTCAGTGATTTTAACTGTGGCATGATTGTTGGTTCCAGGCAGGCTGATTTGACTATTTCTGTAACTGCTAATCACCTAGGAATTTCACAAACAAAAGTCTCTAGAATTCTCTAGAGAAAACGGTGTGAAAAACGAAAAACATCCAGGCTGCAGCAGTTCTGCAGACGGAAAACCCTTGTTGAAGAGAGTGGTTAAAAGAGAATGGCCAGACTGCTTTGAACTGACAGAAAGGCTACGGTAACTCAAATAACCACTCTGTACAACTGTTTTCATCTAATAATACACAGCATGTTAAACCTTGAGGGGGATGGGCTACAACAACAGAAGACCAGATCAAGTTCCACTCCTGTCAGCCAAAAACAGAAAGCTAAGGCTGCAGTGGGCAAAGGCTCACCAAAACTGCATGAATCCATGGCCCCAACCTGCCTAGGGTGGTGCTGTAATGGTGTGGGTAATGTTTCTTTAGGAATGCATCAATACCATAGTTTTTAGACCACTGTACTGATGCTGTCCTTCTAGTACCTATCGATACCACTTAGTCATTTTAGACATCACCCAGCCCTATATACTTGCCAGCCATCGCGGACCATCTAAAAACATCTAAAGCAGCAGTTTACAAACATTTTACACGGATACTACCTCAGAAAGTATTATGTTCTCCGTGTACCACCATTATGACATTATGCTTGATTGACCAGAACAAAACACTGGGTTAGAACTTCTTTTCATTTCACTGCATAGGGGTTATCAATTTACATTTTCTTTCTCCATGCTAGTGTTTGCTGCACGGTGGGTTGTTGAAGAGTGTTGCTGGTTTTTATATGTTTAATTCGATTATTTGTGTTGTATGAGCTTATTTTCATACCTCCTCTTGATGTTTTAACAGTGCACAGTTCGCAGTACGCTATGCTTTGGTTTTTGTCTTTAATATTGAAGTACATCCACGCCACAGATAGTTCATGGTCCTGTTTATACTGCTTGTTAATAATATTGCTGGTACATCATCATATGGTATGCATTGTAGGCATTGGTGCATTGTCACACGGATGAGTACGAGGACGTAGGCACTGCATCAAAACACCTACTGGATGCATCCCCAGTTTTCCTGGCACACTTTGGGCTGTTTATATCAAGCAATGATCGCTTGAGTGCCACAGTGTATTTGAGTATTGTTGCTGACAATGTGTATCCGTTTATGGACACAATTTACCCATCTTCTAATGGCTACTTCCAGCATAATATGGAAAATATTATTAAATTATTTAATGCATCATGTCACAAAACAAAAGTTGTCTCAGACTTGTTTCATGAACAGTAAGCTCAGTGTTCTCCAGGGGCCTTCCCAGTCACTGGATCTGAGTCCAACAGAACAGCTTCGGGACGTCATACCATGGGAAATTTGCTACATGAATGTGCTGCTGACGATAACATTTTGAAAAGATACCGATACCAATCCGATATTTTTTCCACTTTATCAACTACTAAGCATTAAATGAGATACTTGTATTAATACATTTTAATTAACAGGGCAAACTATCTGCATTTAGTGTTGCGGTTGCATTTTTGAGCATGATTTTTCAACATTAGAACACATATACTAACAAACAGTAATACAATAAAAGGGTCATTGCATTTTAATGAAAAAAATCCTATTTTTTGCATTACTCCAATGAGCTATAACTGAGCCATACAGCTGTAATGTAAAAAGGTTACAGTTCACAAAAAAAACAATTATATATTTTTTTCTAGCTGGGGTAAAGAAACGGTGCTATATCTTTATAAATAAACAAAAAACAACTCTGGGCTCTGGAAGGTATGTGTAATTCGTATGCCAAATTTCATCACTGATGAAAAAAATGATGCAAAGGCCATTTGTTAAAATGGAAAGAGCCAAAAAGACAAGAATCCCCAAACCACTACTTGGACCATTCCATAAATTTGTGAAATTTCACAACCAGCTCACTTAATTAACTTTTAGGAGGTTTTTAAATGGTAAGCTGAAATACATTTAAAGACATAAAAACATAGTTTTATAGTTTTCAGAATTCAAATTACTCATAACTCCTGAAAAAAGCATATAGGGTATAGGGACCTCACTGTATGGGTCACTGTCAGTATGAGGTGCCTTTGGGCAAAGTATTTCATTTTTCAAACTTTTAAAAATTTACTATAGAATTTAGACATCAGACTGTTCAGAAAATGTGTAACCACCTTTCATTTTGCAACAGTAAGCAGACAATTTGTGACAAACTAAGTCCACCTTGTCATAGACCAAAAAAGTTTGATAATATAGCATTGTGTTGAAGGAGATGCCCTTTTCTGAGAGATATTATGTCCCTATCTCAACAATAATTATATTTGTTACTCAAAGTCTTAGCGAATTATGAATTTTATGATAATATACATTTTTTCACCAAATCCACAAGTTGTTTTGTGTTCCACAAAACATGGACAAAAAACATAAATGAACAAAAATTTTAATACTATCTATGCCAACTGATTATACAAAAGATCAATTATAGTGTTTTATTGGCCAAAAGAAATTACTGAATTCTTCTGATAAAACAGGAAGACCATAGAGTGAGCAAACACATGGTAAGATGGGATACTAGGAATGTAGGATATGACATTGTAAACAAAGGCTCGACTTTTTAACATACTGAGTAATAGCAAGTTACAGACCCTGTATTCATACAAAAAAAAATAGGATTAATGTATTGTAAGTACAGAAATTTAAGTGACAATGTGACATCGATGTGGTGTTTTTAAAATTTATATTAATTGGATATTTCATCACAACAGGGTGGACACGTCAAACTTAACCACAGCCAGTTATAGACACAATACGAGGAAAATTAGAAAAAATAAGTATAAATAATTAGTGAGCATGCAGAATGTGCTCACTCCACGAAGGGGGGACAAGATTAAGGTTGTGGTGCGACAGATGTCTAGGGTCAGTCTCTTAATTGGGCGGTGTCCCCAAACTCACACTGGAAATGTTTAACATTACAATGAAATGCAACTAACTTATCAAGACCTGAATTATGTAGTACATAATTTATAACTTAAAAATGGTTTATTTTATATTTTTGATGATTAATCTTTTAATGTACAAATTGAAGATAACCAAGCGGCACCTGGAACATGCGAAAGTCCTCTACATCCCATCAAACTAAATGGCATAAAAACAGTGTTTTGTATTTCTGTATGAAATCTGAATAGCTATACTGAGGACACCAAAAGCACTCTATGATGAAAATGACTAATGTATACGCTACACTTTCCTCTATACTTAAACGCAACGTCAGAAACCAACAATGGCCGTATTACTTATGGTTTCCGAAATGTTAATCTAATGCTCCTATTTTAGTGTGTTGTTTTGCACTTTCATATTACGAGCCAGGACTGCCAACTTTGGCCAGCAGGCTGGCGTGAGATTTCCAATCCGAGACAACTCTGCACATACATGCATACGCAGTTACATGTATATAAGAGTTTTATTACCCTGTAAATAGCCTGTAGGGTTTGCAAACTACCCCAACGATTTTGATGTAGCTAATTTTAGGTTTATAATGGAAAAATATAGATCTGCCGTAAGATTTCTTGCATGAGCGTGAGACTTTGAAATCCAGAGTGTCACACCAGATGCGTGAGAGCTGGCAGCTCTGTGACCATTTTAACCGATACAGCGTTGATCCTTGCCACTCGCAAATCAGCCCGCCGAAGTAACAAAGAGCGATTAAAGTGCCCGTAAACTGACCTGAATAGTCGCTTATTTTCTTGTGCGAGATGGCACTGGGCGCCTCACTGCGAATCAAATCGGCTAATTTTGTTATACCCATTATTTAGGTACATATATATGAATAATTTGTGCGTTCTGGGGAAAATACGAAAGCACTTCCGGGCTTACGCGCATTATATGGACGCAGTGGCGCGGCCTGATGACGTGAAAGAAGAGTTATGCGTCTCCACCGGCACTATACCTCCGCCTTCTGGCTTTTTAAAAACCAGTTTATTACAAAGTTTTCGCAACTAAATCGACTGATAATGTTCTAGAATCACCTATGTGATTCTTTGAAAATCTATACAGTGGACAAAAACATAATTCTACACAAGTTTAAAGTAGGTAAATGCAATTAAAACTATTAAATTAAAACTAAAACATACCTGTCGTTTGGGAAGGAAACCCAGATTTAATCTTTTCTTGTCTTATTCTTTTATTTCTGTGCATAGCCCATTCTTTGCGCTCACTTACAATATGGTCAAATGACATCTCTAATGTGTAATTCTTACCAGCACACTCATTCTTAAAAATCACAACAGTACAGGATCAGCTGGAGCTGTTCAAAAATCAGAGTAATCACATTAATTTTAAAAAAAAGTGCAAGGCAATAGCATGTAGCGTAGGTCAACATCTTCAGCAATCTGAAGAAAAGGAATAGGAATTTTCTGATTTTCTGTTAGAAATAAATTTTTATAACTAGTTAAGACCATCTGGATTCCAGCCATAAATTACTAATTGCCACTGTAAAGGCCCCATAACAGTAGGAGATTCTGTTTAAAGTAGATTTATAAAACTATTATTTGTAAGTTATAGGTAGTCCATTTCAGCTGTCTCAAGGTGCTTTGTTATGTAGTCCAGCAGGACTTTCTCATTGGGTTTATCTTTCAAGTAAAAGTGTGATCCAGAAAGCATTCGAATGTTGAATTCTCCACTCGTAATAATCTTCCAGGCTGTCAAAAGCAGAAATATAATACATTAAAGGGGAAAAGAAGAGTGCAAGTTTTCTGTTTTTATTCTGCATTTTGGGGTATTGAACAGGCAAGATAAACTGTGGACATTATCTGTTCCTGATACCACCAAAACGTCAAGGCTGCTTTCAACGCAATGACTAGTGGCTAATGGTTTGGTTTATCTTCTTGTTTTTTCTGAAAATTTTGCTGAAATAAACCATCTAAATTCAAATAAAAGCAGTTCATTTTGGAGTTTTGTAAAAGTTTCTATATATTTTTTGTTCTCACCTTCTAGATCATGAGGAGAATCTTCATTTCCATCAAAACAGGACACAGAACATGACAGGAAAGGGTGACTGGGTTTTGAAAACCTATGAATGAATGACAGCATCTTGCATTTACTCAAAATAGCTAACAAACATTAGCAAACATCAATCCCTGCATGTGTGCACACAGGCATGCACAACCCAAAAATTCTGGTATATGAAAGTGTGTACTGGCACAACTAGACTACAGTCAAGGTTTAACTATGCTTGGGTGGTCATGTGTTTAGGTTACGGCTTTAGCCTCAATTCTAGATCAAGTCCTAAAAAAAAAAAAAATAGAGAACTCACTCGAAGTTTTCCACAATGTGAAGATCGGCTTTCAGGACAGGTAAAAACAACTTCACAGTCTCAGGATCTGCCAGTATTTCTGATGGAGTTCCCCCGACAACTTTCATCCAATGCAGAAACTCCTCATCGGACAGTCTGCTTTTCTTTGGTGCCTTAAGTCGTGTCTCTGACTGTGAATTCGAAACACAAAACACTGTAAATACGGGGAGGGAAAAGAAAGAAGTGAAGCACTGGAAAAATATTTCACATCCAATCTGAGGTGGAAATTTCAGGTCCAGAAAGTAAAATTCCAGTCTAAGATTTTGCTTTCAGCCGGCCAGCTGAGTATAAAGAGTCACAGTCACAGAGTACTCAACTGGTTGGTTGAAATAAAATCTTGGTCTGGATTTTAACTTTCTGGACCTGAAATTTCTACCTCGGCATCCTACTTACATAGGGGGCAGAGGCTCCAGACAGGAACATGTGCACAGGTTCAATGTTGTGTACCCTTTTTAGGTGTTCAGCCACTGCACAGCAGGCCATGGCTCCAAAACTTTGACACAAATATTCACAGGTGAGTGGCACTGGCCTCATTACAATGGACTGTGGGATGAGCCGTGATCATCATTGAGTATCGTGTTATACCTGTGGCCGAATAAAGCAAAGGGCTTCTCCCGCAGCGCTGGCAGCAGTGCGCTGACAACCTCATCCACGACCTCCTGCATGCTCCCAAAGAAATGCTCTTTTACTCTGGTTTCCCTCCCGGGCAGCTTAATGGAATACACTGTAGGTGGGGCACAGAGCAGATCGTTCCCTTCAAAGCATTATTCTCCTGCCTATTAATATCTTACCAGTCTAACAATAATCGACCCGGTAAGATTTCCAAGGCAGAATACAACCGGAGAGCCTTAGCATTCCTTCTCTGTATGGTAAACTGAAGAACAGGTACCACCCTTAACTAAAGTTGGATATTAAACTAGCCTCTAAGGTCACTGATTGAAATGTAAAAACTCAACAAATATCAACATCTAAAAACTGGTCAGGAACAAATTACAAAGTTAAAAGTTTAAATAATAATTATTATTGTTATTATTAACGATTATGATGATGATAAAATGGTTCATAGTGCCAGACAGCATGTAGACCTATTGTAGGTCACCTATCCCTGTACATGTGTCTTGACGGTCCGGCTAGGCGCACCTTCAATAGAGCTGCTGAGCAGGTTTCCCCAGCGGGCATAATGAATAGACCCGCCACCGGCCCAGGGGAAACACAGCAGCCTCACTGCTGCTCCGGGCTGCCTATTGAAACAGCTGACCACCTTCTCCATGTTACGAACCTGAGAACAGGCAAACTTTATCTAAATGTAAAATATCTGCTTCACTTAATCTAAAGCCAGGTATTAAAAGACGTCGGAAGGCTTTTTAAATCGAGATAGGATTCAAGGGTTTTATTTGCCACATGCAAGGTATATAGTCCGACTGTAACCTGCAGGGAAATGCAAAGTGGTCATCTCCGCCATAATAAGAATGAAGCATAAAGTCACAGTGCCGATGTTACGCGTTGTAGCAAGTAAAACAAACAAAAATACATAAAACTGTAACAAATAAAATCGAATTAATATTTGTGCCTTAGGTTTCTCAATATAATACCCACAAACCTCTCAAGCTGTGGTTTTCTTTGGTTCAACAGCTTCAGCACTTCCTCCTGGGTCATAAATTGCTCTCTCTAGCTCCTGTAAGAAATGTTTTAAGGAAGGTTTTCCCCATTGCGTCATTTTTTACATAAAAAACCCATAATGTTCATTTTTGGTTATTTACAACAAAACATCATATTTATTGTTTTTTTTAGCCGTCAATGACGATAATTTTATTTTGGAAAAGAGAAACATGAGACTATCATCCACTACCATCACGTGACTAAAATTACTTCCGGCCGTGTCTCAGATTCTGATGCACGACGGGTAATATAGTTCTTAAGACGGAGCGCAACAAAGCATCTGAATTTCCTTAAATTGAGCGAGCTACTCAGCTGTCATAAAGCTGAAAAAAAACGAAAGACCCGCTTTCGTGCAGGTCCATGATAAATTCAATACCCTTGGTTTAAAATTTGCAGTATGTAAGGTGTCATATTTGCAGTATATGTATGAAGTGGCACCTTGGGTTCCTAGTGCCTCACACTTCCGAGGTTGTTGGTTTGAAACCCACCTTCACTCTGTTGGTATGTATGTTGGTTATATGTTCATGCTGTGTTGCAAAAGTTTTTTCGCAAGTTAAGATGTATTTGGTGGGGATTAGTTTTACATTGGGATATAATACATTTTATGTAAAATAGCCTTTCAAGACACCCAAGGACATTGTGCATAACAAGTAATAAATTATTTTAAGGCAATAAAAACATTAAATGAATTTGGATAAAGCCATAAAACAGAAAAGAAAACACAAGGTTAATTAGAGCTAACAAAATGCACGATTAAATAAGTACATTTTAATTTAGATTCAAAAATGGAGAGGGGGTGCAGGCCCAGAGCTCCAGAAAGACAGCCTTCCACAGCCATCATTTGCTTTTTATATGCGCTAACTCTAATGTCAGTATCTGGAAGGGATTATTTTAATATCTGATATCTCTGGGAATTTGGGAAAAAGACATGTTTCTATACATTGTGTGTACATTGTGCTTCCTGGGAAAGCCTTCCCCATGACCCTGACCTGGAGAAGCAGTTGAAAGATGGATAGACAGTTGGATAATTGTACTGATATAAAGGCAATGCAATAAAGGAAAACACTAGGAAGTTATTTTATTGTGCACAATCTCCTACCATTTAGACAAAATACATAAGTCTTGACATTGTTTTGTGTCTTAATCTGCTACACAAATATACAGAACGCCACTTTTGCAACTAACCTCTTGACAAAAACATTTTATTGTACCACAATAATGTTTTTTTTTTTGTAACACAATAACTTGGTATCCCCAAGAACCTGTACTGGATAAGCAGGTGGAAAGTAGATGAATGTATCACTCTGTGTGCATGACTCCACAAGTTTGCGGTTTCTGTTATTGAGCACTTGTTCGATAAAGAGTGCTAGATGTTAATACTTTGAAATAATATTTTTAATAACCTTTTACAATAGGCTGTTGAATTTACAATGAGAATGCAGTCATCTACCACTTACGTCTCTTGAACAAAACAAAGGTTTAGCATCTCTATTTCAAGCCACTATTTATAATAAATGCAGTTCACTGTAGAAAGCTAAATTCACAGAAGAAAAAAAAAAGGGTCAAGTTTAATCCAGCCCAGACTACATGCATGACACCTGCTTTATCTGTAACAGGAAGTGGAACAAATAGCATATGGACTGAATGTGATATTCTCTAGAAAAGTGAACTGAGTCAATGTAAGTTTTATGGCTCCAGGTAATTGCGATTCAGAGAATCAAAGAGGTGTTGTTTATTTTAAAATCAGTGTAAAAAAAAGATAAAGGTGGCAGTCCTTTTTATTTGACCAGCATTGGGCTCTGGTGAAGTACTACTTGATCCTGAGATGCAAAGGGGAGTTTCTGTGGGGCTCCCCCTTGGATAGGGACCCTCTCCAGGGCCAGCTCTGTGTGGGCCAGCGGTCCTCCAGTCAGATGTGTGGGGGTGCTCTCCACTGTCACCACACGGCCACAGAAATTCTGCAAAGCAACAGGGATGTTTTCCAGGCAGAAGTGAGGTGGTTGTAGGTTGGCATATCTGATGAAAGATTCTAAAAAATAAATTTAAAAAAAATCTATCGGGTGAAATAAATGGATTTGAAATGACAATCCCAAATACATCTTTAATGTATGGTAGGACTGTTAATTTTCAAAATTCCACTGCAGAAAAAAAGCTGATGGAAGAGACAAAAGTCAAACCGCACAGGTTATAACACGTTTTCTCCGAGGCACTAGGTGACTTTGCATGTCACTGTAGAAACCAGTGCAACACAGCGCAATACCAACGGTGAACCAGCAAGAGATTAAGATCACAGTTAAAAGGATCTTTTGCTTTGCGATAAAATTTCTGTGCTGCTTCCAAACTGGTATACTTACTGTGACATGTAAACCAGAGATGCGGGTGGGGTGAAAAATACATCCGGCATCTTCCGTCTTCACTTTGGATGACTCTATACAGCTTTCCTGATCCTTTTTGGACTCCTGTAAATTGAAATAAATCTAATTAAAGTAATGAACTAGAGACATTAATTATTCCATCCCCACAGGCAATCAGTATAAATAAATTTGTATTGTGAATGCATACAGATGATATACTGTGAGGTGGAAAAGGTGTAGTGTCAGCTTTCTTTGCATTGGTTTTATTTTCAGTGGTGAAATAGGAAACCAGGAACACAAACAAACTCTGGTAAACAATGCCTTTTCAGCTGCTAGGGAACAGAAAGTAAAAATGGTCATACCTTACATGATCTCTCATGTTCAAAAAGGACCTGATCACGCACATGCCACAATACTCTGCTTCTTCCTATAAGCCTCCTCTCTAATGCAATAGATGCCCTTAGATTGATAGTACCTGGCTGTACATTGGCACCACCAATAGGAATGAAAGAATTGGGAATGCCCTGCTGTGCCAGACGTACCAGTGCAATCTGATAACTGAGCAGCGCTTTGAAAAGTCCAGTTAGGTGCACAATTATGTGGTCACCAATTCATACAAACAGATCTCTCAGATAGCAAAACCCTCTATGTTCCAGTTCTGGTAGCAGTCCTGGTGACAATCTCACCTTTTTCCATTTCATAGTTAAGTTACTTTAGTAATAATTTAAATGATTTTATCAACAAAGTAGGATGACCAGATAATCCATGTCAGGGCAAACAATTTGAGGTACTTCAAGTTTTACAAACTACTTTAAACCTGAAAGACTCCTGAGTTTGGCTAAATAGTTCAGTTCTCCTTGTGCTTTGACTGGTTTGTTTCCCTGATTGAAAGACTTATCCAGCTGTTTCACATTAACAGTGTTAGCAATTAGCATGATTATAGGAGACACACAGCAAGAACTCAGGGCTTAAGTGAAATCCAGGTCCTTTTAATTGATGGTAATTTACAAATCCTGTCCTAGCTCAAAGTGTCCTTCCTGACGTGGATTATTTAAGGGGGGGCCTATGATGCTTTTCTGGTTTTCGCTTTCCTTTAGTGTGTTATATAGTTATATATGCCTGTAAACGGTCTGCAAAGTCTTAAGGCCCAAAGAACACGCCAAAGGGAGTAACTCTCACCACTAAGGGTGTAACGGTTCTGAAGCCAAGACAGAAACGTTCATGATCCCGTATCGAAATCCCCTCAACCTGCAGCTGCGGGTGCAGCCTGTTCAGCTCTCATTACGTTACTAATGTTACAAAAGTCATTTTTCATTTCACAATTAATACCATAACACATGTAAATCACAAAGTCATCATTCTATTCAAAGTTAGTGCAAGCTGTATATTTTGTAAATATCACACATTACACTTAGAGATGAAATGCTATGAAAATTTTGCATCATAATTATAAGATCAAAATTCACATATATTAGTATTATCGCTGTATTGTTAAAATGTGTTGACAATGTTGAAAGAGTAGGCGTACTGAAATCATTTTACGAAGTTTTACATGGAAATCCACAAAATTAGCAACACTATGCACTTTTTGTTTGCATAGACATTAAAACGATAACACAGACAATACTTTATGTAAATATACGAAACCCATATCAAATGTGAATTAACATTAAAAATCTTGCACTCACCGCCTTCCGTCATGTTTTCACTGACACAAAACAAACCCATACTGCATGCTGCGCCTGCACACCTGCGTCTGGGAGATTGTTGCTAACTTTGGTTGATGCTAGACAGCATTAAAATTAGTTTTTCAAAGTTCATTTTTAAAAATAATTATCATGGCTTACCGAAAATCTGGTAACCATTCCATCCCTAGTTACAAAACTAATTTTTCATTCCATAAGTAACACTATGACTTATGTAAACCACAAAATTATTAGTCTATTTAAAAGTAGGGCAAGCTGTATATTTTGTAAATATTATACATTACACCTATTTTGTCTTCCAACTGTGTGTGTCATGTGATTATTTTGGTGCAATCATAATCGAGTGATCATGCCTGGGGTAAAAGCTAGGCTAGTTTCATTGTCTGTTATCTCATGTTCCAAAATGTTGGTGATTAATAAAACCCAGAACTGTTTTCCCTGTTGTTCAGATACAGACAGAGACACACAAGATTAGGTAAGTATATCATTGTGCAGACTGTCCATTTATTTCAATGGGCATAACCGTAATCCCAGTTATGGCAACCTTATCCTCTACCCAGCCCTAACCTTAACATAAGTAACCAAAAAAAGGACTTGTGGCTATTTTAGTTTTTTGATTGCAGTTCGCAATTTAGGTTTATATGGTGGGGACCAAAAAAATGTCCCCGCAAGTTAAAAAGTAACAGGTTTTACCACATTGTGGAGACATTTGGTCCTGTTTGAATTAAGAAGATGATTCTGTGAATGTGTACGGCAATTCTTTCTGTAAGAATTAACACAACAGTGATTCAGCATCTACTGTATAATGAATGTCATAGATGACCATAGGTACTGTAATTGTACACTGGCTGTTAGGCAATACTGTTATTTTATTAAGAATCTGGAAGAAAATGGGAGTTTTACTGCACAATGTGTACTAGCAGCAGTGACAACTCGTTTTTCTTGTTTCTTTTGAGAAAACAAGCAAAAAGAAAAAGGCAAAGATACTGGATACACCCAATTCTAAAAAGTGTCTAGAACACGGTGAATTTAAGCTTGTACAGCAGCTTTAACTTTACAACAACCTCTCTGGACAGTACATCAGGATAAGCAAAATTAACATTAAGAGTAAGGCAATAACTTCATCATTCAGTTACTTACAGTGATGATACTGAGCTTTCTGTTTATTTTGTTGATTTTTCTTGGATATTGATTGTATGCAAATGAGTCTATAAATTAAGCAAATATAAAACCAAAGTAAATAGCAATAATCGAATATAATCCAGTAATATAAAATTGAATATAAATATAATATAAAATGCATAATGTAAAAACTTAAATTAATTATATTATTAATTAAAGAAAAACCAACATAAACACAAGCAGGCAGATCAGCTGCAAACAGCTTAAAATACTTGTCACCAAGTAATACAGGCTAATCATATAAACCAAATGAGGTGTTTTCTTCCTATTCAAAAAAACTGATCGCATATGTAAAAACTGACATCCTATAGTTCATTTGTTTTTTTTAATGAAATCTGCAGGAATCAAGCTCTCCAAATAAAAAAAGACAGATCATCAGAAGTGCAGACTCCAGTCATTGACTCACAGCTTGATTTGGACTCAAGTCACAAATTTGATGACTTGCGATTCGACTCAGCAAAACTGATGGAAAGAAAAGAAAAGAAATAAATTATATATTTCGGAAATTTTACATAAAACTATACACCCCAGATATACAGCCAAGCCATTTGGATATCACCGCCTTCCTCAATACCATAGATTTACCCCAGCTTAATAAGGCCCAAATTGATGATTTGGATAAACCATTACCAATTAAGGCACCCCATATTGCTCTCAATAAAATGCCAAATAATAGGGCTCCAGGACCAGATGACTTTCCGGCTGAGTTCTATACAACTTCCTGTAACACTTCTGGAATACAGTCTCGCCACTATTTTTCAGAATGGTACTTGACGTCAAGCACACTTCCAAAATCCCTCTGCACATGAATACAGCCATCATCACAGTACAAATAAAACTGAATAAAGACCCAACCCATTGCTCCAGTTACCGCCCTCTATCACTCATCAACACAGATCTCAAAATTA
>JAAGVU020000045.1:18962844-18975623 GCA_011763525.2 Mormyrus iriodes
CTCTAGGTGTGTGGAGTTTAAGTCAAGGGAGGTGATGCTACGATTGTATAATTCCTTGGTAAGACCCCACCTAGAATCTCTGATCTGCTCAGGCTACAACCTGTGGTATGCCCTGTGCTCCGCTCTCTCATTCACCCAGGCTACACCCTGTGGTATGCCCAGTGCTACGCTCACTTATCCAGTCAGGCTACACCCTGTGGTATACCCAGTGCTCCACTCTTTGATCCGCTCAGGCTACACCCTGTAGTTTCCATTCAGTATGACCCCTGCTGGATAAGCAGCTACTGAAAATGCATGAATGAATGAAGTTAAGGGATAGTAGTACATTAAAATACTAAATACCTGAGTGTAAAAGCACAATATTATTCTCTGACCTCAAGTAAATCAAGCAGAAGAAATACTCCTTCCTTTTCCAAAAACAGATCTTCAGTCATGTAGCAGCCAACAATACAGGACCTTCAGAAGGGGACACACTTTAGTGTTATGTTAATCGGCATGAACAGCATCAGAGACACGCTGAGCCGGCACGTACCAGACGGAGTCCACAGTGGAAAGGATTAGCTTGTTATGCCCAAGGCCGCTGTAGAACTTCACCATGCTCACCTTGAGAAAGTGGGCCACTATTTCCACCCCATCGGGCCCAAATAGCTCCTGTGAAAAACCTTATTTGTTTACTCTGCTTCAGAACAAATGAACAAACATTTATATAGCGCTTTGCAAAACACCCTAAGCACTTTACAGAACCAGTGGAGAGGCACTATAACCAATACCACTGTGTATCACCCACCCAGATGGTGTGATGGCAGCCATTCTGTGCTAGTATGCTCACCACACAGTAGCTAAGGTGAAGAACAGGCAGGATGGTTCTCCAATTAGATATATATGGGATGATTAGGAGACCAGGTTTGATAGGGCCACCATGGGCAATTTTAGGTATGACATCAGGGTACCACCCCTACTCTAAGGATACCCAGGGATCTTTTATGACCTCACAGAGTCAGGACCACATTTTTACGTCTCATCCGAAAGACAGCACCATTTTTACAGCACAGTGTCCCCGTCACTGCACTGGGGCACCGGGATGCACACAGACCACAGGATGGGCTAACCTGTTGGCTACACCAACACCTCTTCCAGCAGCAACCCAGCTTTCCTAGTTGGTCTTCCCTCCAAGTACTTTGCCAGGCCCAAACCTGCTTAGCTTCAGATGGATTACCTGGTCTGAACTGCAGGTAGTATGGCTGCTGACTTTTGAGTGGTGCTACTCTCAAATCTGCCAGCGCAGTGAGGTTTTAAGGCCTACATGCACAAGTATTTCAGTTGGCACTATGGACCTGCCTCAGTCTCCTTTGCCATCTCAGTAAGATTTCAGACAGTTACCTTCCTGTGGAGGTCCTCCTCGCACAGCGCCGACAGCGTTAGCAGGATGTCGGTTTTGATCTCCACCGTCACGGCGTTGTCCTCCTCACCTTCTTTCTCAAATCTAGCCATGATTCCTGTGAGAAATTACACACCCGCTTTAAGCACACAAAGCCGACTCCATGTCAACAGAGAACCGTTGGACGGGTGTGATGAGAAACTGGGAATGGTACCCTGATCAGAGATGCGGTTACACTGCCACTGAACTATAACGCTACAGATGTCTCGCTTTTTTAGCGTGTATGCTGAGAAGCCGCAGGTGGAGACAGACTCCTGATGACCGTACCGAGCAGCTGCCCGATGGCCCCCTGGTCACACAGGTCCTGGTTGAGCTGCTCATTGGCCAGAGAGGCCATGGCTCTCAGCAGACGCATGCAGTGGCGCATGTGGGCCTTTCTGCTGCCCCAGTCCCCTGCACCCTGGCAGCCGTGCCCCTGTCCAAAGTCGGCATCTGTTTGAGGTAGACAGTTCGAAACGTCTCTGCTCACCTTCCGTATTTTAGGTTGACTGCAAAGCATTACCAGTTTCCTTGTAATTCACACCTTAAGCATTCTAAAGCAGCTTCCTGAAATTTTATTCCTGATCACAAATGAGGTGAAAAGTCAACAGTTCAGTTTTTCACAATAAATGAGCTATATAACCATAAATACCTTTCCAAGTCTATTTTATTTTCCTTAGAAAATTGAGAAAAATGGCACTCCCAAAATAAAATGCTTACTACTCCTGAAGTGATTTCCAACCCAGTTCTAGTAAACCAAGGCCCCAGATGTGTGACGAAATAATAATGAATGGCCTTATAACTGACACTTTCATTCACACATTTATTTTTTGTTCACAGTTATTCATGCTAGACAAGTAGTTATGACAGAACATAATTAAATCCCAACCACTCTTAGTTAATTTGTCAAGTATGCGGTAGAGCTGGAAGTGCTGAGGGTGCTTCAGTACCCCCTCGTCTATTTTGTCAAAGAGAATCCACACCTATGCAAATATGTCTCTTCAAAATTTGTTTTACAAGCAACAGTAAACTAGTAAACTGTCTTTGATAGACTTATAGTGGGGACTCTCATTAATATATATACAGGCAGTCCCCGGGTTAAGAATGTCAGAATGTCTAACTCGTACTTATGAACGGACTGCCTTAAAGTCTATTCTGTTAAAAATTTGGCTTAATTACAATGGTTCGTAATAAAGGACGCTCGTGAAAACATTGTACGGCTTCAGCAGTTTGTCATCTCGAGCTTCAGTACAGTATGTATTTACTATTATTATTACTGTATTATTATTATTATTGTTATATTATTACGACTGTTCACCTACAAATTGGCCTTAAAGACAGACTTATGGAACGGAACTCGAGGACTGCTTGTATATATTAGGGTTGGGAAATCTATTGTGTTAATGCATAGAGTTAATTTAAATGTTATATAATACGTTATTTATTTAATCGCATTAAAATGTGCAGAATTTTGAAATTTATCACGTTAAAGTATAGCGTGAATTTCAAAGTCATAAGGCGTTAGTATTTCTTTGACTGACTTAACGGATTCAGCATTTTCATACTCAAATGAGGGAATAGTACAAGCAAAGATTTTGAATGAAGACCTATAATATTCCTTCCCGGTTGTTAACAACAAGAGGGGTTTAGGACGTAACCTTGACCATGATCCCAGAATTCCAAACTAAAATCAAATCTTTCAGCTAGCATCTCATAGGGAAGCTGATGTTACCTTGGGTCTCTCACAAAACAGCCCAGACTACCTTAAATCCTACAAATTATCTGTCTAATCAAGAGATTCTGCTTCATGATACAGGCACCTGCTTTATATCATTTGAAAAAACTGCCAAAACACAGTTTATCATTTTGAGATTAACAGGTAAACACAGATAAAAGCCACTAACACAAAATAAACAATGGTAGTTTATGCAATGGTAGTTTTTGCTTATTTTGTGGATAAAGCACTAAAATGGATTTCGATCACGGGACCCATGTATGGGTATAGACATGGGTAGTATCAAGTATCAAGATATTTTGAGAGGTGGGTGCTTTGTTATATATGTAAATAAACAGAATCTGTATACTTCACCTGGTGGTCATTATGAGACATAAAATATTATTTTTGGTTAGATATTTGGAACAGAAAATTTAAATGGATAGTAAGTTTCATATTTTTACAATGTTACCATTTTCAAATGATTTTTTTAAGCATGGTGAATGTGAATAGAACAGCTACTGACCAATTGGTGGGATGGTTTGGGTACCAAACAGCCTGAAATATATGCAGCCTAAAATACTGAGAAATGAGCCTGGAATATATCCAACCGATTTTTGGTCATCAGAAGCTGTCAGGCTGTTGGGAAGAATCAAGTTGGGTCAGTGTGTGCGATACAATATGACCCTGTTGGCACCATTTTAGCTAATTCAACACACTGAATCAGCATCAAAGCTAGTTGGTGGATCTGTCTTCTCCGATTGGGCTGTATGTCATCCGTCACCTCTAGCTCTGCCGATGTGTTCTAGTGCAAATTTTCACAATTCGACAGGAGCCAATCGATCGTTGACTTTTGTTGATGCAAAGTTTTTTGCCATTGGCTTGATGTATATACAGCATGAGACCCAAGTTGGTGGGTATTACAATGCATTATTAATCACCGACTTGTTTAACACACCTCCCCATTGGTTAAAGTCAGGGATTGGCAGGATATGGTCCCACCCACTGCAGGATTCTAAGGGTGCATCCGAAATTATATATGCAGTAGGTACTAAACATTGTCAGAAGCTTACTACTTGACCGTTAATGCAGTATATAGTGTATGCATGCATGCATGAGAACAGTAAGCATGCACTCAGACACACTGCGGTCACCATCTTGCATATAACCTGACCTTGTATGTTTTAAACTGTCTTAGTCTGACCCTTGCAAAAGTTAAAACTGTTAAGAACTATAAACAAAAAAGATACATATTCTAGTTAGCTAATGTATCTGGACATTGTTTTTTACTTCAGTTTCTACAGAACCGTCACGCCCTCCATCATCTTGACAAAAATTTCTGAGCAAGCGACATTCTTCACTGCTCTAGCGGGATAGTGTAGTGTCCACTGGTTGCACACTTCAGAATTTCGCAAAAAATAGTATGTTCAACAAGAAGTCATTGATTTTCAAGTAACAAGTAAGTCTCAAGTCTTAACCCTCAAGTCCTAAATCAAGCACCATTTCAGGAGAAACAAGTCTCGAGTCAAGTCCCAAGTCATCATTCCAATGTCTCAAGTCCAGTCCTAAGCTACAAGTTCTAAGCAAGGTGGAAAACATGCTCATTGTAGCTGTGAGTGGGGTACGGATGATTCTCGTTATAGTCAGTCATAATGGGTGGTTTGGGAACATTTCGGTTTCCCAATAAATAACAGCACTGTTGAGAGAGTAGGTGATAAGACCAAGACTGTCTATGAGCTCTATTATACTGATCTGGAAATGTTGTTTGATTTAAATAAATTAGATTACGGCTATAAAGGTGTTTATTGCTACAGATATGTGACCGTACTTGGAAGAAGAGAACATGAGATTTCGTTCATTGTGATTGTTATGATGTTATATTTTTAATTTTTAAAATGTATTTTACATATTTATTTTTGCAATCTGCAAAAAAGCATTGCTTAGATTTTGTTATTCAGACGAGTCGACAGACGCATTGTGTTTGGTTTACAAATGGTCCTAATTGTGTTTGTTTTTGCAGTTGTTCTTAATAAAACATAAAGAATCATAATTATAATAATCATTAGTGAAATTCAAATTCAGAAATTAAGAGACATAAAAAGTATGCTAACCAATAAATTTAGGTAACAACATAACGGTCTACTTTTTCTTTTATTAAATATTCAGTATGAGTTAAGGATTTCATTACCATTGTCTTCTAATTACCATTGCCATGTCTATGGTGGTGTCGTCTTGTTTTTTTTGGTGGGGAGAGGGGGTTCCCCTTTTTCTATGCTGGAGCCACTGCCTCTCAAAATGCCTGAGCATGGACCTGGACATAGATATGAGCTTAAAAGTTCACATTTGAATAGTTTTGTGTGTGATTTTATACCACATGAGGGTTGGCATTTCCAATGTAAGCGACTTGCACCGCAGTTCACTACAGCTGTCATTACGTTACTAGCCTAATACCATAACCTACTATTACTCTTAACTTATTGTTCTCCGCAGCCTTAAATGTTAAACAAAATTTGAAGTGTTTGCATCTCCATCACTGATCTTTATTCCACATATTTTGCAGATTGCAGTTCTTTTCTTATTCATGACATAGTAATCTTTGAAAATTAAAAACAGATTATTGTGGGGCTTATCATGTTACAAATGCTTTCTTGATTTTCACATATTAGCGCACAATAATCATGTGCTTTGAGTTACAGGGAGGGTCTTGAGTGTTTTTGAGTCACATGGGCCAAGAATATGGACATAATGCTAACGTCGCAAACTATATTTCGCCTACTACATGGAAAACAAGTATGATATTTCAGACGCAGCCTTAAGGTTTCCTGCCACCACCCTGTAGCTTCCTGTACCCCCCCACCCCACCCCACCCCACTGTGTCACCTCTCTTTGTGCACCACTCCAACAGCAGCAGCAGGCGTGTATTCCCCTGGCAAGTCATGTACTCGTCCACTAGCAGCGGCGCCACAGACACAAGTGTGGCCAGAGCTTGCAGCTGCAGCTCCTCCTGCTGGGCGGAGGACCAATCATGCCGCTGCACCTTCCTGTTGGGGTTGGCATGATGCAGCAGAGCCAAAAGGATCCGGCCATCTTTGAACAGCTGATAAATACCCAAAGTTAGATACATAGGGGTAAACAAACTTACTGATGTCACTCCTTTATGAACATTGGCAAAAGATAAATGGTCCCTATTATTTAAGCATAAACAAGCAAAGGAGTAAAACTAGAATCTTCATCTTCAGTTTATCATCACTAAAATGTGCTTAGCTAATTTGATGACTATTTATAAAGTAAATGTTTCATACACAAATGCAGAAATTTCACCTGGTAAGATTTGTAACAAAATTTTCTTCTGCAATTACCTGCAAAGCAGAAAGATCCCTTGACATTACAAAAATCAAATTAAAAAGAAGCTTCTTCATTTCAAAATCTTCATTGTTAAAAGATAACTTGAAGTTATGAAGAAGTGGGTTCTGGGTTTTAACTAGGGAAAAGCAGAAAACAGCAAGCATGTCATAGAGACAAAGTCACACAAAGATTCAAATATTCTTAACAATTTGGTCTCTGATGTCTAGTAAAGAGCTTGATGATGATGTATCATAAGTACAAATAATATAAATACCAAGAAGACTTAAATATTAATTACTGGTTTACAGCATCATAAAATATGAACACTTACTTTCGGGGAATGTGAGAAACAGGATGAGCTGCTTGGCTAACCCACTCTCCTGATGAACAAAGGAAACCAAAAAAGTGGTGTAATAATTCTCATATATTCCATCCACCCATCCATCCATGTTACTTATAAGTAATGTTTGTTAATGAACGTTACTGGAGGTGGAAATTTCAGGTCCAGAAAGTAAAAATCCAGCCCAAAATTTTGTTTCAACCAACAAGTTGAGTATAAACAGTTACAGTCACAGAGTACTCAGCTGTTTGATTGAAACAAAATCTTGGTCTGGATTTTTACTTTTTGGAGCTGAACAATCCACCTCTGAATGTTAGTGAATGCAGATCACTAGACACTCTGCACTTACGATCAGCGGCGCCTTGGGATTTTCTGCTATGAGAGAAATAATCACCAGCAGGTCATTTCTGAGCTGGAGCTCGTACTGCCGACATCCTCTCAAAAGGAGGTTGAGAGAAGCTTCTTTTAAACACCTACAACACAGAGAGACAGTAAGTACAGTGTGTTTAAGATTCTGTGGAAATGGTGACATGGGGCAGGGGAGCAAGGTGATGCTGAATCACTCCCTGGGGTGGTGTAATGTTTCTGTAACTGGGGTTAACACCAAGGCAGATTCAAGTGGATTATTCCAGATAATCGGTGTGACTACTTATGGTCCGGAATGCACTACATGACATCCGATATTAGTTGAGGTAAGTGCATCTGTTAAAAATAATAATTAAATCATTTGAACTTTCTTCCTTTCAAATTACCCTCTTATCCGGAGGTATCAATATCCAGATCTTCACAGGTTGTTCTCATTTCAGCAGAGCTCTTAATTACAAGCTCCTCCTCTTCTGATTATGCTGTTCGGCAAATAAAATCACACGAAGCTCTAATACCAGGAAGACTACAGCGTTTATGTTATTGTGTCTACACTGTGATTTACTCACTTGCAGCTACACTGCATGGCCAAAACAATGTGGACACCAGCTTATCCAACATCTCATTTTCATTCTGTAATACTGTAGGTTCTACTCTTCTAGCAAGGTTTTCCATTAGATGTTGCAAGATTGCTGGTGAGATTTTCTGCCATCTAGGTTGGATATTGATGTTGGGTGACCAGGTTCCTTTCTGTGACTTTCAATAATGTGGTCCATTTCAATCTTTACCAGGTCAAATCAAGCAGGGCAGAAATTTTGCAGACTGAAAGATGGCATCCTGTAATGGTTGAAAGTCACTGTCAATCTTTGTTTCTGGAGATTTCATGGCTGTTCGCTTAATTATAAAACTGTGTCAGCAATGGATGTAGCTTACTTTGCCAATTCATCTAATTAATAGGGCTGTCTAGATACTCTTTGCTATAGAGTGTAGGTGAGCCTACAACGTGCCAATGCGATTTAAATTCTATCAGTCACAACCTCAGTGACTAACACCTATTTTTCAGTACAGTGGTTAACTTAGAGCCTGATCCAGGAAGTGCAAAAGTATGAGACAGGGGACACCCTGAATGGGATGGCAGTCCACCACAGAACTGACACAAGCACAGATGAGCAATTCAGCAAAATCTGGGAGAAAACCGGAAGTACAAATCCCACGAACCCAAGGAGAACATGCGCAGCCAAGGAGGAGCATGCACCACAGTGTTAGATACTGAACTAATCAGAAGACAGACACTTCTCAACAACTCAAATATCCACCCATCAATCAACTTGCACCCACCTATCCAGTGTAATGCTGCAGAGCATCAGGAACCTATTACCAGGAAGCATAAAGCACGAGGCAAAGGTGCACTCTGAATGGCGTTCCAGTCCTTTGCAGAACACACTCACATACTATGAGCAATTTCGAGATGTCAGTTCAACTGACTGCATCGCTTGAGAGTGCAGAATGAAACTCATACCACATAAGGACAAGAACCCTGGAGGTATGAAGTGGCAGTGCTACCCACTGAGCCACTCAGCAACTTAACACATCATGGTTAATTAATCGGCCCAGCTGGGAGTATGACACATGTCGCCAAGTCATTATATTTAAAGGTAATAATATGGTCCGTAGTTTACACACAGGATGCAGTCCATGTCGCTGAGCTGGGAGCTGAGCTCTTCCGCGCAGCCTTTCTCCAGAAGGTTCCACAGCACTTCAGAGGAGCGGAACAGCAGCTGTCCCGACAGATCTGGCTCCATCATCCTGGTGCAGATCATCCTGGCCCCCTGCGCCTTCAGGATCAGGCCACAGTTCACCTCTGCAGTAAATTAGTGCAGTTTAAAGAAATGCAACTTCTTGAAAAATGCAACACAAAAATGAAGTTTCTAGTTTTTATGTCTATAAATACACTAGATGTGACCTAAACCTACTAAAAATATGACAATCAAATGCCTGTTTTTACTAGTTGGTCAGGCTCATCACACTGCCAATGGGCAGAATGTAACAGAGCATTCCTGTGCAAAGAAACATTGATTAAGGTAAAATAAGACATTGTCGGACGTGGTCGACATCCTGTACATTCACCTGAGGAGCTGGAAAGCAGCTGAAGAGCCTGGAGGAGCTGCAGCTTCACCTCCAGCTGCTGCTCCAGCAGCGCCATGGACAGCATCAAGGTCTCAGCCAGCCCACTCTGCTCCACCATCTGAGCTTTGAATCTGGGGCTGGTGGGCCAGAACCCTCCAGAGGGCCATGCAAAAGATGTCACATTGGATGACATAAGCAAGACAGCAATATTCCTCTATATACCAGAGGTCATTTTCTGATCAATAAAATTAACTTAAAATAATTTATGAATCCAACTCTCTTCTACTGTGAAGCAGTATATTGTATAGGAACACTATACAGATATCAGATGTGGTATCTGCTGCAATCTCCATCATTAAAGTCTTTATGACCGTTGTTTCTCTGTCCAATTACTACCCTATCAGATTGGAAGGGGTGAGGCCAATACCCAGGTCTAAAAGACTATTGGCTGCCTCTAGCCTGAGAGAAGTGGCTGATTCTGGAAGAAAAGAAGAGTAAAACAGAAGAAAGACAAAGCAGTGGTCTTTGTGTTACTATATCCATTACTGGGGCCAAGCTATGTGTGAGACTATGACTGCATACATTGCTCTAGCCATTTTGTGTAATAGTGTTTTTTTAATTTATTAAAAATATTTTGGCTGTATGCCAACCAGAAACCTTTTTTATTCGTGACATAATCCTGAATTAGAAGACAGACATTTAATAGCTGGCTATAAAGGCATTCAATTGTAGACTACTGCCCTCTTGTGGTTATGCTGAAGCACTGCTCTCGCTCACAATGAGCATATTCAGACAAGCTTGGAATGTGACATGCAAAGTTTGCTACTGCCAGTATCGGCGGCATACCATTGGGATAGTTTGTATTAGGAGGGGGACTGTAGAAGGATATGATGGAATTACAGATCTGTAGCCTTACTTCAGTGCTGGGAACTCTCATCAGGTAACCTGAAACAGCAGAACATGTTAGCCTTCCTCCCGCAACCCCCAGTAAGGAGTCCTGCCAAGACCAACTCCAACTGCACATCATACCCATCTGAGAGAAACATTCTTTAACGGCCGTTGCATAATTTATCTCATCAGAGGACTTTTCTTTCAAGAAAGGAAGCCTGAAGAGACAGGGGTAAAGACGTTGATTACTATGCAGTGCATCAGCCAGTGTGGCAGAGCTCAGTTTGTTGATGAGGAGACACATCTCACCGGCATATCTGGAGCAGGTCACATATCACCTGAGTGTACTGGGGATGACGTTTGAGTGCACATATGTTGAGGATTTTGAAAATGCCTGCAAGGTCTTTCAAAAACTGTAACATGTCAGTAGTAAGGAAAACACATAAGACTATCAACAGAATAAATGCTTTCAAGGGAAGAATCTAACATTTGCTATATCAGACTGCTGCAGTCAATCAAAGCTATATATACTTCAGAGTATACTAAGAAAATACACAATCATCATCAACATTGTTTGTAAAACTTCTGTCCAGAGAGATGAGTCCTCCAGAGTTCCAGATTTGAACAGAATCCAAAGCAGAACTGAGATACTCATTTACATTAGATACTAATCAAACAATCTTGTTAAAGTACAAAGTGTTAAAGATGGAACACACGTGCCTTGAAAATGCACCTGTCTTCTGCATATATTAATTAAACAAGTGATTATAACCATGGAAAAGCTATTAAACACCAAACATCCCTGGAGACAAAATCACCAGTAATTGGGACAGTGGGGATTTTAGATGGTATGTTTTTCCATTCTACTGGGATACAGTTATACAAAGTCAGCCAACACTAGTCATTAAAAAAAAACCTTTAGAGAGAAAAACGTTTCAAATGTAGGTCAGCGGTGGACAAAGGTCAAGTTATAATTAGATCAATCATGAGATGAAGGATACAACGCCATACTTCCACCTTTTTGACAGTTTCTTCAGAAGGAAAAGCTGTCTCTCTTTCAAAGCTTCCTGGAAACGCAATGGCAGTAATTTATACAGACTCTCTGTTACTAATGCACAAAAATCCAAATGTCGTAAATCAACTGACCAGTGACAATGAGTTGCCTGTTCTGAAATTAGACCTCTAGATGACGTGTCGGTGAGCTTATGTGTAAAAGTGATTAAAGTAAACGTCATTTTGTTCTCATTGCATATCGCTATATCTGTCAATGATGCGAGTGCCATGAACTGGACAAGAGTTCAACTTCAACGCCACGCTGGTCACTTACTGCAAATGGGTCCTCCAGAAGTTCTATCACACGTCTGATTTCCAAGAGTTTTGAAGAAACACGCTTTAAAATTTAAAAGCAACGTGAACCATTGGGCGACTAGTTAGCAAGTACCTCCTAAAAACACTTTAAATACGAATATTGATTTTGGGACGACAGACGAGTAAGGTAGCAAGTTAACCCACCTTAGTTTCCTCATCATTGTCACCGACTTCGTGTTTGACCGCTTTAGTCTGCAGCCTTATAGGACTTTTCCTCATCTGAACAGTCGTGGAAAGCATTTCTGTCTACGTTTTTCCAGTTAGCTCTTGTTAACTGGCATGTCCAAGTTCACAGAGAATCTCACGTACCCAGGCCCAGCGCTAATATCGGTCTGTGTTAGCGCTGTTTCACGTTACTATGGCTACGGCAGCTTTTTTAAGACAGGTACGGACTGCCGCTGGGGACAAACAGTGCTTTGTTGTTTCACGCCTCCAGGATCGGGGATGATGATATCACCTCCAGCTGTGCGTGTGTAGAAACATACATGTTGGCGAGATGGCGTCTCTAAATGGCCTCTAGGCGATGTTAAAGTTAGCGTGTATGTGCCCTCTAAGGCTATGGTATCTGGAATAGGGTCCCCCTCTGCGATCCTGTACTCACTATACTGGATAAGCGGTTGGAAGATTTTAGTAACCGTTAATTAAATTGGATTTTTTCCTTTACTAATTAGCTACATAATTTAATCTTTTGAACGAGTGACTTCATAGTTAAATACTATTGTCTGTAATGTAATCTAAGATAGAAACATTAATCACTTACATAGCCTATGTGAGCCAAAGCCCATTGTGAAACCTATATTATAGGTCTACTAGAAGTGATTTAACGCAAAACAAGGGTAAAACCCAAAGCCAATAAACACATTTTTAGAATCAGGGCAAATATAATTCGTGTTCACTTTGTGAAATTTATTTGTAAATATCGTTATTTATATTAATTCCTACATATGTTTTCTGTTTCTTTTTCAACTAAATAAGTTATGTAATATCAATTTTTCATAACAACAAACAAGATACCAGATCGTGACGGGGCACCATGACACACATTGTGTAACTGAGTTAACATTTTATTCTAACTCTGTGTGTTAATCGTATATTTGAGAATATAATCCTATATTTGAGAATATAAACTCCGTTTGAAAAAAAAAAAAACATTTATAATCAGCTGATTCGTTTCTTTCTTTAATGTGTGGTGGTGTAGTCTTGTCCAAGTTACCAGC
>JAAGVU020000045.1:18975723-19030994 GCA_011763525.2 Mormyrus iriodes
ATATATGTGTGTGTGTGTGTATATATATATATATATATATATATATCTCTCTCTCTCTCTCTCTCTCTCGTTACAAGATGAATCCTACGGAGTCCCGGAAGGGATGTGGAGGGGAAAAAATCGGTGGGTGAAAAAAACATGTACTTTTACGAGATCAGGCAATACTTTTCCATTACGATTAATAACTGCGCTGCGTCTGTTTAATTATTCTGGCTTGATGATATATGTGAGGATATGCGGATCTATAGTTAAATATTTCAGAAAACGTATTCGAGTTTAAACCTGAACTCCAACAGCAAGGTAAAGCGTTATATGCAGTTTTCCGGCTATATCTGTCAGTGTTTTTAATATACTTCAGTTTGTGTACGCACTTCATGTTCAATAGCCAAAGTATATTCAACTGCCTTGCTTTAAGGCCCTGGCGGTGAGTGGACACAGTGCAATTATTAATGAAGAAATGCGTCTAAAAACACTATTATACTATTATAGTATGAAAGTTACATGGCATGCGTTGTCCCCCATAGTTTAATGCTTAAATTACACTTTACAGGACATGTCTGCATCACTCAGGTTTATACCTATTGGTCAATAAATAAATTCCATCTTTTGCACTTTAAACCGACACAGCGCAGTTATTAATGGAAAACTATTGCGAGATCTCACGAAACTTTAAGTGCATGTTTTTTTTCCCCAACCACCGATTTTTTTCCCATCCATGTCCCCTCCGTAGCATCCTGGATTCAGAAACAAACATATGTAAATGTTTTACGTTAATTTAGCATATATTAAGCACTAGCTCAATATGCAGCTCTGTAATTTCGCAATCGAAGACAATTTATTACAAAAACTTTGGACATATGCAAAAAGTGTAGAATTCACACAGTAGAAAATGCATTTCCAATATGTATATTAATGATGGAAGTCTTTCATCTGCCATTGATTAAAGCCAGTTTTGTACCCTTACTCATTATTACACATCTTATACACAAGTACCTACCACTTCCTGTGCAAATAGTGATACCCACTGCTTACAACCGGCAAATAAACAAAAAGTGCTAAAGCAAATAGTAACATCGTACAACCGAGTAATTTATAAGCGCTTTCATCACGTTTAACATTAATCCATTGGAAACTTGTTTTTTCCAAATCCTTAATTAGTACCCACAAATATGACCTTTCAACAATAACAGCCGTGCTGCAATGCATGTTGGGAAATGTGGAGTAACACAACTGTTGCACCCTGGTCCAAATGCAGGTTAACACCAGAGTAGTGTTGCCACCCACTGCCTGGGATGCTGTGCTACTGTCCACTGTCCCCTTGAGTTACAAAGCTGCCATTTTACTGGCTTCCCGCACACCACTCAGGTAGGCCCCAGCCACTGTCTGCGGAAAGTGCCGGTTGGTAGCCTGCAAACAGACACAATAAATACAGCCTGATAATCACCCACATTTTGTGTACATTTAAAGCAAGTGACATAACACAACACAGTTTTCAGATTTTATAAATGTTTTGCTCTTTAAATACTCATTAATAAAATCAGACATGTGACAGAACCTCTGGAGGCTGGTGCAAAATCACCTTCTGTGGTTCTGACTGGTATATCTCACCTCTCCTGCAAAGAACAACTTCCCAAGCACTTCCTCAGCCATAATGTCATACGCCTCTCCGCTGCCCCCTGTCTTGACGAAGCTGTAGGACATCTGTGACCATGCGTCTTTGCTCCAGTGTGTGACGAAATACTGCACCGGATCTGGGACCTCCTGCAAGCAAAATTTAAGGAAAATAGTTCAAGACTACATAGTTAAAGTGGCCAAATCACCAGATACTTATCTACAATGAACAATTACCCTGCATACACTAGAAAAACAGGAAATGCTTAGGCAGCGTGTTGTACCTGCTCCCTGAACAGCTCACGCAACACCTTCATGCACAAGTCTGCCACTTGTGCATCATCCAGGTTCCTGATGGTGGTCACGGCATCTCCCGTGATGACAGACATCAGGACACTCTGTTTTCTCTGAGGGACAAAGGGACACACACAATGTTGGACAAAAAGAACTGATGACTTCTGAAAAAGTTGCATCCCTTGGCTACACCCAATGGATTAGCCACACCCACCATGACTCTAAAGCTGGCTGTATACTTCAAATGACATCTGGACGAAGTGAAATCGAACACAACAGCAATAACAATCTGCCGCATACTTAAAAACACACTGCCACCTTTGTTCTATGTCATGCCACAACCCTAGAGGGCACAGAATGTTTTTGGTGCGGCAGACCCATAAACAGAGCTCAAATAAACGGGGTGTGTGTGAGTCATTTTAATAAAGGAGATAACAGCGATTTTAAAATAGAAGCTGCCCTCTTTATTAACAGCCACTACTGGCTTAATACTAGCAGTGGCACAGACAGGGAAGCCGACGATTTACACGACGCTCACGGTCACACCCTAATGAAACACACATTCCACAGCAAATATTACACAGTTACAACATTTAGTATTAGCAGAAATTACTGTGCAAAGCATGCCCACAACTGCATAATTAGCCCTTTTGACCACCCCCACGGTGTCACATGAATATCAGCCAATCATAGCCAGTAGGTGGGATCAGAACAAATGACAAAAGAACAAACTAAAATTTTGCCTCAGGGATCCTGCACGCCAAATACGGTGATCACCGCGGTGATTATGGCTAATATGATGCCGTCTTGCCAAAACAACATCGATTCCGTCTGAAGTATACGGCCACCTTAATGCATGCTTCAGATACTCATCCCTGCCCTGACCTCTGGATCCATATCATAAAACATCCCAAACATGCCCCTCTTTTCTGGGCTGGGTGGGACGTGGCCGAAATAATCAGCTCCCTGGATCTTGTTGCCCCAAAAGCGGTACGGGAACTGCAAAGCGATCTGCAGACCAAAAAACAGATTCTGGATATAGACACTGTAACCGGTCACACTTCTACCAATTTTGTCTTAAAAGTACACAGGCACACCTTTTCAATAACTCCTGCCCCAAGGCTGTGAATCGCCTTCAGCTTCCTCTCAGGAAGCGGAGGGTTAAACTGAACCGTGTTCTTCTGAAGCAGAGCCAACGGGATGGTCACCAGAACCTGGAGAAGAAGAGGTAGGACCCTGCTGATCAACCACGTCAGCTTTAGCCATATGACAGAGCCATTAACTATATGACAGAAGCATGTAAAAAAACAGAGGATGATGTGATTTAAAGTGCCATATAATCCCTGATGAGACTTACCTTCTGGGCAGTGTACTGAGAGCCATTGCAGGTTGTGACTTTAGCCAGGTCCACAGAGTAGTCGATGCTCTGGACCTGCAGGGGACAGAGCAATTTGCAACCATAAACAACAAGTCAAAACCTGTCACACCATCCAGCCATCAAATTACCTATCCAACACAGGGAGGAGTGTATAGGCGCTTTTCCACCGCAACAGGTACTTTTGCGCAGTACTTTTGGTACTTTCCCTTTTTATTGGTCAAGTACCAGTACCAAAAGTTCCAGTGCCTAAAGTGCTGGGGTACATTTTTCATACTTTGGTACTTTGGGGCAGGACTTGCAAACATGTTCAATAGCCTGCCTCTGAACACAATAAAACCACGGTGTTGAAAAAAAGTTACGAACTCAGAAAACAATGATAAACAAAGTAAAAAAAATTTTTAAACTTATAAAAATGAATGTGTGGACAAATAAATAGACCAAGCTTAAACTGCGATCTGGTTGGATGAACAGATATAAGATCAGGATGGAATGACAATAAATAATGTATTTTGTATAACATACTAGGGCAGCACAGTATTATTTTGTTGTAATAAATACTGGGATATTTATAAAGCAAAAAGGAAACCCGTCCAGGAGTGATTTAAACAGCAAGGATGAAAATGATTATGCTCGTCTTGGAGAACACATGCAGAGCTCATGCAAAAGCAGCGGAGGTGAACTTTAAACTTATTTTTAAACATACAATAGATAATCTTGATAAGGAATGATCATCACAATTGCTAAGTTATTTTTTTCTATGACAAAGTAAAAATATTTTAGCGAAACTTGAACTCCCTGCGCTAAAATATCCGTACCGAATTGAAAGTAAGAAAAAGCCTGGTCTTAATCTAGCTGACTGGCGAAGTAAGAATTGCATGTGCAGAACATGCAATGTTGGTATTAATGTCACACATCATCCAGCACTATATTATACTATAGCGATTTATTACAAAATTCAGTACAAATTTATTGAGTACAAATTTATTCAGAATTCAGTACAAAATACCCCGCCTCGCGTTGTCATGTCATTGTGATGTCGGTACCAGTTTTTATGCCGGTGGCTAACCAACACCTTAAAGTACCAAAAGTACAGTACCTAGAGCGGCAGAAAAGCGCTCCATCTGTCCCATATGCCATACTGACGATTTTTTTATCCCAATTAATCCCACAAGAAAAGTTAATTAAACAACAATCATTCTGGGCTTTTGCTCAGCTTGTACAGGTGACATAATTACATCTTAGCAAAGCACTAAAACAACATCACCGACTATAAAAATATAAAGTAATCCCTTCACACTCGCGGTTTTGGTTATGCGCGAATAGGCCATGAACAATTAAGCAGGGATATTTTTGGAGCTTGCTGAAAGACAAAAACAATATTGAAATGAATTTGGATCACATAAAATCATATAACATATAAATATTAGTAACACATAACATTTGTTAGTGTAAGTGCACACTATATCTTTAATATTAAAAGTCATGGCTTGGGTATGCCCTGCATCATGCTAAGTGATGCTAAGTACTGTTTGCTGATGAATTGCAAATAAAATTTTGAAACTTTTTATGTTGTTGTACAGGATAGCAGACTGGTTGAGATTAGGGGTGCCCAAGTATTATTCGTGAATTTTCACATGTGTGGGGATCTTTCTCTCCAAACCTTGCAAATGTGAAGGGGTTACTGTATAAAATTAGCTTTGTCTTTTTTAGAATCTATGTAAAGTACCGCGGTATTGAGATGGATGTCCAGGCCCTCAGCCAGCTTGCCCAGGATGGAGGAGTAGCCATCAGTCAGAAGCGTATGGTCGCCGGAAAACTGAGCAAAGAACTCGTTGTGGTCCCAGGAGCGTGCGGACACCTAGACGGCAAGGGGTGCATGTCAGTACGCAGTGCCTGCTGTGAGAGGGCGAGGTACAGCGTGGGGGGAGAGTACCTGGCTGAGGTCACTGCCACAGGCATATTCCAGGTTGCTGAGGTGGAACTGGAGCACCTTCTCCTCCAGATCACTGAACTGGATCCCTGATTCTTGGAGGAAGTTTTTATAAACCTCTTGGATTTTCTCTGTTACAATAAAAGAACACGGTAAAGTGATCTGATATATTAACTGATAACTGCCTTAGTAAATACAGCAAAAGACTATATAGCAGCCAGGTATGAGTGCAATGTGCTACAGCCCCAAACAGTCTACAGATACAATTAAACAGTCTAAAGCTACAATCAGAGTAGGGGTTTCCAACCTTTGGATGACTGTGGACCAGTTTACATTGTATTTAACAGTGATGGGCGGGGGGGGGGAAGATTGACTGGTGATTTTGTAAGCTTAATCGTTTCTATTTTTGAAGATGTCTGTACTCCAGGAGAAGATGTAGTATGGAGTGTACAAGCCTACAAAAAGCTGGTAGCAGTGTCCTGGGGAGAAGTGTGTACCTCCCAGAGGGGCGTCCACGTGCTGCGGCATGTCCTTCCTCCACTCAGACACCACATCCAAGATGGCATTGAAGTGGAAGTCCATCCGCTTATCCATGGCAGGATCCGTGGTGCGTCCACCTTCCTGGATCAGGTCACACCTCTCGCCCAGCTTATGCATCTTTATACCCATCTATGTAAGAGGAGAAGCAAGGGCTTATGAGCGGGGCGGGGCGAGGAAGCCCAAAGCAGAAACTCACACACAGTATATTCATACATAAAATACATCTATACATATACAAGGGCACAGGAAGTCACAGGAAAAAGGATGCAAGTCACTAAATCACTAACACAGATAAAAAGGTGTCATATTATGCTAAGTTTCCAAAGTCGTCACATTGCAACTTTTCATCCTGAAATCGGGAATCTTGAAATTCGCTGCGATTTTCACACTATATGACTGATCAGTGACAGGGGGTCACAAATTATAAGATCTTTCACAAGGAGGAATCCCCAACGAGTGTCTGGACTCCCAACTATGGTTTGTCATGGAAAGACACGCGAGAAGTGACATGGAGAAATGACACATTACTGTTCGCAAGACAGAATTCTTGGTGCAGCCATGCTTATTGGTGGTGTATAACTCCTCCCCCAGGTTTCCTCTCACCCCACATCTTACGCTATCATTGGCTGTAGCTTGACACCGCATTCATTGCCAGTTCCAACCAGGTCCCGACACCTTTCCTACTACAGTGTTTAGAGCCACTGACTGGTCCTGATATTTAGCGACTCTGTCCGGTTGTGTCTTTAAACAGTTCACAAAAAGTGATCGAGCGCCAGTTTACCAGCGCCAACTTAACATCGATTTGCCTCCGATCTGGGACTATTGCCAGTGATCTCCAAAAACTGTTGCAGAGCAGAAAATCAGGGCTAAAAGCCCATAGTGTGAACTTAGCATTAGGATAAATGCTGAAGTCACAAAAACCACAAAAGTATTTAATGTGTTTTGAGAATGATTTCAAAAGTCACAGCAACGTATGCGAAACAGGGAGAAAGGGCACGGGCAAAGAGGAACTCAAGAAGCTCAACGACTGGGACTGACAGACATTTAACAGGACAGTAGCTAAACTTACGAAACTACAGCCTAAAAATGAGGTGACTGGCTGACTGGCATGTGCGTGTGCGCGCGCACACACACACACACACACACACACACACACACACACGGAAACCCACTTGCTCACACATTAGTGCGATAGGGTTGTTGACACAGCCGTTGACAATCTGGGCCCCCCGCCCTACTGTGACACCCAGGGATGTGTCGTCCCACACCCTGCCCCCGATCCGGTCCCTCGCTTCCAACACCACCACCTGCAGGGCAAAAAAAAGAAAGAGTGAAACAGGTCAAGTGTCATGAACCTGGAAGTGTCAGCACCTTTTAATTATATTTATGAAAGAGTGAAAGGAGTGAGTGGATGTAGGTGGAGAAGCAATAACAACAGAGATCGCAAGCAAACTGCACTGTAGAAACGGACCCCAACCAGACACTGGCCACGTTTAAAACACGCCATACTCACCTGCATGCCGAAATTGTGCAGCTGCCGGGCGGCGGCCAGGCCTGAGGCTCCAGCCCCCACCACAACCACCTTATTCTGTAAGGAGCAGGGTAGCCAAGGTCAGCACTGCAGCTGCTCCTGACGGATGGCTCTACATACATGTAGGGAACAACTAAATGATCACAAGAATCTAAACAATCATTATGAGTGGCAGGGCAGGGTGTGGGGGGCAGGGCGGGGCTGGCAGGGTGGGGCTGGCGGGTCGGGGCTGGGCTGGCGCTCGTACATTGCGGTAGCACTCGGGCAGCAGGGGCTCCTTGACAGACAGCGCGCCGGTGTTGATCAGGCCCTTCCGGGTCATGAAGCAGAGTATACGGTCCAGCTCCTGCACACAGCGCACGCGCACCAGCCCGCGCACGATGACGTGGGCTGCGCATGTCTGCGCTGTCAGCACCATCTGCACACAGAGGAAGGGTATCAGTGGCCTGTGCCACAGAGGAGTCGTGACCCTCTCAGGCGTCCGAAAGGGGTTATTGACAAACCTTCTTCTGGCACCAATATCAAGTAGGAAGACTAATGAATGAGTCATACGACTAAGAAAAGAGCTGCATTCACTCCATCCGTCAATCCATCCATTCATCCATCCATCCGTTCGTTCACTTATTCTGCTCAGGGTCATGGGGGGGTCTGGAGCCTAACCCAACCAGCACAGGTTACAAAACTGGGTACACCCTGCTTGGGATGCCAGTCCATCACAGGGCGCATGCGCACATGGACACACACACACACACACACACACACACACACACACACAAACCGATATAACTATGGTCGACTTCAAAACACCAGTTTGCTTAACCACATGCCTCTCGAGCACGGGGGGGTAACCTGTGCAACATGAGGAAGACATGTCAATTCCACACAGAGGGAAGGTGGAATCTGAACCCACAACCATAGAGATATGAGGTAATAGCACTATGTGGCCTGGGCAGAAAGACCAGTACATTACTAGACCCAAAGACCTGTAGTGCTCCTAAGACCAGTACATGAGGTGGTCCTTAGCCATGTAGCACACTAATCCGAGTGTTAGGCTATGAATATGTACAGCTTCCTGGAATACATGATCAGCCCGGACTTTTCCCACTGAATTTCCCCCCAGTCCCACCTTGCAGTCTCGATGCCAGGAGGCCAGGATGAGGTTGCGCAGGGCGAGGTACATGGTGGGGTCCCGGGAAAACTCGGGGAACTCGTAGAGCTCGTCCAACTCCATCATGTCCGGCCGCACGCACAGTGCCTTGCCACACTCGTTGGGCTGGTAGAAGGGCTGGAAGTACGGACAGAGCCCTGGAACTGAACACAGCGCACGCAGGTCAGCGTGGAGGCGATGTGGGCTGACAGCCAATGGTGTGGCAGACCAACCCGGGCTTACTCTGCGTCTGTGGGGCCCGGAGCTGCTCGGCCTTCATCTCGCTCAGGGGAATGTTGCAGGGGGAGCCGGAAGGACTCATGCCCACGCAGTCGGGGTAGTAGGCGATGAGGAACGGGTCCGCCGGGCTGTCTTTCAGCAGTGGCGGCAGGATCAGCATGGAGTGCCACCAGCTGTCGATCACTTCAGCTACCCGCTGATGACACAGTGCCGGCATGAGGACCGGCCAGACTATCCACACGGCCACATTGTCACATTTAAGTGAGCAATTAGATACAGACATTCCATTAAGGGGACAGATGACACCAAAAATATGTTTTTGAGCTATCTACCCATCTAGGAGCTGCCTAGATTCGGATATATCAGCCGTAGAAATGTCGGGCTTCTCCCGAACATAATGGGAGTGAATGGCATTCTTTCTGTTGTGATTAAAGTGCCAGAAAAACACTTTTAAAAAATCCAGCAGCAATCTCTCCTACCAGAAATCATGACGCGGTTATTGAAGATAATCCACAGACTTTGTAGCGAGCAGTTTAATGTAGGAACTATTTTTGTCTACCGAACTCCACACACCAAGTATATCACTGCGCAGAAGATACGAGCATGAGCAGCCTGACGAGCTCTACTGCACAGTGATACACAGTTTTGGGGGGAACTGCCCCTTTAAAAAATGCTGAGAATAAGTGGCTGAATCATTAATTAATTAATCATCAATAATTGATATGAATTCTGAACACCAGCATAGAATCAATCATGCAGTTTTTCGCGCAAGAGCAAAGAAGCTGTTGCTTTTGTTCTCACCATGTCTTCCGGCTGGGAGCACTGGTCGGGACCCTCGTTCTAAGAATTGGGAATAAGGAAGGTGGTTAGGAAGAACATGGCCAGACCAGTGTCCTCCAAGCCCTGCTGCCCACCCTCAGCATCTCACCTTAACATTGTTGAATTTCATCCCACAGCGGTAGGTCATAGCAAGCGAGGGGGTCAGCTGGATCTCTTTGGTCAGCTGTCGCCACTTTCCACAGTCAGGTTTAGTGCACTGGACCTGGGGGGGAGGGCATTTCACATTGTGCCTCGAGAACGTAGTGTTGCAGATGCCACAATGAGTCACCATCATCGCTGGCACGTGGGATCTCCTTCAGATCTCCTCCTCCTCCGGTCGGCCCGGGATTGACATACAGCACTGTGCGGGGATGTCCTCACCCAGTACGGGAGCTGTTGGTCAGCCATAAAGGCTCTCAGGCTGGGCTCGCTCTTCCCATTCCCCGTCCACACCCTCTTCCAGCTGGCATACTTCTCATAACCATCTTTATGACTGTTTGTGGCAAAATGAAGAAAAATCGATTCATTCATCCATTTGGTAGTACGGAACAAAGAATAGCTAGGCTCTGGACCCATTGTTCAGGAAACAGAATGTAATGTGCATGCTCTGAATGGGTTAATAATAATAATACCAATAATAAACACTTTATTGATTCCAGTGGGGAAATTCTCTTTATGCCTCTCCCAACTTGCTCTCTGTAGGTAAGAGCAAGCTGGCCATGAAGGGCAGCCACCCATAGCAGCACCCAGGGAGCTGGGCGTCATGGGCTTTGCTCAAGGACCCGCAGATGTGCCGAGGCCAGGTTTGAACCAGCAACCTTCAGATCATAAGCACAGAGGCTTAGCCCACTGAGCCAAATGCGGACAGTAGACAGCACAGAAAGTAACAGCAGTAACGTTGAATAGGGATGCTTTTTCCTGTATCAAACGACAAATATCATAACTTCCCAAAAGGCTCCCACAGCATATTTCTGACTCGGTCCGTCAGTCATTCCTACCTCCTGTAATAGTAATCAAAGCACTCATTACAGAAGTGCTCCCCACAGGACAGGTGGTACCATCTCGACGTATAGCCATTCTTCGCACACCTGAAATGGTTGAAAGGGGACAAGAGGAGATATCAGTCCGGACTCGGCCTCCCTGCAACCAGCAGGCTCCCGAGACAGCCGACGCCGAGCACAGACCTCTCAGAGGTGCTGGCGAAACACACCGGGTACGTGGCCGAGCAGCCCGACTTCTCACATCTCCTGTACTTCTTCTCTGACTGGTCCTCCTCCTCCTCTGTGTCCGCTGCCCTCCTTCGGGACTGAGGGGAAAAGGCAACATCCACATTGACCCGAACGGCGTCATATTTACTGAAAATACCAAAGTGCACACTGGGCTGCAGCTTCACATCTGTATAAATACTATGCGCTCTGCACATTCCCTCTTTGTATATCAGATTGGGAAAACAAATTGGAACTTTTTTCACTGTCCAGGAATATAATTGTTTTCTTAAGAGACTAAAGAACTATTTAAAGAACTAAAAAAACAAATTTGCTAATGTGATTTGTTCCAAATGAGAAATCACTCATAACCCATCCATCTTCTGTAACTGCTTGTCCTATTCAGGGTCACTGGGGGTCTGGATCCTATCCCAGAGGCTATGGGCACAAGGCAGGGAACAACCGAGGATGGGGCACCAACCCATCACAGGGCACACTCACACCTATGGGCAGTTGGGCAACTCCAAGTAACGTCAACATATTTTTGGACTGTGGGGGGGGGGAATCAGAGTACCTGAAGGAAACCCCACGATGACACAGGGAGAACATGAAAACTCCACACACACACGGAGCCATGGTGGAAACTCGAACCCTGGATTGAGAGGTGTGGGGTAACAGTGCCAACCACCGTGCCCGCCCCCAACATTCACAGCACTACCTTTATTGCTTTATTCCCAAATAAAAACATTTCTATATGTGATTCTCCTTCCATAACTCTACAGCTGCTCAGTCTGTAATTATCATGTAGTTGTTTGGATGAGTAAATGGGGTGAGCACTGTGCTCTGTGTCCTCCTCACACCCTTTTCATAAATGCATATCTCCAACAGCACTGCTGGCTCCCTCATCCCAAAGGAGACGTAAAAGGCATTGCCGCATCCTGCTTCTGCAGCTACCTGTCCTGCAGGGCTGTTGCTGCAGCGCTTCAGTCTGACGTTGACCTGTCTTCCAGAGGAACGCAGGTTCTGGTTCTCTACTGTGGCCGGATCCATGACCGCCTGTGCTCTCTCCTCCACGTCTGCTTATGCCGCCAGCCAAGTCTGAGGTCTGGAGAGTGGAGAGAAGAGGATTACTGTGGGATATAAAAAGATGGGATATCAGAACCAATAAGGAGGCCTAATCTGCCATGAAGGTTTGCTCACTTCCAAATCCAAAGCCAAACTCAAATAAAACTCATTTCTTTGTTTTATGGCCTATAACATTCAGAGTTATGGGTTCAATTCCCACCCCTAAGCTGTATGGGTTTCCCTCAGGTACTCCAGATTCTTCCCAAATTCTAAACACATGCAGTTAGGCGAACTACGCTCTGTAAAGTACTCATAACGTGTGTGCGAGTGCCTGTATACATTCATGTATTACATTGTGGGAACCAATTGTCCCCACACTGTGATACAAATGTGTTATTTTGACCTTGTGGGGACATTTTTTCTGGTCCCCACAAAGGGAAACTCAATTAAGAAATCTGTGAATGTAATCAAAAAACAAAAAATGCCAAAAGACGTGTACAGGGTGTCCATAAAGCCTCTTTACAATTTCAAAAATTTATTACAAAGGCAATTGATGAGATATCTTCATCAGATTTATTCTATGTGCTCAGTGGTTATCAAGGTTTTTATCACATTGCATTTGTATCTAAAGCAGAGGGTCACTGATGCCATTGCCACCATTGATGAGGGTTTGCTACAGCGAACATGGCAAGAAATCCAGCACCGTCTTGATGTGCTTCGTGCAACTAATGGTGCCCATATAGAGGTGTATTAAATGAGGCAAAAAACTTAAATATATACGTCTCATTTTGTAATAATTTTCACTTATCTGTCTTTTCATTTGTTTTTGTAATACATTTTTGAAATTGTAAAGAGACTTTATGGACACCCTGTATATTGTTTGGTTTCTTATGGCTAAGGATAGGGGTGGGTAGGGGTTAAAATTGTCATTGTTGGGATTAGGATTATGCACAGAGAAATGAATGTCCTCACAAAGATACAGACACCTAATCTTTGTGTGTGTGTTTGTGTGCTCATGGGCACCTATGACTCACTGTCCAGAGTTTTGTACACCCTGCTCTTCCAGGAATAAGCTCCATGGTCACTATGTTTGATAAGTGGTTATGTAAAATTAATGAATGGCAAAAATAAAGCCAGCCATCAAGAAAAACATGGGGTTGACAACGCATAAGAAATGTCCATCCATTCATCCATTTTCTACCACTTATCCGGGGTCGGATCGTGGGGGCAGCAGTCCCTCTCAATGGTCACCTCCTCCAGCTCCACCAGGGGAATACCAAGGCATTCCCAGGCCAGCCAAGACATATAATCTCTCCAGCGTGTCCTGGGTCTGTCCCGGGGCCTCCTCCCGGTTGGACATGCCCGAAACACCTCCCCAGGGAGGCGTCCAGGAGGCATCCTAGATAGATGCCCGAACCACCTCAGCTGGCTCCTTTCGATGCGGAGGAGCAGCGGCTCTACTTTAAGCCCCTCCCGAATGTCCGAGCTCCTTACCATATCTCTAAGGCTGAGCCCAGCCATCCTGCGGAGGAAACTCATTTCAGCCGCTTATATCCACGATCTCATTCTTTCGGTCACTACCCAGAGCTCATCACCATAGGTGATTATAGGAACGTAGATCAACCAGTAAATTGAGAGCTTCGCCTTCTGGCTCAGCTCCCTCATCACCAAAACAAAATGGTGCAACGTTTGCATTACTGCCGACGCTGCACTGATCCGTCTGTTGATCTCTCGTTCCCTTTTTACATCACTCTGAACATCACTTACATCACTTACATCACACACTGAACAAGACCCCGAGATACCTGAACTCCTCCACTTGAGGCAGTAACCCATCCCCCACCAGGAGAGGGCAATCCACCCTTTTCCGGTCAAGAACCATGGCCTCAGATTTGGAGGTGCTAATCCTCATCCCGGCCGCCTCACACTCAGCTGAAAACCGCCCCAGCACATGCTGCAGGTCCCAGCCCAATGACGCCAACAGGACCACATCATCTGCAAAAAGCAAAGATGCAATCCTGAGGCCCCCGGACCGTACCCCCTCCACCACTTGGCTATGCCTAGAAATTCTGTCCATAAAAGTTGTGAACAGAACCGGTGACAAAGGCCAGCCCTGGCGGAGTCCAACACCCATCAGGAATGAGTCCAACTTACTGCTGGCAATGTGAACCAAACTCTGGCTCCATTTGTACAGACCTCCCAATCACACCCTTCCAGGTTACACTGTCATTACCCACGTGAGCATAAGAAACCTATTCCTTTTAAAAATTTATGTAATTGACAATGCCAAATATAAATAAAGATTAACGGCCATCTTTGATGTCAAACCTTGCTTTCCAAAAATTTTTTTAGAGTGTCTGATATTAATCATATCGAGATAATACTTGGAAATTTACTGAAGTTAGGGCTACAATAACTAATACCTCAGGTGAGACACCAAAGATTTCCACTGTCGTCAATGTTACAAAAAATATCAAATTAAAGCGATTCAATGTAAAAAAAAAATTCAATGACAATCTTGTACTGTGATACTGCCACACTTAAAAGATGGATAGTCGGAAGCTGGAGGACAGAGACATAAATTCATTAAGCGAAGCTTTTTATAGCTGTATTCTAATATTTCTTACATTTCCAAAAATGTTACTTGGTGCTTTTTTGCACCAAAACCTTTTAATGAGTCTACTACTGTCATTAACAAACAAAATAGACGATGCATATACAATAGGATAATAACGCCTCAGCTAGTAAGATAACCTTAATGTCTCTATCGCCTGGAAAGCTTCTGATCTCTGTGCCCCACAGTATATATAATACACATTGCAGTTAACTAAAACAGCATATCTACCCATTTGTGTATATGAATTGCACATTCATCATTTGTAAGTACAAAACCAATGCTCGTAACGACGACATCTAAGATGATATATAACCACATTACCGTTCGTTAATATGCAGAACAGTAAAACATAAACGTAAATATACCTTCTTAACTCGGCAATCTTATTCAGTTGGCACTTAAAATACGAACAGACCGAACGAGATGAATTCCGGTGTTACCGCTGCTACGATTAAACAATGTTACCAATTTCTAAGACGTACATTGCTGGAAGGACTGTCAGTCCTGCATGATCCCCTCTTCGCGCAGGTGGGTAAATCTCATATGGGCACAGCACCGCCTCCCTTTGTTGTCCAAGGGTAACCCGGTGGGACCTCGCTGAGCATTGTGGTACAGACAACACCGATCGGCAAGAGCCCACGTCCAGCAAGGACCAACGCGCATGCGTGGCCGCCTCTAAGTGACGGCACCTTAACAGTAAAAAAAGATACTTCAACTGGTTTATGGTGTCATGTTTATTTAAAAAGCACCGTAGATCTAGACTGTAGTTTTGTGTATTTTTCTTCTAACATTGAAAAAAGACAGCAGAGCAAACCCGCTGCCATAAAGCCCCGTTCATTTAACTCAAAGTACCAGCATTCCCCGCGCCGTAGATCAAGAAAGGGTGTTCCGGACCGGATATGGGACTTGCCGGCTGTCGCCTCGTAGGGATCGTAGAGCCAAATAATTAGGATACAATAAAAGTTAATATTGCTTAATGATAAATACTCCGTTGTAGATTTTTGTTGCATAATCCATACCTTTAAGATAATCTTCGAAATTACCTACAAAATGTAGACTTTTATTCTGATAGTGAGACATTATTCTGTATTGATATATCAACACCATGGTTTTTTATACTTTTAAATCAATGAGGAATTTAATTGTAAAAATGTTTTTTTTATCACAGTGTATAAAATACGTATTTTGGCAAAGCAATCTCTGTATAACAAGTACATAGTGTGAGTAATATATTAAAATTGAAGGATTTCACTTTTCAATAACAATAAATGATTAATCGCCCGTAACGTTCTACAATATATGTTTAACTTTATTTCACTTTATTGCTCAGTTTCAATGAATGAAAGACAGACACAAGCATCCATAGTGAGGAATGAAGGCGTTATATAGTAGCACACGGACGCCTTTCAATGATACACCGGCTGGCTGAAAAGAAAAATCTCAAAGACATTTTATAAAAAAAGACCCAGAATCTTTATAAGTTATTTCCTTATTGGGCCATACCCATTCATTGAGCATCATTGTTCAGCAACTTTTAATATTACGTTTTCACAACATTATACAAAACGTTATTCCCGACACTAAATTTACTTTGTGTTTATTGCAACAGTAACGAAAAAACAATTGACTCATGCGAAGTGACTCATGACATCTAGTTAAATAGCTACATACAAGCTATAATTTAATAATGAAACCTTTACTGAGAAAATTGTCTCAGTCTCAATGTCATAAAAATGAACTGATCTTGGTGTACTCAAAACTCAGTCTTATAACAGCGAACTACCACTCGAGTCGTGGGTCTTGATTGTTTTAGTCTTAGCTGATCGTCAGAGGAGGAAACCAGTTTGTTAATTTCCTTAAAAGACTTGTACAATAATTTTTATGTATAGCAGTCAGGAAGGCAACATTTTATTCTGTTTTAATTTCAAATTTAAACTGCATCTATAGTAATTTGTAATTTATTTATTATCGTTTTACTACATTTTGCATTTTGTATCTTCCAACCTAACAAGCTACATGGATCTCCTGTAAGACTCGGTTTCAGAAACCGGTAAGGAAATCGACTCCTTTATAGCTCACGTTGGAAGAAATGCACCTCGCTCTTTAATTGCAGTATATGTTTTTCCTGCACAAGCTAGGTAAACCTCTCATCTGACTGAGCTGACGAGGGCTGAGGCTGCCCTGCCTTCTCTCCCTTGCTGTCCATCTGTATATGGTTTCAACATTATTAGTTTTATACGAAGAATTTCTATGGTAGGGAGCTTGCTAATTACACAATTAGCCGGTGACTGACAATTGAAGATGTGCATTGCATGTAGTTTGACATTATTTAATTCAGTACGACTGCTTTAAAGAGCAGGTTATGCGTAATGTTTATGATAAGAATAAGTTGCACATCCTGCATTTTTGAAGGTTATCGAAATCGTAGCCGACAGCAAAAGTAATAAACACTTTTAACTGTCTGGGTTTTATTTTATGGACTAGTCTTCCTTTTTAAAGCCGCTGGTGAGCAGTACTTTGAAGAATGTTAGGATGACTTTTGGATATCAGAGTATTTAAATGTAGGGTTTGTTTAACTACACCACCAGGATAAACACAACGGTGTCTGAGGAGTCTTTTCGTCTAATATGCGGGATAAGACGGAAAAGACGTTTTTTAAAATCCGAATCATCGTTTCCTGCTTCAGTTTTCTTCAACATACAAGATGTCTAATGGCACATCTGTCCAGAACAATCGCAAAGACGTTTGTTTTGAGGAAACTAAATTTTTATCGGCTATAAGATAGATGACACCTATATTGGATTTTATCGTGATCGTTGGACCAGATTATCTCTGGTGTTGTAAGAGGGAAAATCTGTATGCGTATTAATGTTGCTGAATGTAACCTGCACCAGCCGGATGTATGAATAGGACGAAGGCCATATTCTAAATTTATTATTGCATTTATCCATGACTTTACATCCTATTGTATACTGCTCATAGTATTAGATCGAATGCGATTCTTTTGTCAAAAGATAGTTAATCATCACATTTCTCAGATATGGTCCATAAAGACAGATGTTACAGATGTGGAATCCCCGTCCTGCACCGCATGTCTGACTGATCTCTCCGTCTCCTGCGCGTCAGGGGGAGATGACGGAGCTCAGGCACAGAGGAGCGGCGACATGCAGCGAATCAGACGGTGTTCTCAGCAAGGCGTCCACGGAGCCTGGCCCTTCCCCTGGTCCGCTACCTGAGGTCAAAGGTATGCACGTTTTTGCACAAACATCAGGAATGGATTGTTCTTCTTCTTCAGAAGAGTAACATTAACAATAATAATAATGAAAACAAATGTGCGTTTCCTGCAATGGACTAACATAATTTCCCCATAAACAGCAGGCTGCATTAGGAGAAGGGACTTTGGGCCGAGTTCATCAAGCTGTCACAGCAGTGCAAATTTTAAACTTCTTTGTACTAATTTGGCATTTCCGTTTAAAGTGAAATGAACACTAAACCAAAGGTTTTTTCCCTTAATGGAAAAAACTTTCAGATTATTGAAAACGTTTTTTTTTTTTTTGTCTGTCAGTTGGTGAGCCACATATTGCAGCTTCAGTGTGGTTTGCTGGGTCAGTCTTAGCACGAACATCTGCCATTGAGGCGGGTAACAGAAGGTGCTCTTCCCAGCAGGAGACCTGGCCTCCAAGGAGCCGCAGCAGCCAGGCTCAGTTGACGGGTGCCCAGCAAGCGAGACAGGGGCACAGGAGCAGATGGCGGAGGAGATGGAGGAGGAGGAAGAGGAGAATAAGAAGAAGGAGGAGGAGCAAGCAGAACATTCAGAGCCCAGGGATGTCAAAAGACCCAGGAACTTTGGGAAATGTCAGCATGTTTTCTTACTGTCTTAGATCCTGAAAGTTGGGCTAAAAGGGGAGGTATAGTGTGCAGGTGTCCAGAGATTGCTGTAGATATGGGATGATGTAATACCGGCAAGCCCAGCCCCCACGGCCTGGTGCCCTTGGGTGTGAGGTGCAGTGCAGTGGGGTGACATGGTGCCCATGACTCTTACTTCTTTCCCTGGCTCCTCTCTGCAGCTGTCCTACTCCAGCGCCTGGTGAAGCTCTTCTTTGGCTGCCTGGCGGCCGTGACCTGTGGCATGATGTATGCCGTCTATCTCTCCATCTACCATGAGAAGAAGTTCTGGTTCTCGAGCAGACAGGTATGGAGTCTTCATCTTTACAGAGGGCGTGCTGTAGGGAACTCACTCGCTCGCCCTTTAAGGAATCGACCTCATGCATTTCTGTTATGACAGGAGCTGGAGCGGGAAATTACCTTCCAGGGTGGCAATGGACTCTACTATTACTACTACAAGCACATGCTGAAGGCGCCCTCATTCGAGAAAGGTAACTGGTCCCTCCCCCGGTGACATCATCACCGTGAGCCCCAATTGGGCAAGGTGGTGTGGACTATTACTGTTGTTTGAAGGTACAACATTGCACTAAAATGAGCTCGACAGTCTGCGCTGCCTGCCTGATCATCTCTGTTCTCCAACCTACGGAAGGAATATATGAGTTGACACGAGACAACAGGACCGTTTCCGCCCTGACCATCAACACCGTGCAGCAGCTGTCCCTGTACCCCGAGCTCGTCACCAGCTTCCTCTACAGAGTCACCGGCAGTCAGGTGAGTCACAGCATGGGTGCTTATGTTGCCTCTTCTCAAGATTCTGTGCCTGTGAAATTAACACTTTTCCCCCCTGACTCTTAAGTGAAATCAATATTAATCATGTTGACTATTAAGACATTGCAAAATAACGTGCTGTTAAATTTTGCTTTTTGATTGTTTGGATGAAAAATCATGCAAGTCTAACAGTGGGCCTTAGCTTGGTTGTTCGGGGGCGTGTCCTCCAACATCCTGATTTTCCTGAGTTCAATGTGTCCCTGGGTCAACAACTGAGGGGCTTGCGTTTCACATCTTTAATAAATCACAGGGCGCTTTTCTACCGTGCCAGGCACCGTACTTTCAGTACTTCAAGGTGTTGGTTGTTTGGTTATGCACATGTAATTCTCACATTGCTAGTCAGCTAGACTAAGATCAGGCTTTTTCTTACTTTCAATTCTGTACAAGCATTATAGCACAGGGAGTTTAAGTTTCACTAAAACATTTTTACTTTGTCATAGGAAAAAAACAATTGGCAAGTTTTACAATTTTAATTATTATTCCTTTTATAGATTATTTATTGTGTGTTTAAAAATAAGTTTAAAGTTCACCTCCGCTGCTTTTGCATGAGCTCTGCATGTGTTCTCCAAGACGAGCATAATCATTTTCATCCTTGCTGTTTAAATCACTCCTGGACGGGTTTGTGAGGAATTAATGAACTCCTTTTTGCTTTATAAAAACCCCAATATTTTTTTACAACAAAATCAAATCACTAGGACAGTACACTACAAGTGTGCTAGTATATTAAACAAAATACTTTTTTAATTTCTTGTCATGCTATCCTTTTCTTTTTTGTATCTATTTTTCCAACCACATTGCAATACATTTTTTTGACTTCATATATTGTTGTTTTCTGAGTTCATAACTTTTTTTAAGATTGTGGTCATGTTGTGTGTCAAAGGTAGACTATTTGCATAACCAGTTGACAAAGAAAGCGTTTAAGAATTATTATTATCATGAAATAAAGATGCACCCATACATTGCTCTGAACAGCCTTTGCAGGTAAGCATGTTCCAATCTTTTGTATCTATGATAAGTCCCTTAAAAATGGCATAAAAATAAAATGGGTACTTTACAAATCTGTGTAACTTACTGTTTAACAGAAAACACTGGTTTTAATTAATCTGGTGATTCTAATGTGTGATTGGTTAAAGTGAAACACAAGCCCCTCCCTTGTTGGCCCAGGGATGCATCACACTCCTGAAATCAGGGCATGTTTGTATCTGCTGGTTTTTATGGTATGGAGCAATATTCTGTGGTCCCATTGGTCAGGATAACCCCTCTGTCACAGGAAAGGCATTCTTTAAACGAGCCATCTGTGACTGTGGGGATTGATTATTTGTCCTTGTGAGGAGCTGGAGTGTGCATCATGCTGGCAAACATGTTTCTCGTTGTGCAGGATATGGTCGAGCCAGTATACTTCTACATCGGGGTGGTGTTCGGGCTGCAGGCCATCTATGTCACGGCGCTCTTTGTCTCTAGCTGGGTGATGAGTGGCACCTGGGTAGCCGGCATGTTGGCCGTGGCATGGTACATTATCAACAGGTGAGCCAGGGAGAATCCCACCCATTTCTCTGTACTAGAACCCCCCTCAGGTCCTCTCCCAGATGGTAGCTTCCATTGTTATTTTTCAACCTCTCTCCAGGCCTGACACAACAAAAGTGGATTACGCCATTCCGCTGAGGGACAACTGGGCCCTGCCTTATTTCTCCTGCCAAGTCGCCGCCTTAACTGGTTTCCTTAGAAACAACATCCACTCCTCCATGGAGGTGAGCAGTCTATAGGAACTGCACTGACCTCCTTCTGGAAACATTGGTATACAGATTTACTGACCGCATTCTAAGCAAAGCGGCAACATTCCAGCAACACCAGTCTCAGGTAAACAGACAAGAAGATGCTGTTTGTGTCCAGGACCAGCGCACTCCTGAGAGCTTCTACTGAGACCCTTCCACATCATGGGGGTTAGGGATGCAGGCCTCCAGCGATCTGGAAAGACCATGTAAAATTTCTTTGTCCTCATTGGCAATCTGCACAAAGAGAAACGAGAAATGCGAGATACAAAGATCATTGCGAGATCACTGTGAGATATCACGCAAGAGGCTGCCATAAACATGCCTGGCGTCCTCCAAACCTGCACTGTACATATCTTATATACATTTATAAGTTACTAAACCGTTTGCGTGTCGTCTGCTGGCCTTCACGTGTCGTCTGCGGCTCTCGCAAAACTCCCAGAAAATTCCCATTTAGTTTCTTATGCCGACCCAGCGATATGTCAAAACCGCGATGGGGAAAGTTGCAGTGCAGAGGGCCGGCTGTACATGATCCTCCCGTATGAGGGATCGCCGGCATTCATCACTGCACTCCTGTGTTTTGCAGATGTTCTGCTACCTTCTTATGACTGCTTCCACCTTCACCTTCATCCTGATCTGGGAGCACGGGCACTATGTGGTGTTCGTCCAGGGCTTGGCGCTCTTCCTGCTTGACTGCTTCGACCTTGTCCAGCCCCGCAAGGTAGCATCTGCCATTATTAAAGAAAAGAAAAGTAGCCAGCTAGAGTTTAAATTATTTATTGAATTCTCAAAGGACGTTGTGTCCTCAAGAGTAAAATGAGTAATAAAGAAATATCCTGGTAATTACATCCACCCATTTTTAATAAAGAAAACTGTGTCAATATTGAAAATAAATATCAGTGTCGACATCTTCCGAGTTGGGTTAAGAGCAGGTGCTCTACAGCTTTAAAAATGCGAATTAGAGATGGGCCGATCCACATTTTTTCAGTGCCGTTCATTCCGATACAAGAGCTCTTTTTACTTTAATATTTTAATATAATATGTATAAGTTTATACTTTATATATTAATATTAAATTAATTAAAAATTAACAAATGTATGCCAAAAAAATCTTTAATTAGGCTACTAGAAACCCACGTAACGTACTGTTCCACCTCGTTCGTACATCTTGTTTTAAGCATTTTTGAGGCATTTGAAGTTCAATCTGAATATCTTTCAAGAGAGTATACGCAAGTGGCGAATGCTTAAAATGCCCCACAATTTACCTCCCACTGGCAAGAGCGTCGTTTACACTTCGTTGCGATAGCAGCCCCTTGTGTATCACAAGCGATACCGAGTGCGCAATACAGCCCAAGCTGGCGATTCCCAAATCATACATTGCTTTTTTTCATATTACTCGCATTGTCTCGGGCAATTGCGTACGCTTTGTTTAGTGGAATTTTCCACTAAACGCTACTTTCACCTCTCAAAAATTTGTTTTTACGAAGATTGCAAATCGCTGTGCTACTAGTTATTGTTAAAAGTGTAAAATACCTCCAGATCGTCACCCTCTTGTCTGCTTCTCCTACTGCAAAGGGTATGCACATGACATCACTGCAGGCGGAGGTCACTGTACTCACACCCACTGGGTGGCAGAAACACTGAGTGGCAACATTAGCGTTCAGCTTGACTGCTGCAAAAATTACATCTGAAATGCGTGCGACTGATTGTGCAAATAGATTTAACATGAAATAGGGGCTATCTTTTTAGAGACTGCCAAAATATAAAAAAGTAATAATTGGATGTGGAACGTTCACGTATGGCCGATACCTAATCCATGAAATAGGTCTGGATCGGCGGCGATACTGATCTGAATATCGGATCTGTGCGTCTCTAATGCGAATCTTGCAGCGTGTCAGTAATCATTCTTTCTGAGCGTGTGAGTAATAATTCCTCCTGAGCATGCAAGTCTGTGAGAGTAATCATTCCTCCTGAGCGTGCGAGTACTTGTGAGTAATCACTGCTCCAAGCATGTGAGTAAGCATTCCTCCTGAGCGCATGAGTACATGTGAGTGATCACTGCTCTGAGCCTGTGAGTAATCATTCCCCCTGAGCTTGTGAGTAAGCATTGCTCCTGAGTGTGTGAGTACATGTGAGTAATCACTGCTCCTGAGCGTGTGAGTAAGCATTGCTCCTGAGCGTGTGAGTACGTGTGAATAATCATTCCTCCTGAGCATGTGAATACGTGTGAGTAATTATTCCTCCTGAGCACTCAGCTATGCACCCGATGCCTCTTCCCGGCAGATGGCGGACATCCATAAGGTGTACGTGTGCTCTCTGCTGCTGGCCTACCTGCTGCAGTTCCGGAACCCCGGCCTGCTCAGCTGCCCCCTCCTCTGCCTCCTGGTTGGCTCGGCGCTTGCCAGGTACTTGCAGGTAGAGTTAGCGCCCAGAACCTCAGACTCTCAGTGGAGGCCGGCGACAACCCTGGGGCCGCAGGACCCCACACTGCTAATGTCTCCTGCCCTCTTGCAGCAAAACATGAAAGTGGGCCCTCCGGTGGCCAGGCTTATGAAGATACTGCTCCATTTCTACCTGGTTTTCACCATCGGAATCACCTTTAACTATCTGGTCAAGGTTAGTGTTGCCCTTGGAGTTTATGGCGTGAGCTAGTTTGTGATGGTGCCTGTTTTTTGCTCAAATGTAGAATGTAAATAACCAAAATGAGGCAAATATGCAAATTTTAAACAGCGTTGTGACCGTAGAATGGCATCTTTACATCTGTGTTGTGTGAATTAGTGTTTGTTTAAAACTTTTTACATTACAAAGTGCAGATATAAGTATCAAAGTTTTAATAAAGAAAAAAATGAACTGTATCAGTAATGGGCTAAATATGAGTGTCCCCTAGTCTGTTTAAAAGCAAGCATGTTCACCTGAATTGTCTTTGCAGAAAATCGTCCCCGTCAGTGAAAGTGACCATATACTCAAATTCCTTGAGGTGAAATTTGGGCTCAACTCCACAACGTAAGTCCAGATCTGAGCGGCCGTGTTAAAGATCCTGCAGGTTTTTGGCTGTGTATCTGTAAATGTGAATGTATGACCTGCATCACCCCCCCCACCCCCACCCCCTTGATCCAGGGACTTTGTGACGAACCTGCTGCTGTGTCAGGAAGCCCTCCAGAGCCCCGGGCAAGACTTCTTCCTGCGGCTGACGCAGGCGTCCGTGCTGCCCTTCTACCTGCTTGTCCTGCTGGTCTGCCTCCTGTCTACCCTGCAGGCCATCTACTGCCGCCTCAGGTACGCGACCCGCCACCCACATATCAAGGGTGCCGCCATTCCCCTCCCGTGGCACTGACGTGTGCTGTATCTGGAGCAGTGGCGAGCAGCCGAAGAGCGCTCCCCGGCTGGAGGACGGCCTCATCGGGCAGCAGCCGGAGGTCGTGTACCACGTGTTCCACACACTGCTGTTCGGGGGCCTGGCCATGCTGTTTGTGGGGTATGTCCTCCCAGGCAGATTATGCCAGAACACCCATAAAATGCTTACTGTTTAAAACTTCTCCTTTTTAAAAAAATCTAATTGCAGTTGTATTTTATTTTCAATTTAATCAATGCTTTGGTCAAATTAGCTGTATTTTAAACTTATTAGTATACAGTATATCTGTAATTTTTACTGGAGCAGTGCAGGTACTATAGCAGGGCCTCGAAGGGAGGTTAAGTTTGTCTGTAACCACAGCACCCCCTACTGTCTTGCTGAGGAATCTTATGACTGGGTATGCATGTGGGCTTATCACCCATGTCACTGTATATAATGTTTGCAATGACGTCACTGTCCTGCCGGAACACACACCCCTTGGACAGACTCATGCCAAAACATGCTGCAACATGGCTTTTTGTACTTCGGTAAACTGCGAAACGAGCAGTTTTTTGTGTAAGTTAAAATCAAGAATCGTCCAGAAATCAGGTTTCCTGACAACATATTTTGAACAAACTTTCACAGTTAATTGGATAAATGTCTAAACTTAGCTCAGCAGAGCAGCCTCTGTAGCAGCCAGTGTAATAACTAATAATAATAAACTATACTTCTATTGATCCCTATGGAGAAATTCTCTTTATGCCTCCCAAACTTAGTCTCTGTAGGTGAGAGCAAACTGGCCGCGTTTTTGATTCAGAAATTTTGTGACATTATTGGGAAGTTATTTCATTATCAGCTTATATTACATTAAGAATAAAAACGGTGCTATTGGCAGTTATTACATTGTTGACTGCTGCAGCCTTATGTGGCCCTAACCCTAACCCTAACCCTAACCCTATCCCTAACCCTAACCCTAACCCTAACCCTCCCCGACTTTGTCAGTAGGGCGTCAGACTCATCATCATGGATGTTTTTAAATAAATGCTGACAAAACCTTACAGCTGCACAGAATATAAATGAATGGTGCAAAATATTTAATCGACGGGTCGTCAAAACATAAGAACATAAGAAATGTACAAACGAGAGGAGGCCATTCGGCCCATCAAGCTCGTTTGGGGAGAACATAACTAATAACTCATAGTGGGAACTAATAAAACAGTATATAACTTTAGGTAAAGTCCAACCTAATGGACACAAACTGACAACTGTAAGTCACCGTTTCGGAGCTTGGATTTCAGTTATTGCTGCGGACTGCAGCGATCCATTTGCTTATTTTCTTTAATTTTCAGCAGTCTGTAAAAATTTAGCTCCAGTTTCTTCTTCCGTCGATTTCTACAATCAGTCGCGCAACGGCTCTTTCACGTTTTAGATGTATTCAAGCTGAATGCTAACGCTGATATTGGTTAAATTGAAAACCGCAGTGACTCCGCCTGCTGTGATGTCATGTGCATACCCTCTATTGTGTCTGTAGAGATGTGACCCCTTCCTCACTTTCCCCATGCCCCTCCCCAGGATGAAGTACCTGTGGACCCCCTATGTCTGCATGTTCACCGCATTTGGCGTCTGCTCCCCGGAGCTCTGGGTCACTGTGTTCAAGTGGCTCAAGCTGAAGTCAGTCCATCCTGTGGTGCTGGTGAGACCAAATCCCAAACTGCCTTGGAAATTACATGCGGCAGTTCTGTTACAAACACGCAGCAGTTCTGCCACTGCCTGGTTTTTGTTTGGCACCGAAATAGATTTTTTTGTCATTTTGATTGATGTATTCCACAACTGAGGGTGCAGCAACATTTTTTTTTGTGTAGCAAGAAAAAGAAATATCTGGATGTAATCAGTATTCAGCCTCATTCATTCAAAATTCTTACAGTTTTTTTCCCAGTAATCATTCATCAGTTACATAGATAATCTTATAATAATCATGTTTCAGTAATTATTGAGCAGTTACAGAGATGATCTTATAATGCATTTCAGAGCAGACACCCTTTCCATGCAGGCCTAGGCTGATCCTTACTGACAGAACAGTGGCCATTGTCATTAATATGCCCCTTTCCTCATCCCACAGGCTCTCATACTCAGCACAGCTGTTCCCACTATCATCGGGTTCAGCTTGTGGAGAGAGGTGAGTGTGTGACGGCGCTACCCGCAGGCCAGACGTTTCACGTGACTGCCACAGCATCACTGACGCCTGTGTTCTCATGTCTCCTCTGCACAGTACTTCCCCCGGCTGATCACGGAGCTGTCCGAGCTGCAGGAATTCTACGACCCGGACACAGTGGAGCTGATGAACTGGATCAAGTGAGGAAGCGTCTTTCCCTTCACTCTGTGTGTTCCGTCATCTTTCCGTAGTACAGTACGCAGGTCAGGCCTCACACACCAGGGGTCAAAGGTCAAAGGTTACGGTTAGAGATTCTACAACTCAAGGGTCTCAAACTTGTATAACCAGGGGGCCACTGGCTGAAAGAGAGACGTCTATAATCCAGTAATCAGTGCTGGGGGTGGGGGCCACTTGCTGAGTGGCAGATTAATGGACCATAGACGTTACATTGTTTTCCTACCTTATTAATTCTAGCATATCAAATGGGCTTAATTGTTAAATTTTTATTCTTTATTTTCCAAGTATTATGGAATTATCTGTTCCGTGAAATAGTACGTTTTCATTATGGTTGCCTTGTGCGCCCCCTACAGGACACAGGCCCCTATGGCAGCCGTGTTTGCTGGCAGCCCGCAGCTTATGGGCTCAGTGAAGCTCTGCTCCGGCTGCAGCGTGACCAGCCTTCCCCTCAATACTGACGGCACCCTCCTCAGGAGGAGTGAGAGTGTGAGTTGTGCTGCGCATCCCCCAGGCCAAGGCCCCAGGCACCCAGGAGGTGCAGTGGGCTCCGTATGGTTTATCAGGAAGCGTTCAGCCACTAATTCTGTTCATCTGCATGTACTCCTGCCCCCGGGGTTATATTAACTACTAGGGGAGGAATCGATTCTGTTACAAATCGAGATTCTTCAAGGTGGCGAATTTTTTAATATCCCCGTGATAGCTAGGGTTTCACCCGTGTCAAGAATTGTATTGGCGTTTAATTGCGCGTTCCAAACTGAAAATGCTCTAACCAAAAGGAACCTAATGAATACATGTACCGCATCCGTTCTTATCTCTATTTTAAATGTAGACCTGAAATGCTCTTCAGCAAAATCAGTTTAGAAATTGCGATACATATCGAATCGGCAAACCTGTATCGATATTGGGTGGTCATTGCCGATTCCCACCCTTATTAGCTGTTGCAAATTAGCCATTGCCCCGCAAAATTATTAATAGACCAGGTACAAAAGTGGTAATTTACTGTGGTTCTGGTGTTCCTCAGATTTACCAGGTCTATGCACTACGGTCCGCGGAGGACATCTACAAGATCCTGACGTCTTACCAGGCCAGTCACGTAATCATCGAGGAGGCAGTCTGCAGTGAACTGGGTCCACCCAAGGGCTGCAGGATAAAAGACCTGCTGGACATCTCCAATGGCCATGTCAGTCCTACCTAAATACCCACACCTTACCTAAATCCATCTGTTCATCTTTCAGTCACTCGTCAGTGCGGGGTTGTGGTTCTGTGCTTAAATACTAGTTTAGCTCTTGCCCATTCATATCAGTTAGTATCTTTCATCAGACGTTTGCACACATGACAGTAATTCATAAAGTGTAATGATCCTTTAATTGAGAACAGAAACAGAAATAGTTTTTCCTCTTTTTTTTATTTCTTGGAAAATTCACACGTTCCAGGTGTGGACCTTGCCTTGGCTGATTGGACTGTCTTTGTATAATCTCTGAATTTTGCTGCATTGATCAGTTAAAAACACATGAAAATCATGAATGGGACATGCTGTGTCATAGAGTAACGTTATTGCAGATGGTTAAGCCCCGTAATTTGTGAATAGGGGCCGCTGCCCCGGCTCCAGCTCTCTCGCTGAGGCCTTTGGTGCTTTTCCACTGGCATACGGGAACCGACCCCTACCCGAACCATACCGTTAAAAGAGACTAGTTACAGCCCGGTTTGAGCTTGCTTCGGGTTTCCACCGCTGAAGGGTCGGCTCGGTAAAGGAACTGCCGGGTTTGGAGAGAGACAGTGATGTAAAACCGAAGACACGCTTATTTACAGTTGATATTGTGTACATCATGAATTGCTATGTGTTCATTTCTGCTAGCAAGTTTGAGAATCGCAATCTTATGATAGCATCAACCACTAGCGGAATTAACATTCACTTATGTAAATTTTGCATGACGCATCTAGTCCGCTGTTCTATATTATTTTTCTTAAGTAGGAGGATGAAAATTTTCAAGTTCCAAGTTGTCAGGAATGCTTCAAAATATTGCCATGCGCGAAACTACTAATGATGTGTAATATATAGAATATATGCTTTTTCCTTTAGATAATCCTTGCGCAGAACACAAGTATCTCTGTGCATTTGGACCAATCAGATGGTGGTGACGCAGCCAGCTTGGTTTGGTCACGCTTTCAGCCCTGCTAGTAAGCAGGGCCATGTCAGCTCAGGTACAGCTCGGGTATAGCTCGGGTACAGCTCAGGTACGGCTCGGGTATAGCTCGGGTACAGCTCAGGTACGGCTTGGGTATGGCTCTATTCTTAGTGGCAGCGGAAAAGTGCCGTTTGTCTCCTCTGTGGTTCTCATGTTCCACTGACAGCACAGGAGCAAATGACTCGATGCTAATGTTCCCCCCTCCCGACCCCCGCAGGTTGTTTATGAGAAAGGAGAGATGTATGCCTTCTCCAAGTACGCACGCTTCTGCCAGGAGATCAAGATGAACTACTCACCCTACATCAACTACTTTACCAGGGTCTTCTGGAACCGCTCGTACCACGTCTACAAAGTGAACACCGTGGTCTCCTTCCAGTACTGATGACAGGACTGTCCACCTTTCCATCTGTGTCTCTGTCTCTGTCTGTCTGTAGGTCTGTCTGTGGTTGTGTTCAGTCCTTCCAAAAAGTGCTGTCATGAAGCCACTTTGATGTTTCATTAACTGGGATAAACATCAGGGCAAATTGCATCTCTCAACTGGCCAAAGGAGCCAAATTCCCAGTCCCTCACAAGCCAGGCTGCTGTTTTTGTGGTCATCGTCGTTCGTAGCCAGGTAATCGTCCTCTGCTCTGTACTGGGTTGAAGATAACTGGTCTTTACCGTCACTTTGGTGTATATGTGTGTGAGTTTGTGTGTATGTGTGCACTCCGCAGCTCCATTTGAGAACGAGCAGTCTGCTATGATCTGCGTGACCCTATGGAATACGCCCTCATGCTTTGCACCTCCATTGCCGAATAACTGCCACTGCAGCACCAGATGGCCGGTTGCCAGGTCGCCGCACATAGACAATAATCTGTATCCAGCATCCGCCCGTCTGATGACAGCCCTTAGCATTTGTGGCCCGTAAAGATTCAGAGTGAATAATCCTGAGGCGCAGACTGCTAAATCCTCCTCCTGGGGGACCTTCACTTCTTCTTTTCAAGTGAAGACCCAGTTATCTAGTTACCAGTAAGAGGCACATAAAGTCAATGCTGTGTGTCTAGTCTAGTAATCTCAGTGCTGCAATGTGTCTGCCACTGCGAGCTGTTTTCCTGATGCCACTGTTTTATTGGACATCGGGTGGATGTACCTCCTGCAAAGCCCATGAATCACTGCTGGGTTTTTCAGACTGAACGGTGTGAGGTCGCCGTGGAGCAGAGGGGAGAAATCCAGCAGCCGTGCATGATGTCTGCTCCTCATTCGCCTCCTCGTGAATGGTGTAGGCGGAGGTGCAGACTAAAGTGGTGTGATGGACGACTATTCTGGTCTTATTTAGATCAGGAGGGGTGTGGGTCTGTTTTTAGAGAAACATAGCATGTAAAATTGGGGCAGTAGGCTTACATGGTTCTACTTCTTTTTTTGGCTATGTTTTAGATTTTTAAACTGTCATGTTATATTAGAAACCATGTGATGTATCTAACGTTTGCTCCAAAGATAATGCCCTTGTCTGAGGTTTCAAAAGCTGCTTTTTGAATATACTTTGAATTTGTGTAAATATTCTTCTTTAATGCTCATATAACCCGTTTCTCTCTTGCAGTGGATTTTACTTAAGAAAGCAAATGCTTGGATATTCTATGCATTTGTCAGACATTATGATGCCGGCCTCATTCTGGAAGGGCAGGCTATCGCCTGACTGGGGGGAGGGGAGGTGGTGGGCGGCTGTACCTGGACCCGGTCTGCAGGTCAGTGCCGGATGTAGGGCGCCCCCCCTGAGCCCAGGAAGGCTTCCTGGCGTCTGCCTCATCCGAGGTGCAGGAGAAGGTGTACAGGCAGTAGGACCCTTCGCACACACAGGCCATGTCTTGGGGTTGTATGTTTATAGCGCTGCTGCTTTCCTGAGTGTGTGTGCGTGCATGTGTGTGTGTGTTTATTTCTTTTATTCTGATGAAGGTGCTTGGTGTGTGGGGGGTCAGTGTCATGGGCTGAGTTGCATCAGGCCTTACCTGGGTATTTTTGAGTCATTAGGTGGACATTAATCATCCATTCAGCATTATGAATGGCACAGTTGCTGTCTGAAACTCCTCACTTCTGCAAAATGTTTATTGTGCCTTTTTCTTTTTCTTGGGGGTGGGGGGTGTCCCCCAGCCACATTTCCATCCGGAACTCGAAGGACGGTCAGCTAAACGCTTTCCCTGTGTCTGGCTCTGTCTGACTCTGCATTCCATCCCAATGGCACCCTTTGTTGTAACAGAATGGGGGCCATATTTGGCTCTGTGGGTTAAGCTACTGTGCCTTTTGAGCGGAAGGTTGCTGTTTCAAATTACCAGGTCAGCAGTACAGGGATACAGTCGGCACATGGAGCCCCTGGCAGTAAAATTATGAATTTTGTTGGGGGAAGGGGGGGGGTGCAGGTGACATTTTGTCAAGGGTTCCCAGACTTTCACTCCTGCAGCAGAGTGATTTCACCGTTGGGCCCTTGAGCGAGGCTCTTTACCCGGAAATGCTCCAGGGACTGGCTGTCCCTGCTGTCTCAGTCATATGTCACTTTTAATAACAGCGCCTGCTAAGTATGTAAATGTAGAATGGGGGTGTAGATATTGGCAAGCTGCCCACTAGCTCTTAAACTGCGTTCTTCAGCTCTCTTGGTTAACAGTAGACAATCTGGGATGCATTTAAAGGAAAGTAGATAGTGTATGTGATTCTTTACCTCTTTTTTATAATAATACTTTCAAATTATAGTGACACTGTTCTAGACTGTTATAAGGGATGTTAGGAATTGACAGAAATGCAAGTTGAAATGGTTACTAGGTAAACTTACATGCTAAACAGCTGTTCCTGTTACCCCAGTGTCTGTTTAAATTCTGACAAGACGGTCTCTCATGTCCTTCTGTTGTGTTACAGTGTTACAGTGCAGTATGCTTACATGTTCAAGGAAATTTCATAAAACATGACTTAAAACCCTGGAACTGCTGATGATAAAAAGCAACTAAAATGTTAACATCTGGTTTATTTGCTCCTTTCTAAATAACACTTTGCTAAGTTATTCATCCAAGTATTTCTGAATCTCACAATATCTAATACTTTAACAGAAGTACATGCAATTTATGATTGGGGATTTATACTGTGATATTCAACAAAGTGCTTTTATGGTATTTGATTGTCAGTTATAAATTTGTGTTGTACAATGACCTCCAAATTTTGATTTATATATTTTATTTTAAATAAAGGACACTGTTTTGTTTCTTATGACCGATCTAATGGATACCTAATCTGTCATGTTTTCAGGAAATATTTCTTGTGAAGGATGCTACATAGAAATGTATTAGTTTTTCATAATACTCCCATTGTATGTTTTTGCTGCCTTGTGCCTGTAGCCTCTGGGATAAGCTCTGGACCCCAAGGCCCTGAATAGGATAAGTGGTTACAGAAAATAGATGGATGGATGATTGTTTTTGTTTTTTTCCCCCAAATCTCCTTATACGGTAAAGGGTCAGTTTGAGCCTGGAATGCCCTGAGAAAGAACAAAGCAGTGGTCACTGAATTCCTGTAACTTGCAGATAATAACTAACTCGTATGGTAATAAACTGCACATGGTCTTACAAAATTTTTCCTTTTTCTTGCTGTATTTTTTTTTTCTCTTTTCAGTTGAAGACCTGAGAGCCATGACTTGTGATTAAATGATTTATCTCTATCGTTATTGCATTATTACTATTATTTATACAATTATTCTGTATTCTACATTAATTTACAGCAGTGGTCATCAGGGTATACAATGGACATGCAGTATACCATTGTTAAGGCTGTGGCCAGATAAATCGATGGTGTATGGGTTTTTAACCCATTTCCAATGGCCTATAATTTAATGTAATTTAACAAAAAAAAAAGATTCATAAAACATACTTGAATATTAAGCCTACGAGGTATACAAATCGGTAATATTAAGCCCACGAGGTATACAAATCGGTAATATTAAGCCCACGAGGTATACAAATCGGTAAAGTGGTGGCCAAAAAATCGTTCTCCCCACTCCATTACCTGACAGTCCTTTCTAACAGACAAAAACCACCCCCTTATTTAACACTGACATTCATACACTCATATAAACAATAACACACAATAATATAATAGAGCATATGCAAAACAAATAATATTTAAAGTTAATTAGCATATTATATGAATACATTGCATCTAATTGGTAAATATAGCAAAATCCTTATTATTGTCCATGGTATTCCATTCATATCATTAGTCCATATAATGGTTATGGGTCCTTTTGCCTGTGACGGTGGGGACGGGTTTGGTTGTGGCATACTTCAACTGGTAGGCAAAGGTGGAAATTTTTGGTCCAGAAAGTAAAAATCCAGACCATGATTTAGTTTCAACCAACCAGTTGAGCATAAAGAGTCACAGTCACAGAGTACTCAACTGGTTAGATGAAACTAAATCATGGTCCGGATTTTTACTTTATGGACCTGAATTTTCCACCTGTACTTGTAGGCTACTGGAGTTTTCCTGACCAACCAGGGCTAAATGTAGTGTCATTTTTACTCCAAGACGCTAGATGGCGATATATACTAAGTGCGGTAAGTGAGGTACAGTCACAGAAGAAGATCAATGGCGGTCAAGGGATACTGTGACCCGGAATTATCTATTTCAATGGGTGAAATGCTAATGAGCATAGTATAATTACAAGCCAAACTCTTAAAAAAAAACTGTATTGCTATTAATTTGCAGTGCATAAATAATATTGATCCTCGTGGATAAAGGTAAGTAAGAAGACACAGACAAAATGAGTGTGGATGGGCATGTTAATGAGTAAGCTGTTTGTAAATACAGTGTAGCTGCTCTGTAGGTTAACAGAAACACAGCGGTTATGTGCCGGTAATCAGTCCTCACATTCAGGTCCCCTAAACGCAGCTTTTCTTTTGCTACAGTAGTAGCCGTGGCGCTGTCACCCGCTGCCTGTTTCTACAGAAGCCTGCCCATTTTCAGCCTTGCATCCCGCTCACTTTGCCTCTTCTGTGCCTTCGCCCAGAGATGAGTGCCGAAGCGGCGGACCGTGAGGCGGCCACCGGCAGCCGGCCCTGCACTCCGCCTCAGACATCCTGGTTCGAGTTTCTGCTGGACGAAAGTCTGCTGGAAAAACATCTGCAGAACATCTCCCCGGGTTGGCTCGCTTCTTTTGTTTCTTAATCAGTTATTGAGTAGTTTTGAAAATAATTTTATAAAGACAGGTGTCAGTGTCCTGTAACCTTAAAAATTGTATGTGGTGTGTCTGTGGGGATGGAATTTCGTGGTAGTAATGAGGGGCATGGTACAGAAATGTTTGTGCTCATGTATATTGAAATGAAATGGCAGAAAAGAACTTGAAATACCCCCTGTGGCCATCCTCAGATCCCTCACCGGTGCAACTTGTGATCCAGTTCTTGGAGCAAGCTTCCAAGCCCTCTGTGAATGAGCAAAACCAGGTGCAGCCCCCAGCAGACAACCGCAGGAACCGAACCCTGAAGCTGCTGGCCCTCAAGGTGTCGGCGCACCTGAAATGGGACCTGGATGTGCTGGAGAAAGGGTGCGTGTCCGTGATTGGACATCAAGCTTGTGTGGTTCCACCAGAGCTTGTGGTTACGTTTTGCAGGCTGTAGTAAACTGTGTGACTGACGTGTTGATGTGTGATGTGTCTGATGCTTCCTGCAGCCTTTCCATCCCGGTGCTGAACATGCTCCTGAACGAGCTCCTGTGTGTCAGTAAGGTGCCTCCTGGTGTGAAGCACGTCGACCTCGACCTGTCCACTCTGCCCCCAACCACCGCCATGGCTGTGCTCATCTACAACCGCTGGTAATGTCCACACTGGGTAGGGATGGTGTACAGAAATGCATAGAGGGTTTCTTCTTGGTCTTAAAAAGTCTAAAATCCAACAGTCTGAAATTTAGGCTTTAAAATGTTTTAATGTTTTAAATATGATTTTGACATGTATTAAAATTGATTGGATTATGAGGTCAACATTACTTTTATAAAGTTACATTGACTCAAGTCTTGTTTTTAAATGTATTTTCGGGAAAAATTTGTATTGATCATTAATTATGCAGTAACAAACTATAAACAAAAATCAACTTGGAACCACTAACCATTAACCACTAACCGCAAATACTTTGGTCTGGTCAGAACTTATTGGTGAACATAAAAAATCTGAATGTTGATGTTGAATGTGAATATGTTAATTTATTTCGCAAGTAATTCTGGCACTCTGATTTTCCTTTATACTTTTTTGTCAGTATGGATGTGAAATAGGTCTTAAACTGCATTCATAATGGTCTTAAAAAGGTCTTAAGCCGTAAATTTAACTTGTTGAAACCTGCAGAAACTCTGTACGTAGCCTGTGTGCTCATTAGTGCTGGCCAGTATACCAGCTCATCCAGTATACCGGTTTTAATTTCCCATACAGTATGAAATTTTCATACACCACCATACTGTAGCATAGCTGAAACACCAGCTGCAATGCTTCAGTAGGCAGCAAATTATATAATAATGTTCAATCGCTGTGCAGAGTGTATTGCGAGGGGACCCCTGTTAGCTGTGCATACCTTCGTTACTAACAGTTATAACATTATAACACCAATTCTTCATATATAACCGTTCAGCATTGTAGAGTTTATAGCTACTGCTTCAGTCTGTGCCTGAAATTTTGGATTAAGTGTGATATGATTAGGTGTGCAATTAAATGCATATCGGTAAAGCAAAATTCCTAATATTATCGAATTATCACAGTAATAATTATTAAAATCATACTGGTTAAGCAAATGTTAGCAAGCTAGATATATGACGATAATCCATAAATCATATCTCTGTGACACTTAGTATTTGGTTATAATTAAAAAAAGTCGCTAAATTTACATTATCTATCTAATCTAATAAAGCATGCCAGTGAAACAATGTTTAAGTACACGGTTATAATCAATAAAACATATTGCTGTTGAGCTGAATATACTTTAATAATTGAAACATTGGTTGTACTATCAAGCTAAATGTAAATGATTTATTATAATAAAAACACACCTTTTTAAGAACATTTGTAAACATGTGTCATTGCAGTAAACACTTGCTGCCGCAGTAAGGGAGAACTTCAAAACCAAAAATACTGTGATATATACTGTGAAACCGCCAGAATCTTAAAAAAACATTGATGTAAACTTTTGCTCATACTGGCCAGCACTAATGCTCAGAGCCGCTCTCCTCCTGTGTCCTTCAGGGCCATCCGGACCATCGTCCTCAGCAGCTTCCCAGAGAAGCAGACCAAGCCTGGGCCACACCAGCTCAACATGTTAGTGTCTCAACCTTACTGGAAGGCAGTAGGTAGCATGATGGTTGTAATGTAAAGGTCCCTAGGTCAAATCCCCCCCCCCCCCCCCAGGCTCGTTTCATAGTATCCATCAGATTATTATTATATTATTAAGTACTGTCAAGTCAGTGTCATCTCCTACACTGTCAGGAAAAATGGTACAGCCCTGGGACAGTGTTGTTCCTCTAGGTACAAACAACATTAATGTATCCCCAGTGGTATAAAAATGTTCCTCAGCATCCATTTCTGTATCTTAAAATGTACATTTACCTACAGCTAGGGTTCATTTGGCAGATCACTGAGGGTACAGCCCCAGTCACAAGTAATTGTACCCACAAAGGTACACATTGATACATTTTTCTCACAGGGTACCAGCCTTATTGACTGAATGCTTCCTAAGCATTCTGTCTGGGTGTAGGAGCCAGTGAAATGTTCAGATGTGTGGATTTTCCGAATTGCTTTGGATTGATGCCTCATTAAAATAACAATATGATGGGGATGCAAAATGCCTTTCCTCTGGGCCGACTGGATTCCTTCCCACGGTCCAAACGTGGTTTATGTGGACTGGTGGATCGAAATGTGTATGAATGTTCCAAAGATACACTTTTGATAAGTTATGCAATATGAATGAGAAGTGTTTATTTTAGTGGAATGCCTTTATTGTCGTTTTACTGGTAGAAAATACAACAGATATCATGCTTTGTATGTCCCACTTCACCTATGTGAGACACAAACGGATGAGAGGGAAGTTTGCGGTCATAATGCTAGGTAATTTTTTCAGGACCCCTTGTGTATTCTTTGCTGTTTAGGGCCTAACCTCCGAATTCGCACTGCGCTTCACTGTCTCCGTTTTGCTGAATGAAAAACAGCTGTTTATTGTTATTGTCTGAAGGTTGAACCTTGTGCAGCAGGAGAAGGAAATGACAGACAACATTTTGAAAGTGGTAAGCGGCGAGTCCCTCTGAGGCCTTGAGAACGCTGCGCTTGGAGGCAGCTTTGTGCCACATGGAGGGATGTAATGCTGTCCACACCCACCTGCAGCTGAAGGAGCAGGCTGACGACTCCATTATGGTGCTGGAGGGGGCTCTGGGGATCAGGAGGGACTTCTTCGTGCACACGATGCGGACACTGGACCTCCTGGCCGCTGAACCCTGCGCAGCCAATGGGGAGACTGAGAGCTCCACCGCTGGGCTTCGGGTCAGCGCCGACGAGCTGCACTGCCAGGTAACTGTCCACAGGGCAAGTGTTTGGGCATGGCTGCAGTGGCTGTTAGCAACTTAGCCATCAGGAAAATGGAACCATCCGGGAAAATAGTTGCGTTCCAAGGCTTTAAAGTCTTTAAAATAGATGTATTACTTTTTACTTATACAGGTACATTTATGATATTGTGTTAGTGTTGGTTAATTTTCTGGTACCGTTTTCAGTGATGGGAGGATCACACTTTACACTAGAGATCTTCAGTGGCTGAGATTAGCATGAACGGTCGTGTACTGCTTGGTTTAACCCAAACGCTCATACCTCATATATTACCCAGCTGGATGTGGGTTACATCTGTCAGAAATTCACAGCGTTTGCCGAACATACCCTGGAGGTCCTGTCTCTTCTCAATATATGGTTGTCTGCAGGGGATGTTTTTATACCAAGATGCTCTCTGTATTTTTCCAAGAGTGCAAAATACAATTACTTTGCATTCAGTCATACAGAGGTAGGGCTGGGCAAGTAATTGAATTTTACTTGCAATTAAGATTTTGGCTTCCAGCGATAATCAAAACTAAATAATCACAAATGTTCAATAAAATCTGCTATTAAAAAAACAAGATATTTTGTAAAGTTCGATCAATGCATGATTTTTCAAAGCCTTTGTCAGTGATTATTTAGCACGATTAATCATGATCTGAATATTAACCAAAAGAATTCTGATTATGATTTTACTATAATTGAGCAGCCTTAGATGGAGGTATCAGGTAATTCGTCCTCGGAGTAAATAAAGTTTTAAGGGCAAGATCGTAAAGCAGAGTGGGAAGTGTGTCCCGGGATGACCAGCCCCTTTCTCTAATTGTCTTTGACAGTTATTTTCACTTAGAGGTCATTGCTTGTCCTTCTTCCTGTGTTTGTTTGAACTTTCATCTCACTTGAGCAACAGTTCCTTCCCAGTGAGATCTGGAGGGCTGAAACAGAGCAGCATGTAGTGTCTTTAAGATTCATCCTTTAGATAAGTCTGTTGGCCCGTTTCTCACACTGCCTTCCTCCCGACCTCTGTGCCTCATGCCACGCAGGTTCACTACGACCTGGGCGCCATTTTCTTCCAGCAAGGCCGCTCTGATGCAGCATCCTATGAGAAGGCTAAGGGGCACTTCTTCAGAACCAAGGAGCTGTTGCAGAAGGTGAGGTATCGTGCCGCTCGTCCTTTTCTTTGTGTTAGTTGTTCAGGTAATGTCCTTCTTAGATCCCTTCCTTCCTGTGAGAGGAGGGCTGTCCCACCCAGAACTTAATTTAATGTCTTCTGTGTACCAAAACAGGCTCTTGTGGTTGTTTCTGGTACAAGGATCACAAACTAGTTTTTATGTCACTACGATTCCCAGTGATCATTTCGCTGTCATCTTAACAGTCCAAATACTGCATAGTACCTGGAATTTATGCAAAATGGAGAGATAGAAACCAGAGATGGACAGATTTGAGCCTCAGTTTAAGATATTAATTATACAGTAAGTGTTTTGACTAGCTCTGAACATTGGTTGCCTGATAGTAATCCAGATGTTCCTACAGTATGTAGCAGTATTAATCAGAAATTTAACCGCTTCAAACGCTCTCCATGAGCATCCAGTGCCAAATGCTTTGCTTATTTTGAAATAATTAATTTAGATGAATTGGTCATACCCTTACCTGTTTATTTCTGTTATTTTAGTCCTCAGCCTCATTAGTTCCCCTATGTATGAATGGTGTAGTTCTGTCAAGCTGAAAAATTTAGGTAGTCTTCCCTGTGTGACTGTGGTGCCCCCTGTCTTTTGGCTTGTTTGGCAGTTGGACTCTAGAGTCCAGCACTGCCGGGTGGACGAGAAGCGCCTGGCTGGGTACTGTAATGCCTGCAGGGTGCTCACCGGTGCCTCGGATCCCTGCGATTCGCAGCCGACCCCCTTCGACTCCATCAACACCTACATCAAGACTCAAAACTATCAGGTCTGGATGGGAGTGACGAAAACACCAGTGACCCCGAGAAGACTCATGTTTTCTCGCAAATACGCCTCTAGTGTGATCTTTATCTTCACGCTGCTTTGTGGCCCCTCCCTCTTCACCAGGCAGTCCTTGATGCATTCATCAAGGACAACGTGACCCTCAGTCTACCAAACCACTTCAGACAGTCCATCCTTAGAGAGTTCACGCATAAGGCCCAGCTGGGGTGAGACGCTGGTAGATAGCCACACATCTTTGCACTTCCTGTCCTCAAGTGAAAAGCTTGTAATTTGACATTCATTGTGATGGTGTTGAGCTGGTACCAAAATAGATGAGATATGAAAATAGTTGTGTATGTGTACGCTGACCAGGGACAGGGTGATGGACGAGGTGTGTCAAAAGCTGTCCATGTGCAATGCCGTGCGGGACGCTCTGGAGGGTCAGGTGGTCACCGTGCATTTCTTCCAGCTGCTCCTCAGGCCCCGGAAACAGATGATTGACTACCTGCTGGAGGTGGGCTCCCGTGGTGTGGGGCGGGCTGGTCAGTGGGACAGCAAATGATGTTGCAGAGAAAGGTGAGTCATGTGTCTGTGTCTCCAGGTGTGCACGAGGTCCTTAGACAAGACCAGCACGTCAGGGTCCTCAAGAAGGAACATGGCCTCTTTCCTCAAGTAAGAACCACATCCAGAGGTCAGGTGGAGCCCACAGTTAATTGAAGATGCCAAGGTCCCTTCCTGAGTGTCTGCCCTTGCAGGAGCCTGTGTGAGAGCCTGACGGAGCCATCGCTGGTCCTCACGGTTTCCTCCCATGAGCTATTCGCTGAGCTTCTAGAGGAAAATGAGCAGAAGGCCCTCCTGGAGCAGATCAGGAAGAGGTCGGCGAGTGTCAGCCACTGCGGCAAGCCCCTACCCTCATTCTATGACATCCCAGGTACTGCCATACTGTCCTGCAGGGCCCTCTAACTAGGGTTCCCCAATTCCGGTCCTGATAAGCCAGAATCCAACCATTTTTAGATTTTGCTGCTCAAAAAAACCTTAATCATCTCATTCTGTGGTTTAGTAGAGATTGAACAGGGAGATCTGTAAATTGTTTCGGGTTATGGCCCTCCGGGACCGGAATTGGAGAACCCTGCTCTACGTTGTAGATTGTAGATGGTACTCTGTCATTTCCTTGCCATCAGTCACAATTAACTTGGAGACTAACCTTGTCCTGGAGATGAATCTGATTGTCCTTAATTCTGCCCTCCCACCAGCGTCAGCCTCCGTGAACATTGGGCAGCTGGAGCATCAGCTCATCCTGTCTCTGGATGCCAGAAGGATCCGGCAGATCCTGATCGAGCTGCACGGCATGGCAGAGCGGCCCTATTGGAAGGCAAACAGCAAGGTCAGGGGTCACAGGAAGCGTGCCCACATTGAACCACATCACATGTCCTCATAATGAAGGGATTTGCAGTGTAGTTTTTAAGCTTATTGGAGTACTTCTCAACACGCGGTGTGATTCCGTGTCAGCTGCACATGCACACACACTTCTCTTGTGTTTGCTTCTTAACCTAGTGGGAGGTTCCAGCAGACTATGTCAGCGTGATTCTGGGCATCAAGGACAACCTGACGCGGGACCTTGTCTACATTCTCATGGCTAAAGGCCTGCACTGCATCACGATAAAGGTCAGTCACATTGAGTGAACGCCCCAGTTCCTCCATGCAACCTCAGAAACATTGTACTTCTGCTGTTCCAGTCAAATGTTAATTTTTTCTGCTGTAGATTTGACCATTATTTGGTAGCTTGTCATATTTTAGCCCTTTGCCCTTGCATACAGAGCTCCTACATGAAGCATGTCGTGCTAAATGGGCCACATGTGTGACGTGACATTCTCTGTCCCAGGACTTTGCCCATGCACGCCAGCTTTTCTCCGCCTGCCTGGAGCTCGTCACTGAGTTCTCCCCCAAGCTGAGGCAGGTGATGCTCAACGAGATGCTGCTGCTGGAGGTTCGGGCTCACGAGGCCGGGGCCGGGCCCGGGGCGACCCGTGAGCGCCCCCCTGCGGACCTGGTCAGCCGCGTGCGGGGGTACCTGGAGATGAGGATACATGGTGAGCACCATCACAGAGCATGGTGGAGGACCAAGAGATCGCCTGAGATGAAGAAATAAAAAAAAATGGTTGTTTCCATAGACGATAAGGTTGCATTTTTTCCATGGTAGATGTTCCTCTGCGTCAAATTGTGGGGGAGGAGTGTGTAGCCTTCATGCTGAACTGGAGGGAGAACGAGTACCTGACCCTGCAGGTGCCCCAGTCTCTGGTTCTGAACAACGCTTACATCAAGGTAGACATAGCATCCTTATATAGACCTGAAGGATCTAGGTTCATAAACGCCTATCATCAAATTTCTCTCTCAATTTCTTCGCCAGGTGTCTGATGTTATTAGGTCACATGGGTCATTTCTCTTCACCCCCCTCCCCTTCCTTGTATGTATCCTTGGAAACCGGAAAGCTGGGCCAGCTATTGGCCGCCACCTGCAAGGAGCTGCCGGGGCCCAAGGAGAGCCGGCGTACGGCCAAAGAGCTGTGGGAGGTGGTGCTGCAGATCTGCAGCGTGTCCAGCCAGCACAAGCGGGCCAACGACGGCCGCGTCAGCCTGATCAAGCAGAGGGAGTCCTCCATGGGCATCATGCCGCGGTACGTCACGTGGTGCCACTGCAGCCGGGACCTGACCCACCACAGATGGCCCTCTCATCTCTGTTGTTGGTCAATCCTTGCCCAACCATGAACAATGCAGAACTCATTCTTTTTTCCCCAGTTTATCCTTTGTCTTTTAATGTCCCCCCTCCAATAATATGCTTTTTCTTTGTTGATATTCCAGGAGCAAATTTATTACCTTCATCAAGAAACTGCGGGTGAGTTGTAGGTTTTTTCCCTTCCTGATGTAGATGATGGATGAAGCTGTTGGTGTGGTATTAGTTTGAGATCTGCTTAATAAGCTCCCTCCCTTCCTGTTAGGAGCCGTTGGTCCTGACCACTCTGATCTCGCTATTTGTGAGACTGCACAGCATTGTGAGGGTACGTGTCTCACTAAACGGTTCGCAGACGATGCCCTACACAGCGCCCCCTTTTGGTTGACGTCATTTTCGCATTGTAGGATGACATTGTCAATGAAGTTACAGCAGAGCACCTGTCCATCTGGCCCACAGCTCTGCCAAAGTAAGGATTATGTCAGTTTTGCTAGTATTTGTTGCTGAAAAGGCTTCTTTGAATCAAGCACAGTGTTTATGACCATCCACTTCCTAATGCATCCAACTAAAACATCTTCAAGTAAATATTAAAATTCTCACATTTATATGATCCTGAATGCTAAATGAATGCTTAAATTTTTAGCCCTGAATATGTTATTTGGATTGTTAGATTTTATGAGTGTATTTGATTGCTGAACTCCACGGACTCTGTTGTGCCACCCCTTAAGTCTGCAGTCCGTAGATGTGGAGGCGGTCGCCGTGACAGTGAAGGAGCTCGTCACCCACGCACTCAGCCTCAACCCCAACAACCACTCCTGGCTCATCACGCAGGCTGACATATATTTTGGTGAGTGCCTGTCACTGCTTCCACAGGAATGAGGACAGAGTTGCCGTGCCCAGGAACCGTGGTGGCTCGCTCTCCTGCACATCCTGCCGTTTCTTTCTCCCAGTGACCAGCCAGCACTCGGCAGCTCTGCATTACTACCTCCAGGCCGGGGCCGTATGCTCCGACTTCTTCAGCAAGGCTGTTCCTCCTGATGTCTACACTGACCAGGTGACCTCTGAGTGCCTCCCTCTGTCAAGTCTGTAACTGACAATTCACGTTGTGTCTTTAGACCAGTGTTTCTCAACACAGACTTCGGGGACCTCAAGACCTGGTGCAGATTTGCTGGGAGGGAGCAAAAATGTCGTCTGTCTAAGAATTCTTGAGGAGTCGGTTGAGAAACACTGCTTTAGAGATTTATAATACCTGTTAGCTGATGTTGGCTTTTGGATGTTTGTGAGCTATCGAGAAGGTTTGGTCAGCAGCACAGAATAAAAATACCCTCTGCTTAGTGGTTCAGGCCTTGCCAGTTTACTGTGCCATTTCTAAGCTGGGAAATGCCATGTGTTTGCCATCTGTAGCCCCGTGTGACCGACCTCTTCCTTATCAGGTTCTGAAGAGGATGATCAAGTGCTGTTCCTTGCTCAACTGTCACACTCAAGTAAGAATGCTCAGCCCTTTACACTCGTCATTCACTAGTATCATTTACCTGCTTTGCTTCTGTTAATGTGGACTAGGAAAATGGACATTTTTATGACTGTGGTAGGGCTGCGCAATATTTTGCACACGTGCAATAATCACATCGGCACTGCTTTGTGTATCGTGGCAACACCACCAGCATATTTGGCACACTCTTGGTTGATAAGTTCTGTTTGACTATAGTCTATTGGGTAATTTCATCTCCTGTTTTTGTTTTCTTTAATTAGTATCTCAGTATTTCACATATCGTGATGTGATATCAGTCCTACTCTGAGGTATATTAATTGTGTTCAATGACGCTGTGTAGGTGGCAGTGCTCTGCCAGTTCCTCAGAGAAGTGGACTACATGACGGCATTCAAAGCTCTTCAGGAGCAGAGCAGGTTGAGTACTGCCGATTCTGTCTGTTCGTTTGAGAAGACAGGTGTTCGCGGGGACAGACCTGACTCTTTCTCTCTTCTTCAGTCATGACGCCATGGATGCCCTCTATGACTACATCTGGGATGTCACCATCCTTGAGTACCTCACATGTATCCTGCCTTTGTTTTTCCATAGTGTCTCTGCTTAAAACAGTTGCCTTGTTTTCATGACAAATGGAGTTCCTCTTTAACCATATGCTTAGACATTCACCACAAGCGAGGGGAGAATGAAAAACGACAAACGGCTGTAAGTTATGACCCCATTTTCTTGTTGGCCAGTTATAAATGACCCCGACTGGTTTAATGTGCTCAGTTAGGGCCAGAGATCTGTCCAGTGTTTTTACATCTCCAGTGGGGGCGAGTCAGGTCACCGAGCGCTTATCTTTGTCAGATCAAAGCCATCGGACAAACTGAGCTGAATGCCAGCAACCCCGACGAGGTCCTACAGCTGGCTGCGCAGAAAAGAAAGAAGAAGTTCCTTCAGGCCATGGCCAAGCTCTACTTTTAGACTGCAGGTTTTTTTTTTAAGGTTGCTTTTGAAAATAAACATTTTTTAAAGAGCTTCAGCTGCGTCATGTACATGGGTCAGTGTGGGACCCTAAGAATGTCCCTAGAATCAGGGAGAGGGGCAGCATCACTGACAGGACAGAACAGGGTAAAGAGCTACATACGATGATCTACCTTACAGTAACTACAGGGACTGTTAAGTCAAATCAAATTTTTATATTAAGACTTGCAGCACACGCAGTCTCTATGTACAACATGCTAAAAACGAGACACTGAGGAAAAATCAACCCATTCTATGAGTTTAGCTGCAAGAAATGCAGATTCTTCCAGGAACAGGAATACAGGAATGCCAGGCAGTGTTGCCACAGAGACCACAGAGATCACTGATGTCTGTCTGACACAAGCAAGTGATCCTTGGTTTGAAATCTTTACAAATATTTCATGCAGATCAAGCTTCACATTGTGTATTTAGTATACATAAATATTACTGGGTATTGGCTATCCAGCACATCAAAACTTATACATAACCTTCAAAATTGGCCTCTGACCAGGTCAAGCATTTAAAATTAGGATTTTGTACACATTTGCGGGTAATTAATCTGCAGAGTTGAAAAATGCTGAAAGAAGTTAAACCAGCCTTCCAAGCTTCTAAACATTTGATGGGGTGAAGAGACGGCTCCAGATGCCCCAATGAGGCATGAGGATCAGTGTGAGGATCGTTTCTCGGCACTCCTGGGTGGGGTTAGGGTTGCACTCTCAGCCCCAGGGGGTAACCTGCTAACGGTCTCCAGCTGCACTTTCTGCGCATCTCTCTGAGGTGAGGCAAACATTGAGAATTGTCACCGACTTGGAATCAACATGAAGCTAAAAAAAAAAAAAAAAAAAAGTCTAACTCTGCCAATCTCAAGTGGCTCTAATGGGCCTCTCACCAGCATGGCCAGGTAGTCCACATGGGTCTGGATGTTGTATTCATCCTCCTGAGACCTGGTCTGGAAGCCCTTCAGCTGGGTGCCGCAGGACTCGCTGACTGTCCTCATGAATGGCGTCATCCAGGTCACACAGTCGGCCAGGATGTCCGGCCTCAGGCCTTCAGGAACAGAACATCACCGCACAAAGACCGCTGCAGTTAAACTGGTCAGGGAGCCTCCAGGTTCCCATTTTACCTCTATGCTACTGGATAAAAAGCGCAAGGAAAGTAAATTCAACAGGCTTCTTACACCTGTCCTCTCTTCCCCCCATCACTAGTAGTAACATCCCCCACGACCTGAGCTTAACTCACTTCCCACAAACTGCCTATGAGAAAATCACATCACTTGTCATGCTTTAATCCTTGATGGATTTTTGTAGCTCATATACAGCTCTGGAAAATATTAAGTGACCACAGCAACATTTTTTTGTTTCACTCATTTCTCAATTTATCGGTGTGCAGCTGTAAATAATACATATAGCCTGGTTCTTCTGTTTCTCAATGAAGGGCTTCTTCCTTGCTTTATGGGACTTCAGTCCTGCTTCTAGGAGTCTGATACACACTGTCCTAGCAGTGTACTTCACACCTGCACTTAATGTTTCCCATTCCTTTTGAAGGTCACTTGATATCCTCCGATTTATAAGGTACCTTTGGATAAGTTAGCGGTCATTTCTGGCACTAGAAAGTCACTTCTGCCCTCTACCTGGCTGGTTTCTGGTCTTTCCCAGTGTCTCCTGCTTCTCCTTATTCGTGTGTACTGCTGCCCTTGAAATTTTGAACCTGGAAGCAGCCTGCCTTGCAGTGTAGCCTTCTGCCAGCAGAACCAGGATTTAACAACAGATTCTTGAAAAATAATTTTTTTCCAGAGCTGTATGATTCTGCAAACACCCAAGATCCAAGTTAATACAGAGATTTTACCAACTATACCAGGGATTCTCAAACTTTCCAACCACAAGACCCAGTCGATAACAAAGTGCTGGTGGCACACTGGGGGCAGGGGGGGGGGGGCTTGGTAATTTTTTTTCCAGCCAGCATTCAGGTACCTGTGGCAGCCCATTACGGACCAATGGTTGAGAGACCCTCATCTACACAAAGCAAACAATGTGACTCAACTCTTTCTGTGAAAGGACAATCCTAAAACTTCACAGTGGGAAGAATGAGCACCAGGCTGAATGCGGCACTTACCTGATGTGTTCTGGGCAACTTCGAAGGAAGTGAAATGGCTGAGGGCTGCAGCAGCCAAGACTCCATACTGGTAGCCCAAGGAGTTTATATCAAGTATACATAAATCCAGGAGCTGAAAACGGGAGGGACCACCAGGGTAAGGTTATCAAACATGCCCATTTATAGAACTAGAAAGTTCAGACAGGGTTAGGGTGATTTATAACAACCATTTCCAAGAGGCAGGTGGTGAGTACCTGTGTGATCTGTACATAGGTATCCCTGGAAAACTGGGGCACTAGAAGGCTGTGGTCATCCTTCAGAGATGAAACTTGAATGTAAAGTTTCAGCCATGAGACGACGGTCTCAGATCGGATCTCCCAATTCAAAGCCTCAGAAAAAAACGTCCAAATTGTTTTAATGAAATCTCACTTCTAAGTCATTATCTAAACATGAAATGTCTAAATCAGCATAATCATATCCTCAAACAACTTATACATCATTACACACCATGGTACAGTACGATATAAATATATGGATGTCATTTGTATTAGGTAACACATATACCTTTAAAAGAATCAGTTCCATTTGTTGGATCTCCTTTTCAAAGCAGGTCCCATCTGTGAAGTAAGCCAGCTTCTCAAGCCTGGGAGGGTAGATTTCCTGCAGAACACAGGAGTGTATAAAGCAATAGCTTGGCCTTCAGTCCATCTAAATGTTAATAATGAAATCATTTTAGCTACTGTCTTGGGAAGCCTTCAATCTGTTCTTGATACAGAGGGACCGCCAGATAGTGAATTAATGTTGCTACAACTGAACTTATATTTCATTTATCAGATGCTTTTCTCCAAAGCGACTTACAGCAGAGGGAAGGATTACAATTTATGTCTGCTCCCTGGGATGTGAAGCCACCACCTTTGCATTGTTCCACAATGCTCTCTCTGTTAAGTTACAGGACCTGAAGAGTTCTCATTTAAATCTGGTGGGTCCAGATGTTGTACAGTACAGTAATGTATTTAATAAGCACAAACAATCCCAATCAAATAATAATACTAGTGCAATGGATGGAATGTTGAATCTAATGTAAAAAAAATTACATAAACCAATCATTACCTCTAACTTGGAGGCAATGAACAGAGCTGTGACCCCAATGAGCTGCAATCTGGTTCTGTCGATTGCCTCTTGTGTCAGCATGAACCGGTCAAAAAGGTCTTGTGCGAGGTAAAAGGTCTCACGCTGTAAGGAGTGCTCCTCACTGACCTTGATACATAAACACAATTTAACACAGGAAAACTCGACTATTAAAAGAGCGAAACCATTCCCTATGCTAATTCAAGCAGTTCTATGCTTTTTTGCACTAAACTTAAAAAATCAAACTTCACAGTATACAAAGTGAGGATGATGAAAGCTAGCAAAAAAAAAACACATGCATTGTGTAATAATTATGTAATAACAAAATGGAACAAACTTTCACTTCATTATGTAACTGCACCTGCATTTTGTACTAATCTGCTTTATTTTGAAATAGCTTGAAAGCAATATGTAACAAATCTCCCCAGATACTATAATAAATTATACATATTGTGATGTGTGACATATTGTGACTCTTTATACTCAATTGGTTGGTTGAAATAAAATCATGGTCTGGATTTTTACTTTCTAAACCTAAACTATCCACCATTGGCATTATGTACTAAACAAGAGAAATAGATGTCTTCATTCACACTTTGCCGAGTTGTTGTTACATAACACGTTGTTACATAACACATTGTTACAAAGGCCTATTTCTTACTTACTTCCATAAGCCAGTCTAACAGTATGGACCTCATGCGTGGATGCAGGTCCGGATGCTTCTGAATGAAGCTCTTGTCATGGACGTACTTGACATCCTTATTGAGCATTTTAATCCACACATCTTCGGAGTTGGCCCAGCTGTCAGAAGTAACATAAGTCGCTTGAAATGTTAAGTGTAATGACATAGGACTATATAATTATGATGGGGGCTGAACAGGACATCCATTAATTTGAAAAAGAGGCACACAAACAAATCGAGGTCACAAACTGTGCCCACCTGAGGCAAGGCAGCGGCAATGTACTCAGGTTCCTGACCTCGGACAGGTACCTCGCCACCTCCAGCTCTTTATGTGGTGTTTCCGTCAGAATGGGGAGGAGGGCACTTACTGAGGAACGCTGAGTCTGAGAAAGAGGGAATCCATTTTGATGCTTATAAACACTGCCCTATAAACACTTTGTTGATTATAATTTAAAATCGGCATTTTCACTCCTGGAGTTCTGGGCATGATTTATGGATATGAATATGACCTATTCAAAGCAAAGCGCGGTACATAAGAAAAGATGTATACAAAGAGCCATAACAAGTGTATTACGAATCTCTAAGAAAGGCTTTTGAAGATAATGTAGGAAAATGTTTTAGAAATATACCATGGGTAGTGAATGATAGGAGAAAACATTTGTCAAATGCACATCACTTTTTCAGTATGAGGAAAAAATACATTTTTACACAGTGAAGTGAGCTCTTGACTGCCTTGGAGAAAACTGAAGCATCTGCCATACCAAATGGCAAGATTCTACAAAACTGATGGGAAAAAATATTCAACAGTTAATCAGTCTATTGTTTATGAATCCTTACCTTTGTCTTGCATAATTCAGTTTTAGCTGAAGCAGGTCCTGTCTGCCGTCTGTTGCACTGTCCAATGAAAACAAAGCCTATGCATTACAGGCATCCATTTCTACATGAAATTATCAAGTGACCTTCTATGAAGTGTCACACACCTGCAACAGTCTTTTTCTTGTCCTTGTGACCTTCTGAATGGTTTCATTCCTACCTTTAGCTAATAAACGTGCACTGCAGAATAAAAGAAAACAGCAAATTAGTTCTGTAAAACTAAGGGACTCTCCAGACAGCAATCATTTGGAAACATCCCATCCCATCGTCCTTTACCTGCGTCTGGGCATTCTCCTTCACACCCCGACAGTTCCTCTGGGAAATCAGAAAATACTAATTTATTTAGAGCAACGTTTAAAAAAATATATAGTTTTTAAATTACCTTGGTTATGTACAAATCTGGTAAGATTTAATAAACGATCCAAAAATAAATGTTCCGGGCTCCCCAACAGGAACACATGGCGAACTCCATATGTAGGTCAGGTTTACTAATGGCCGAAAAGTTACTGTATAACTGTAAAATTATGACATCAAAGACCTTGATGCCATGCATGCATTCAGGGTGCCACTATAATATGGAAAGCTCAGATTCGGTAGGTGTTATAATTTGTAGATTACTTCCATGATAAATGATTTCCTTAGTATAAAATGTATTCATTATATTTCCGTATTCCGTCTCATCGCGTCATTGTAGGCAGTCGAGACAAGATTTCTTCCACAAACCGTATTGATCGCGTAATTCGTTCATCCTTAGCGAAACGTAATAATGCCTAACATCATAAAATAATTTTACATATGAATTTATTTGTAATTAGGCCTATTTAAAATCCATTTAAGGCAAACACACTTAAGCCGGTGAAACGATCGACTCTTTTCAAATAAAATGTGTTTAAGCCGCCAATTAAAAGTTAAAAGCATTTTACTTCATACGAATCTGCTTTCGGCTCTTTCAAAATAGCTCCACTTGAGTAAACCATTATTACAAGAATGGAACGAGAAATGGTTTAGGTTCACACCATACTTTCATTTTCAAGTCCCTCCCAAACACAGCTAGTTATTACGGAGTAAAAGCTACTACGGCAGAATCGTCATTTCATTTCATTCTTGATATAGAAATTTAAATTGCCATAATTGCAACTCATGCAATTATAAACTATTTTAATGGGTAATCAATACATCTACAGTGTTACTTGCAAATGACTAACAAACAGAAAGTGACTCAATTTCAAAAATGCAAAAACGGGTAACGGTGACACTATGTGTTCGTAGCATTTTTAGGACAAACAAATATGTGATCGCATTATAAAGTTCATTTTCTTTATGGAGCGGGCTGCAAGGCGCCCTTCCTTACCGTGAAGCGCAGCGGCTGTCAGCTGGCGCCGGCGCCAAGTTCGGCGACCAGTGCGCATGTCCGCCCTCCGGCTCACATCGGAGCGCTGAAGGGTGAAAACAAAGACGTTTCTCGTAGTAAGAAAACGAAATACACGTCAGATAAACTCAGATTAAATTAGGTGGTCTCTGACTAACGGCGTGTATATATTATTAAGCGACCATAGTTCAAAGTATTGTATATAACAACTGAAGAAAACTGTAATGATTTTACGCAATACAAAAATTGGATACGTTACGACCCATCAATTTCGGAATTATAGGTATTCTATATTTGACAGCACTATCTAGCTATAACCTACTAGGCGCTTGAGAGGATTTTTCAGCACTTTTGAATAATGGAACCTAATCCTAAACCGTGCGTTCATTGGCTACATCTCGGACTGGATTAGCCAATAGGATCAGAGCAAGGGCAACAACGTGCTTTCGGTATAAAACATAAACAAAGGCTGCCAGCGGAGCTGTAAGCTGCCAATAGGGGACACTGCTTTACACACTTTCTTTAGCAGAATTTTCAGTGTTTTGTTATGTTTAAACACATCGCAGGGCTCATATTTTAATAATAATTTTATTAAAACGTTATTGAGCAGTGTATATTTACAGTCATGCAAACTGTCGCAGTTACATCACACTTGTTTTGCAATAAATTTATTAGCTGACAAAATACGATAATGGGCTGTATATGTTAATTACTGGGGGCAGCACGGTGGTGCAGTGGTTAGCACTGTTGCCTCACACCGCTGGGATCAGGGTTCACATTTCTGCCCGGGTTCCCTCTGTGTGGAGTTTGCATGTTCTCGTCGTGGGGTTTCCTCCGGGTACTCCGGTTTCCCCCCACGGTCCAAAAACATGCTGAGGCTGATTTGAGTTGCCAAATTGCCTGTAGGTGTTCGTGTGTGTGAATGGTGTGTGAGTGTGCCCAGCGATGGGTTGGCACCCCATCCTGGGTTGTTCCCTGCCTTGCACCTGCAGCCTCCAGGACAGGCTCCGGACCCCCCACGACCCATATGGAATAAGTGGTTATAGAAAATGGATGGATGTTAATTACTCAACAAACAAAACAAATTGAGAAAAAGCAAGTTTAAGGTCAAAACATTAGAGAAATGTTTGGTCTTTACTGTAAGTTAAACCAACCCGAATTCTGGAAAAGTTGGGATGTTTTTTAAATTCGGATAAAATGAAAACTAAAAGACTTTCAAATCACATGAGCCAATATTTTATTCACAACAGAATAGATAACATAACAAATGTTGAAACTGGGAAATTTTACAATTTCATGCACAAAATGAGCTCATTTCAAATTTGATGTCTGCTACAGGTCCCAAAATAGTTAGGACAGGGGCAACAAATGGCTGAAAAAGCAACAAAGTTTAAAAAGAGTGAAAAAGCGTGCAAAAAGTTTGTGGAATACTTTAAAAACAATGTTCCTCAACATCAGATTGCAAAGGCTTTGCAAATCTCATCATCTACAGTGCATAACATCATCAAAAGATTCAGAGAAGCTGGAGATCTCTGTGCGTAAGGGACAAGGCCGAAGACTTTTATTGGATGTCCACGGTCTTCGGGCCCTCAGACGACATTGCATCACTCATCGGCATGATTGTGTCAAAGACATTACTAAATGGGCCCAGGAATACTTCCAGAAACCGCTGTCGGTAAACACAATCCGCCGTGCCATCTACAGATGCCAGCTGAAGTTCCATTATGCAAAAAGGAAGCCAGATTTGAACATGGTCCAGAAGCGCTGTTGTGTCCTGTGGGCCAAGACTCATTTGAAATAGACTGTTTCAAAGTGGGAAAGGTGTTCTATAGTCAGACGAGTCCAAATTTGACATTCTTGTTGGTAATCACGGACACCGTGTTCTCTGGGCTAAAGAGGAGGGAGACCTTCCAGCGTTCATGTTCAAAAGCCAGCATCTCTGATGGTATGGGGATGCATAAGTGCATACAGCATGGGCAGCTTGCATGTTTTGGAAGGAACTATGAATGCTGAAAGATATGTAAAGGTTTTAGAGCAACATACACTTCCCTCCAGATGATGTCTGTTTCAGGGAAGGCCTTGTGTATTCCAGTAAGACAATGCAAAACCACATACTGCAGCTATTACAACAGCATGGCTTCGTCGGAGAAGAGTCCGGGTGCTGAACTGGCCTGCCTGGTCCAGAGCTCTCACCTGTAGAGAACATTTGGTGCATCATTAAACGAAAAATATGTCAAAGACGACCACGAACTCTTCAGCAGCTGGAAACCTATATCAGGTAAGAATGGGACCAAATTCCAACACCAAAACTCCAGAAACTCAAACCTCGATGCCCAGACGTCTTCAAACTGTTTTGAAAAGAAGAGGAGATGCTACAGCATGGTAAACATGCCCCTGTCGCAACTATTTTGGGTCCTGTAGCAAGCATCAAATTTGAAATTAGCTCATTTTGTGCAAAAATTTCCCTTCTTAAACATTTCTTATGTTATCTATGTTCTGTTGTGAATAAAATTATTGGCTTATGTGATTTGAAAGTCTTTTAGTTTTCATTTTATTCAAATTTAAAAAATGTCCCAACTTTTCCGTTATTTGGGTTGTACTAATATGTTTCACTTAGTACTTTTATTTAAATTTAGAGCTAGAAAATGATAAACCACAATAAGATTATCTTCATTAACATGCATGTCCCTGAAATGTCTTCCCTCATTAATGCTGTGACAAAGTTTTTGCCTGTATAAGTTCATCATATGGCAAGAACATCTCAACATAGTAGCTCAGTACAAACTGGGGTCCATCATTAAATATTCAGTTGAATGTCACTCATTCTGGAAAAGATCAAAAACTTCGAAATATCGAAAGTGCAGTTGGAAGAACTTTTCTTAGGTTAGGATCACCAGACTCCTTATTTACTAGGGTTTATACTCCACGCTTGCAACACGTACGCCTCCGCGTTCTGTTGCTGCACAAGCGGTGTGGCGTAGTTTACGTCAATCTGGACGATTAAAATTATGTCCACCAGGGGACAGTCCGATGAAGTTTTCCTTTATACTCCTATCCTTCCCAACCTTGACGTAGTAAGATAAAGAGCACCACTTAGTTTCAAAATTAGGCCCAGGTGCAACAACTCGAGACAGAATGCTCTAGAGAATAGTCTATCTGAATTATGCAGTAATCGGACTCCTCCTTAAGGCCTTACAGTTGCCTCAGCACTGATGGAACAGTGTGCAGGAGAGATTTATGTAGAACTTAATAACTGTAGTTTCTTAGCCCGAGTATAAAATTAAGGTATTCTCTCCAGATAGAACAAAGAACTAAGTCTCCGGCTCAAATTTCTAAACAACATGAGGGCTCGTTCGGGATTACCGCAGCCTACTGGCCGAGACCATCATGAAGACTCCACGCCGGACGCGCCTCCGCGGACACCGAAGCCCCTGGTCTCAGCACACTGTAAGTGATTCCTACCAGTTATAGTTTAAGGGAACCGGGAGGCTTGTTTTTATTAAGGGAATAAGAATGTAAATGTAAGGATGATATGCTAAACTAAAATTACTAGATAAAATGTTTACCAGATTGATTCTTAATTTTAACGAACAGCAGAGCTACTTGGACTGAGTACTGTGAAAATTGTTTTAATGATCTTATCGGACTCCGTTTGGAAACACTGAATCACAGACTCACTGGGCGCACGTTGAACAAGTAATATGGCGATGTTTTGTACTTGGACTGCATTGGACATGCCATACTTGGACTGCATTGCCTGACGACTTAGATACTAAAGAGTAAAAATAAATTACAGGCTAAATTCAAGATCAAGATTCAAGATTCAAAGTGTTTTATCATATGTACAGTAGAAAAGTGCATTTCTCTGTGCAATGAGATTCTTACTTTGCTGTCCACACACAATGCCGAGGTATAATAAAGACAAACTAGTAAATAAATAGTAGTGCAAGAGCTTCATGTGCAAAATTACAAAAAATTACAAAAATTACAGTATGCTGCAGTAAATTGTGTGTACCATAGTAACAGGAGGTTTCGAGTATCTCCGTTGACATCGAGAACATCGGGGTCGCCACCCCGAAAATCTGGAGATTCGAGTTCCCCAGAAGCATACAGAACAGTCCAGCTGTTGTACCGATGTTCCATCATTTCATCCCACCTATCGAAATGTCCTAAAGGCTACTGCGCATGCGCACGGACAGGTTTGGCTATATATATATATTTATATATATGAGAGACTGAGAGAGAGCCAAAAGCGATAGATAGCGCTATAAATATCTGCTACGGTAGGAAAGCGTCATCCCTGCCGTGAAATGCATTCCCTGTCGGGAGCGCGCACCGCAATTTTCTTCGGTTGGAAGGGGGGGAATGGGACAGAAGTAGTTTCGTCCGTCTAAATGTACTACAGAAATAAGAAAGAGTGTTTGCCCATTTAAAAGACCTATATCACTGTTTCACATCGCGAAATATGTATTTAACCCATATGGTAATGATAAGCCATGCGATGACACGTAAACGATGAGCCCCAAACGAGAACATACACTCACCTAAAGGATTATTAGGAACACCATACTAATACGGTGTTTGACCCTCTTTCGCCTTCAGAACTGCCTTAATTCTACGTGGCATTGATTCAACAAGGTGCTGAAAGCATTCTTTAGAAATGTTG
>JAAGVU020000045.1:19045166-19057765 GCA_011763525.2 Mormyrus iriodes
TGCACATCTCTCCATACGTTACCGGTGCCTGCACACGGTCACTCACTGCACTTCTCTCCATACGTTACCGGTGCCTGCACACGGTCACTCACTGCACTTCTCTCCATACGTTACTGGTGCCTGCACACGGTCACTTACTGTACTTCTCTCCATACGTTACTGGTGCCTGAACACGGTCACTTACTGTACTTGTCTCCATACGTTACCGGTGCCTGAACACGGTCACTCACTGCACTTTTCTCCATATGTTACTGGTGCCTGAACACGGTCACTTACTGTACTTTTCTCCTTCTCTTCACTACTTCTTTTATGCTTCTTTGAATCACCCTAGAATAACAGCAGAAGATCATCATTATCTATTTAAAAGCATAAAGAGAAGAAAAAGCACAGGGCTCATCGGGGAGGACTCACATCCCCGATTTCGGAGTCTGCGTGTGACTCAGGGGACGAAGCTTTGTCGGGACGTTCCAGCTTTATCTTGCGACTGTTCCCCTTGTCATCCTGTCAGGCACAGGCATTGTCACACCTGAACATAGAGCTCTGAAGGCAGGTAAGGGGTTACCACGCTGAAGGGCCAGTGGCTTTTACTATGAACTGAAATGACCTTTTCCCTTTCGGCGTCGTCCCCCCTTGGCTGCTTTCTTTTCTTTCTGGAAGGTTCCTACAGAGAATCAGAGAAACCACTGACAGTGACCACAAAACACATACCCTAATAGCTGCATACTGATCACATGCACAAAAACACTAAAATTTGCATTTGAATTTATGTTTTTAAACAAAGCTCGTGCTTTTTTATGCCACTGGTATATCAGATTTTATAATCGTGATTTTACTGAGACAGGTGTCGATGGAAAAAACATTGTGATGACAACCTGCTTAGAAAAACTTAGGGAATGACCTGCTCCCTCTGCACATTTCAAGCCCGAGCAGCAGTGCCATCTACTGACTAGCCCGGCTCTTTACAGTATTTCCCAAATACCAATCCACACAGGGGCTGAATAACAGGGCTGAAAAGATGCATTGATGCATGGTGATCAACTGAGTACTAAGGTGCCAATTTAATGCATCGATCTGTTTATGTCAGAACTGATTTTTTGGGACTAAATCCTCCTTAAAGACAAAGATACTCCTACTTCCAGGTGGGGTGCACTTGCATTCAGGTGCTGCAGGTAAACGCATGAAGTAGCACTGCCGGCACATGGATCCCAAAATGTAGGATGGCGGGGGAGACTCATTAATATTCATAAAGGAAGCACTACCATGATTATCTTTGATCTACGATACTGTTAGAAATCTTGCCCAATTTTGCAGGGCAGAACGCTCTGTATAATATCTATGCAACTCTATATATCAGTTAAGAATCTTTTGCTCACAATGCTCTTTTTATAGAACAAAAAAAGGTGTTTTTGCTAGACATGGTAGCAATGGTTAAGACTAAGTTAAATATAGAAATTAGAAACAGAAATGCACAATATACTGGTTAACATATCGGTATTGGCCAATATTTGTTAAAAATCAAGATAGATATCTGCATTGGACAGCAGACTGTGATGCCACAGCATACATTCAGAGTAAGTGCTGAATGCTTTACAGCCTGCAGGACACCTGGATGCATGACAGTGACAGTGTGGTGCTCAATGTAGCATCTCCTTCCAAAGCAAAATGGTGAGATGTGAGCCTGACTTGTCAACCCATGCCCAGTGAGATCACCGCAATACCTTGCTGTCGGATTCTGATTCTGACGACTCATCATCTGACGCCTTTCTGACACGCTTCTGCTTTCTCTTCTTCTTAATTTTCTTTGCCTCCTAATTCCACAAAAGATTAAAATCATAAAATATAATAAGTGAAACATGTTTTTAAGGACTGCACAGAAAAATTTACCCAAAACACCTCAAAACTCCTACAAACGTATGAAAACAATTTTAAATCTGATTTTTATTACATGCATGACACTTCAGATATGCAAAGCAAACTAGCTTGTTACGTAAACAAATAAAATGTTCTTGCCTCATCAGACTCGGACGAACTGCTAGAGGAATCAGAACTTGATGAAGAGGAGGAAGACGAAGAATGCTTGACCAAACACAACGAAAAGACTTTATTAGATTTTATATTGTTTAGGAAAGTAGTGTAGGGCACGTCAGATTAAACCACAAAGGATTAAACGGGTGAGGTTCTAAAGGATGCCGGACACACTTCTGCTGTTTATTAGGACAGAGGAAAAGTTCTCTCACCCTGCTGGCTCTCTTCTTCTCTCGCCGCTTTTTCTGGACACAAAGACAATGGGAGAGCAATGAGCGGTCAGCGGAGCAGCAGGCTGCAGGGCAGCACAGAGGGAGACGCAACCACAGCTGCGGGACACACCTCTTTTTTATCTTTGTCCTTCCTGCTGTCGCTCCCCCCAAGAACCTTGTCCCTGTTCTTCTCCAGCTCTTTCTTCCACCTCTGCAGAGAGGTGGGCAGTTTGGACGTTATTAGCCACGTACAAATCACGTTAACAGAATAGAGATACTTTCTTCCTCCCTGTGGGGAAGTTTTGGGAGTGAGAGCACAGAGTCAGCCAATGTCCAGTGCCCTGGACCAGTTGGGGTGAAGGGTCTTGCTCAACAGCGGCATCACTCTGCCGGACAGGATTTGAACCGGTGACCTACCGATCAGGGGCGCAGTCCTAACCGGCGGAGCCACGCATCACCTATGCACGGGTGATTCTGATATGGCCTCAAAGACTCGCTTCCTGTTCAATTAATAAAGCAGCCAGACAGCCCAGCCTTTTGGAATCCCCAATGAAAGGTTCCTTAAAAGCGGGGCGGATGCAGAGCCCAAATTACAAATGTTATTACCGCATTCATTTTCTCCTCAAACTCTGCCAGTGTTCTTGATCCTTTCTTTTTCTTCTCCAGCTGCTCCTTCACCTCCTCCCTGAAAGATTTAACCTTCAGACTCCACAAGATGCAGCAGGAACAGTCACACTATAATTAACTTACAATAGATTCCCATCACCTTTTATAAACCACAGACTTCACGTGCAACATACTGGACTTTCACTTGAAGGAGCTGTCAGCTATAATATTAAATGGTAAGATGGCGCAATGTATTTTAAACACATGAAGCATGAAGGAACAGCTTATATTAAAACAGCACTCTCCTCTTGGATTAAACCGTGACCACATCGTTTGTAGGGCTTGAATCCCAGAGTCAAGAGCCATCTAATACACTTTTCACATTACGAAATATGAAAATGTGCATTTTAATTTACAAAATGATGCGTAAATTAATTTTAATTTACAAAATGTGTAAATGCTGTGTCACACATAATAAAAAAGGGAGATCGACCTCACCGGTCGGGTTATTTGCGGGATTGTATGCACACGGGTGCATTGGTCGCAGCCCTTACCACGTCGGCCTCGGTCTGTTCAAGTAGTCCTGGATCGTAGTTCCGGCAGATGGCGGGGGTCCCCGGGCCCGAGCCGCCGCGATGGGGTTAATGTAGGCCTGCAGACATTAACACGGGGGGAAATTTCACAATCAAACCCGTGGTCAGACCCAGGGCCGGGTCATTGTGACGCGTAGTTGCCCACTCCATCCGATTCAGGTTAAATTACGGTAAATCCAACTCGACATGGGTAGTTAGCTATCCCAGACAATGGGTTTAGCCAGCGGCTGAGATGAACCATTTGTTTATCTTGCTAGTCAGTTATCCAGACACACGGCGCTTTTATCAAAATACACAAAAACGGCAACATCGTGTGACTTTATTAGCATTATAAATATTAGCGGTTATAAATAGGTCGGTAACACGGTCAACCTCGACTTACACTGGACACGTAGCCACACCAGAGCGAAGCCGCTAAGTCGGCTGAAAAGCAATATCATATCTGTTTTTAGTAAAGATAACGGGCGTTGATTTAAGTTCCCAGTTTAGTTTTGTATTTTCGGCAGGCAGAAACAAACGAAAAAAAGTTATTTTCCCCAGCATTTTCAGAAATCCTGTTCTGCACCAAGTCAGCTCCAGTGTTTGAGGAGTAGGCCCGTAGGCCGCGGGGTCCGTTTGTTTTCCAGACCGTGGTAACGATGCCAAACGCGGCGGTGCCTTCCACGCCCATCCCGCTAACCAGCCCCCGTTGAAGCACCACTCGGGCGTCCTAGGGTAGTTCAGATTAACTTGGACTTACCACCCTGTTGTCTCTCTTCCCCATTTTTACGGATTTAGCCGTGCATGCATATGTTTAAATTTGAGGCTTTATTTACATCCCTCCGCCGATGATGTAATTCTTCTGACTGGGCTCGAATCGAATGCACGACAGTGGTGCCATCTAGCGGCCGCAGCATTCAAAGGTCCACACTGTGGACTGGCCGAATACATATCGCTGCAGCCGTGAGCCAAGTGTCGAGTGGGAGGGGCCATATCGAGTGGGAGGGGCCATATCGAGTGGGAGGGGTTTATCCCGAGGGTTAGGGTTAACTTGTTCATGCTTCTCCGCTCAAGCGCGACACTCCACACTGCGTATGTGTACACGGAAATGTTCGTAATTCCCTGCGTGAAGTCGCGAAGTTTACCCATGTGCACAACGTGTCGTATAATATTATTATTATTATTATTATTATTATTATTATTATTATTAAAGTTTGTAGACCTTTACTTACACAAGTAAAAAAACTCTAATTATAAACAAACTCATCCTCACAGATATACTAATGTGGGTTTTCCTTGGCATTATAAGAATTTTGGAGACCTTTGTGCCTGGTCAAATACATTATTTTCAAAGCTCAGACCCTTTTTGGGAATGAATTAATATAAATCTTGTCTCGATCGATTCAGCGGCAGTGATATGTTACCAGCTTTTCCCACGTCACCCCCAGCTTACCTTGAAAACAGCAAATAAAAGTATCAAAAAAGCCTTACCTGTGTTTAAGTGTTTTCTGCTTAATTTCATTCCTGGTTTTGTATTGTAAGTTTTAAATGTCATTCCTGACACCCTGCCCCCACTGAGTGGTCACTATCTCTGCCATTTGAGTGACCAGGACCATGAAGCTGCTCTGCAGCATAGCTTTAAAAGAAGGTGGGGCTTGTGTTATGTGGTTCAGCTCATCTTTTGCCTATTTGTGTCTTTCTGTTACAAGGAGCTGCAGGTTACTGGGTAGCCAAGAGGTCCATCAAAAGGGAGAGTTGGTAGGCTCTGTGTTACGAGGTGGTTGGCTGGAAAACATTTCCCTTCAAGGTGGACTGAACAGATTGGCCCATATATATGGCCTTGGCTGTGTCCGAATTCAGGGGCTGCATCCCTTCGAAGCATGTGGTCTACGTTCTTTGAAGGTCACAAAGCTCCATTCCAATCACCTAGCTGGGACATACCAACTTTACCTTTGAGGAATGAATCTTGGGATATGTTGGATTGCGAAGGATCCATCGGCTGCATCTATCGCGAATGAGAAAAAGAAGGATGCAATTCTAGACTGCATTTAAAGGAGCCTTCGAAATGGGACAGCCTTGCTGCACTGCTGTGGTGCATTTGGTCTTTGAATGCAGCCTCAGAAGGATGCAGCCCCTCAATTAGGACACAGCACTTTTATTGCATGTTGTGAATCATGTGTGTATGCAATGTATGTACTTTTTTTATTGAAGACATAATCAAACACAGAACAGTATAAAGAACAAAACTGAACATCTGTTGTATATAGAAAAGAAGAATGCAAATGTAATTCAAACATTATGTCTTTTAGACAGTCGCTAGTGTATTGAACGTGTTAGTATATGTGTATATATGTATGTGTGTGTGTGTATATATATTATTGTATATAAGCTTGGCCAGAATTGATGAGAATTTATGTTATATATATATATATATATATGTATAAAATATTGTTCTGTATGTATTCAAATAATAAAGAAATCAATATTGCTACAGGGGTTATGCAGTGTACATGCTGAAATCCATGGGTAAAAACTGATGATGTTGCGGATGTTGTATTCGCAGGATTTCTTTTTCAATTTTTCAGCATTTCATCTTCTTTTTAAACTAAAGGCCTATGATGGATATCGATCTTTGCTTTCTTGCATCTTCTCTTTATTCAGAGATACAAACACAAAGAGCAGCACACTTTGTGTGAAGAGTGTTATGTTATTCATGTTAACAAATAGGAAGTGCATTCCCCTAGCAGCAGAACTGAAATGCTATCAAATGTTATTAATATTTTTACTTAAGTGACATTATGTTTGAATAATGTTTTTTTATTGGGTGGAAGCTTTTGTATAAACACAAGTTGCTTTAGGGTTTTTTTTTTTTACGTTATGCTTTTTATTGAAATTTTTGAGATTTGAAAACTAGCAGCAGTACCACTGATGGGTTGATTAAGGGGAGTGGTAGGCTGATGAAAACTAAAAAGAGAAACCTCCTTCAGGAGCGGGCCGGGCTTGTGGGCTGCCACTTGCTGACCTACACCTTATAAATACCCTGTGTTTCCTCGGATAGACTACAACAGTGTTTCCAAACCCGGTCCTCAGGGACCCACAGATGGGCTACATTTTTGCTTCCTCCTAGCTCCTTGCCAGACAGTCCATACTGTACTACAGGATCATCACAACCCAGTCTGGAATAAGCGATTAAGGAAGGATGGATGGATGCAAGGGTGCATATTGTTTTGGTTGTTGCTTGCTTTTTTGTGACACAAATGTTTAATGTGAGAAACAAAGGCCATTGAGTAAACACACAGAAATATTTATTTTAGAAAAATAAAACTGTCAAGCAGTCAAAGCAGTTCGAAACAACAAGCTTACATTCAAGCAGCTTTAGTCATTGGCAGAATATGACCACCTTTTATATTGATTGACTTTACTTGGGTTGGGCCAGAGCAATTAGCAGCAAAACCTGTTTATAAAATCCTACAAAAATAGAAGCACATGCCCCCACCTCTAAAAGAAAAAGGTCATGAAAATTTTTGCCAATACTGGTTATTATACCGTACAATTTAACATACTTTCCAATTAAGAATGATCTTAGCAATCAGTACAAATCAGAAAATAATACAACACCAAAAAATTAATTGAGCTCTATAGTTTCAGAGTGAATTTTATAAATAAGGCTGAATTGCATGTAAATGAAAATAAAAGCTTATTACAGGTTTCGGCATAAAAATTGTAATCTACTGTATGAAATTTGTCTCAGGTTGGTTTATATTACAATACTGATTCTTAAATTAACTAACTAGATCCACATACACAAGAGTACAGTACATTTATTACTCTAAGTAATGCAATAAAATCAAAGCATTTTTCTGTCCTGAATGGATTCTGGCTTGGTACAAACCGCTATATTGTCTGTCATGTATGAGCCCATTGCAAACGTAACATTTTAGCTAAATACAGTAAAGAATGATCAAGTTCATTAAATACCCTACACCAATATTTCTATTTTAATGGTATTTTACTAGCAAAAAAATTGAAAAAAGATCAAAAAACAATAGCCCCAAATTTGTTAAACACCTTTTCTGAACTGTTCAACTGTTCTTTTTTTAGAATCCTTAATCCATAGAAATGTATTCAATATCATACAATATGAAGGCTGATATTTTTTTACATTTTTAAATAATACTAATAACAATATTTGTTTTCCCCAGCACTGCTGACTGAATTTGAAGCGTAGAAAATGAGCAGTATCACTATACTTAATATATAATGAAAATGTATATGCTCGTAGCACCAATTTCACCAAGTACTCTTTATTCAGTATGAGCATGCGTATAAACCATAAAAAAGTCACTTATTAACAAAATGAATATTTCATGCACAACAACATAATAGTTTATACGCATTTTTATACTCCTGGTAGTAATTTCCATTTTTTTAGCAGTAACCACGCCTAATGCAGAGAAAGACGTCTGAAATATTGAAGGTGGGTTTGATGATTGTGGAACAACATCAACGAGAATAGTAAGAGAGTAACAAGGTCAACACGACCCGAGCATGAGCCGAAACGTCTCCACAGAAATGTTCCTACAAAGCGTCATGAAATACATGTTTCATGACCCATTTCTCAGGTACGCCTGTTATCCAGGAATGTAAGCTGGAACATGTGAGTGTACCAAACCAAAAAGTAAAAAAATTAAAGCCACATTTGAGCGCCACCTTGTGGGCATGTTCAAGTTAAAACTGAAACTGTTCAGCGAGGCTTACAATAATGCTAAACATTCGCTATCTAGTCACACTTGTAAAAGACCCCTCAACAGTTCCATTGCAGTCTCACTAAGAGCCAGCAGAAGAGAGGAACAGTACAAGTATAGTCCACCAGAGGTATCAGAGCTTTTTAGCTTGGTAAGGACATTTAACAAATATATATTAAAATAAATAAAACAAGAATATTTCTTATTTCATAGGGCAACAGAGTGCTAAAGATGTATTTTAGCTCACAAAGCATTGCTTTTGAAATCAGGCAAAATGCACCATGCAGCAATTTCCATGGCGACCTCTGACATGCTTCTGGTCCAAAGGAGGTGAAATGGCTTATCGCTATTTGCACACGGTGCCAGACTCCCTTTGTTCTTGAGCAAGACAATGAATGTTAGCAGAACTTAAATACAAAAATCAATAGGGTCAATAAATATGTAATACAACGACAATGCAAAAGCAACGTTTTCACTGAAGTTGGCATGACACAGTAGGTGATACTGTCTCGGAGGAGCATATCACCCACAATGCACTGTTAGCAACACCCAGAAACGTGGGTAGGCCTATATAAAATTGATAAATCCAATTCTCAAAAACTTTTCAAAAACAAGAACACACTCGTTTTCCCCGGGAGGCACTGAGATGTTACGAGTGGAAGGTGCTGAACTGTGCAGGGTGAATGTGACTGTATTAAGGCACAGGACCCTGGATGGGAGCATCTGCGCATCCGAAAATCTGGTGCAACTCATATCAACATAGCACCAACAACAATATCCCAGTTAGTAATACTGGAGATGCATGTGACAGGCTGCTATCATTGCTGAAAATAATTATTTACCATCATCAGTGTTATGTAACTGATATGGAGAAACCACTTTTACTATAAGAACTCAGTTTGGTCAATAATTTCTTTGACAAAAAAATAGATACAAGTGGTAGCAAATAGTTAATAGGGGCATACTATGCACAATACTGAATTTTCAACATCATATTCACATTTTCTGAAGGCATTTAACTAATTTTTTTTTACAATTGTATTTACACATAACAAGCAACAGACTGAATCACAGTCATTCAGATAGGTTCCCTGAATTTCCCACTATAAGGGCAGACATTTGAGTGAATTACAGTAAAAAAATGAAGAAAATTGGCCCAAGTTTTTAAGGTTTGCATATCCTCAACTCATAGTCAAAAAATAAAGACACACATGAACATATGCACCAATCACTTAAGTCACTTTGCTTACTGAAGGCGGTTGGGAAAATCACCTACACTTTATATGGAGAATTAGAATGTATAATGGAAAATCTTTACATTATGTAAGACAGAAGGACTGTGTAGTGAGTAGTAACTACATGTCTAAGTAGATGCAATACTGTTGGAAAAATGTCTTGTTGTTTATATATAAATTAAACATTTTGGAAATTAAACCTGTCCTAGTTCATATAAATAAAAAAGGTATTAACTAATATATGTGCATACTGTACCTTTAAATTAGCTTCAAATTTTTGATAAGCATTTATATGACATTAGAATGAATGGTAAGAGGCTACATCCCTGTGATTGGTCTACATGATGAAAGTGCAGAAGCAATCTGTTAGAATGTGTTCTTTCACCTAAATGAATCCTGAGCATAAACATACAGAACTAAGTTTATGGACATGAAGATGTCATTAGGTGAGGCTCCCCAGTCAACTAAACCCTGCTGTCTGAATCCTAACTGCTCAGCTGAAGATCACTTTCAGCAGTTAAACATTTCATTGAACATGAACAGATAACCTCAAAGTCTTTGGATTTTGTTCACTGTAGATTTTCAGTTGTAACAAAGTTGTAACTTACTTTGTATATCTAAATCATTCCCCTACAGCCATTTCAGACTGTTAATTACTGGCCAAAGATGAAATAGCGCAAAAAATAAGACATTAGTGTCTCAATGACATAAACATGCATATATGTGACTAAATTACCAAGAGATCTGTTCTTGAAATATATGTGTAAGTCTACATATGATGTGTATTCGTATCACATTTCCAATGTGTCCTGCATATATTATTATTTGTGGAGTTTAAACCAATAAGGTCTAGTATACAAAGTTATGTTTGATTTGTAATGACCTGTCGCAGCTTATACATTGTCTTTCTCCTGTTGTGATACACAGCGTACCAGCGCATGCTAACATCCCCCAAAAAATGTTCTTCTGGACCGATAAACCAACCTTTCCACTGCAGTACTGAGTCAAAAAATTCGGGATATGGACACAAGGCCAATCATACAAAAAAATGGCATCCCTATTGCCTGCTCCATCCATGCAAACCCTTTCTGTGACATACCTCCAACAATGAACACTTACTTGCATTAACGCTACCAAAGTATGTCCTCTGACCTTCGCAAACTTCACGGGTCACGGCGCCTATACAGCATCTGCAGTCACTTCATCCACACTGACCCTTTCATCACCACATAAGGCCCACCTCAAGAAGCCTTTTTCACAAACCACCAAAACACCATACTTACTGGTCTTCTGCAATGACTGCCTGCCATTATGTACATAGTTAATGGTTTTCACAGAACGCATAAACGTGACAGCATACACATTGGCCCAGGAACGAGCCCAGGATTTTTACAATGACTGCATTATTTTTTATCAAAGACCTAGAAAAATATATTAAAGCAACATATTAGAATTCTTCACAACTCAGCAGACCTTTTTCTGTTTGCACGCATCAGCTAATGTATATAGCAATAATTTAATCCTGCTTTCTATCAATTTGTCTCCAGCAGCCTTGCAGCAGTATATCGGAATAACTGCAAAGCTGATTAACACAAGAAAAAGATGGGAGAACATTTAACTTAAAAAAACACATACACACACAAGCTAGAATTTTTTTTACCGAAGTATATATAAAACTGTACACACAGTCATTTCCATCAGCTTCAACAGCTGAGGCTGCTTTAAAACTGAGAGCGTATAAAGACTGAATTCATGAATGAGATAACATAACCCTAGGCACTCAGCACTATATATCACCGCCACCAGGGGGCAGAGATGACACAGTTACGCATTCCGTGATGTGAAGTGCAGAACGTCAGTGTTCCTGGAAGGGAGGGGATGCAGAAGCCAGATGTGGATGGCGGGAAACTGATGGGGGTGATGAGAGTCAGCTAAATAGGTAAGCAAAGACAGGTATGAACTGGAGTTGGAGTGGTGAGCCCCAGGGCCCCCTGTTTGGGGAGGGGCAGCTCTGAGAGGGTGCCCACTGGAAGACAGCATGTGAGGAAGCAGCTTCTGGAAGTCCAGATTTTTCCCAGGCAGTCCGATTCTGAACGGGATGTCTTTACATTTTAGTTAAAAAACTACATATTTTGTTGGGAAACAATTTTTCATTCCATTATCACGAAATCCAAAGAGCAGCATATGTTGTTGCGGAAGACTTCTCCCCCTCTCTTTTTTTCAGCAAAAGACAATTCAAACCACTCAATTAAAAGCTAGTCCCCATGAGTGGAGCCCGTGGTGGCAGACGTGTCCCTTAGGTCGCCTTCTTCTCCAGAGTTGACTTGTTGCTAGGGATTTGCTGGGAGCTCTTGTTGCTAGTCTCCATGTTGTGGAAGTACGGGTGGGAGAGAGCTGTGAGCGCCGAAATCCGCTTGGAGGGATTGAACGTGAGAAATTGCTGGGGAGGAATCATGTGCAAATAGTTAGTGGCAGTTTAGAACTGTGTTTTCTAGGCAGAGCAGGGACGGTTAGCACACTCTGGGAGGTGCGAGTCCAAGATCAGCAAAGCGGGGGCGAGGGGATTACCAGCAGCAGGGCCTGTGCCTGCTCGTCCATCTCCGGGACAAGCTCAGCGATAGGCCTGGGGGGCCGAGGGGAGAAGGCGCTCTGAGGGAGGGCCACGTCCAGGGGCCAATCCTCCACGCTGGGCACTCCTACAACACTGTGAACAGGTGTGATGTATCAGCCAGGGTGCAAGACACACTCACACGCTCATACACATACACAAACACAAACACAGATTAGGTATTTATATCTTTGTGGGGACTCTCCAATCGTTGCTATGGGCATAACCCTAATCCCAATAATGACAACCTTAACCATAAATAATCATAACTATAAATAACTAAACAAAATACATGTCTTTTGGCATTTTTAGTTTTTTGATTGGGGATTTTTATGCAACTGAATTCCCCCTCGTGGAGACTAGAAAAATGGTCCCCACAACGTCAAAATAGCTGGTTCTTATCACACTCTGGAGACATTTGGTCCCCACAATGTAAGGTATACCTGGACCACACACACAAACAAACACACACACACACATCAACTCTGGGACCAAATGCTCACATACATGTGAGGTCTGATACTGACCGCGCCCCCCCCCCCCCCCCCCCCCCCCCCCCCCCCACACCCCCCCCCACCACCCAACCCCCCCACCCA
>JAAGVU020000045.1:19057865-19071936 GCA_011763525.2 Mormyrus iriodes
AGGGGCGGCATGGTGCTCATAGCCCCCCGGAACAAAAATTGGGGGTGCTGCCTTCCCCCCAGTTTTGTGGGGTTTGCCTCCCCCCACCCCCCCCCCCCCCCCCCCCCCCCCCACACACACACACACACACACACACATACACATTCACTCCAGGTGCAGTCATGCATTCTTGATTGGGATAATTGAAAACTCTAGTCAGCACTGATGCTAATCCACCCCCACCCCTGAGATCTTAGGCATCAGAAAATGAGGGGGGGGGTATTCTACCCGGATGGATGGCTGCTACCTTCTGACTGCATCTGTCGTGAGGCCATGCGCCCAAGATTGCCATGGTAACTGGAGCTGTGGCCACAGTCTGCTGGGGAGTTAAATTTCCGCCGGGCCTCCCATGGCAGCCGTGTCATGTTCACTGCAACTGTCTCACATGAGGTTATGCGCCAGTCTTGCTTCATCTGGGCATGGTGTCGGGTGAGCCCTTGCCGCACTACAGTGACACGTCTGACTGCACTGCCTCACCTTGTATTATTTACCTAGCAGATGCCCCCATCAGGTGACTGCACTACGGGAAACTGTTTACGCTATTTGCATATGGAGTCTGAATCACAGGGAATGCGGTACTTACTCAAAAATCTTGCCCAGTTGGTCAACATCAGAGTTTCCCTGAAAAATCGGTCTAAAAAGTAAAGAGATAAAAACGTAAGTTGCTGGCAACATTCATTTTTCAGGAACATTCTGTCTGTAACAATGCAAAATGAATTATAGGGTAAATACATTAATCTGAATAACAACCGAACAGCCTCAGCATAACTCTGGGCCTTAAAGGACAACATTATCGGAATTCAAGCAATCATTTTTATATAGAACTGAAATATATATTTTAGGTGAAGTAGTCAGTAAAATATATATTTATATGCAAACTGAAGCTTGTGGGAATTGCTGCAGTAGACTTGAACCATTAATATGTCTGCTGAGACCCGAAATTTTCCCCAGGCTACGTTCAGGTTCGAGGGTGATTAAGAGGGGTACCAAGGGGTACAGTGTCAGCTTAGGCTGACGGGGTGGTCCTCACAGAAAGAGGCCCCTCGAAAGGGTATCGCTCTCACAGGCTCATAGCAGCTGCTGAAACTGATGTCATGGTTCCCTCCCTCTAAATTTATAAGTGTCAGTTTAGAGTTCCCACCAGCCCACGCACGCAGACCATGAGGAAATCAGCATGTGAGTTCTCAAGCATATTAACTACGGCTGATTGAGGACACCCCCTCGACCAATCGCCAAGCCTCAGGCACAGATCACAAGACAGACATCTTCCGCCACACACTCAGCACAGCCTAAACCCATGCTCACTGTCTGGAGTCTCTCCTCAGTACTAGAACCACTTACACGTGACTGATGCTTTTAAAACACAGTCCACTTTTAAAACTCCGGTGCGGCATCAAGGCTGATAAGAACCACCACAACTGCTAATCGTAGACAAGTATGAAGTAGACAAGAGGAAGAATAAATTAAAGGCCACCTCTATACCTTGGTGCACATGGGTCCCAACACTGCTTGCTAACGCCCCTTAAGTGTCAAACAGTGCACCGGAAAGGCAAAAGCCCCCCCCCCAACCCTGACACCTCGCTCTTTTGCAAAACGTCTTGCCACCACCAGATGTCGACCTACAGCAAGGTAGCTGAAACAGAGCAGCACTCCTACTCCTTAGCCAGCTGCAGAGCCATTCAGCCTGGGAACATGCTAACTAGCAGCTGCGTTTCACCCTGACCCTTTAAAGAGGCGCACATCTGGACTGGTTCCCTCATACTGACCCAAATGCTATTGGTAGCAAATGGGCTATGCTGTTATACCTTTTGGCTTTTTTACAGATACTCCTCAAGCATTTTCTACGACAACCATGTTATAAACAGGACATGCTAAATGTAGTCACTTAATGCTTATTGGACAAAAGTATCATAAATAATAACAGTCATAATAATTTCAAAGAGTGACTGTCAGTGATACATTTTTCTTGTTGCTTGGAATGGAAAAATAAAATAAAGCCAGATTAGCACAAAACACCCTATAATTCTGCTAAATAGCTGTATGTATTATCCCTTCACGGTTTCATGTGTATGGCACACCTCGGAAAGGTGTTCTTTGCAGTGTTGCAGGTGAATAATAAATGACTTAAAGAGATTTACAATAGAACGATATTACAATTTTAAGAATTTGCCAAACCAGTTTGTTTTAAAAATAACCTTTGGCGATGTCATGCCAAAACAAGTACGTTTGAAATTCTTCCCAAGGTATTTTCCCAGAACTGCTCCCTTGAAATTAATCAACAGCTTCTAACAGGATCTGCGCTCAGTTTTGAGCGTGAATCTGCAGCTCTGTGTGACATGCCAGGCTGCCACAGCTCCAGGCAGGACAGTGAGATGTTAAAATGAAGAATCTGGCAGGTTAACAGTGCCTGAGCTTTGACATGCAGGCAATCATGCTTAGTTAGCAGCAGCACTTGTATCCTGCATTCCAGGACTACCACCTCTGGGATGTGTGTGTGTGTTTCTTTGAGTGTGTGTGTGTGTGTGTGTGTGCGGTTGGGAACGTTAGGGGGGCAGAGTTATCAGTGGAATGTGTGCCTGTGTGCTTTACAGTTCATGAGTGGGTAGGGAGGGGTGGCAATGACTGACTTATCAAGGGAATTATTCTGCAAATATGTGTATCAAGACAGTCAGAACTAAAACGTTGGGGATCTTTTTGTACTGATTGCTGGAACGGCAGTGGGACTTTAGCTTGCTGAAGGTATCATTGTAATGGTTTACGTCTATCGCATATCTATTTGAACAGAGAGCCGACGGGTGCGGTATGCTCCTCGAAAAGGTCATCTATTGCGGTCTGAGGGGGACTGACCCCATTCTGGGTGCAGAGGAGGACTGGAGATGTTCCACTACAGCATGATGAAAGTGGAACATGCAGAGGAGTGTGCAGAGGGTGTTTTGGTGGCATGCTGAGGAATAAGACTCTCAGGCTGAGGTGTCTAATTAACATGTCCTGTCTAACTCATGCTACATTTGATTATCTTGGCGAAGTCAAAAATTCCGAGGTGCGTGACGTAACATCCGACCAGTCTCCCGTACGAGCTACACATCTCGGAAGGAACATGGCTGCCTCCACGAACACGCTTTTGTTGTTGTTGACTGAGCACAAAAAGCTCATGGAAAGACATTGTAGAAGGTCTATAAATTAGTTTTGAAACAATATATTTTTTTTGAGAGGCAAACAAATCAGGAACACTAACCAGTCAAACCACAATAAAAGCTTTGTAATATTTTAGATTCATAGCAACATTCTTTCTTCGACAGGCAAACAAATCACAAACAAACAGAAGACTAACAAGTTGGGTAAAAAATACTAATATTCCATGCTGGGAATCTGTTTTCTCATGATAAAGTGTTGTCTAAATAGACTGCGTGCAATTACATTTATAACTATTAATACATTACTATTGACTGTGTCAGCCGCCATGCTGAAATGACGACACGAGAATCTTGTACAACAAAATTCTCTCTGACATCAACAATGGAAAAGGGGACGTGTTTCCGACGTTTTCAACAAGTTTTCAGGACGTTTTTCTCCGACTTACGACTCGGAGAGAGACCATCAAATGCAGGATGATAACTTTTCACTGGGTGCCAGGGCTACTGTGCCCTCACACCTCCTGGGTTGTGGGTTCGAGTCCTGCTCTGTGTGTCTCAATCTAGCACACAGACCAGTTTCAACCCACAGTGCAGAGTTTAGCTGGACCAGCATCTCTGATTTTCACTTTGTGTGCGTGATGTGTGAGAACTTGTTTTATTTTGTGTAAAGCGACCTTGGGACTGTGAAAGGCGCTATATAAATATAACTTATTATTATTATTATTATTGCTTGCCTTACACCCTGTGCTTCCTGCGATATGGGCAGACAGAGACCCAGCACTGGATAGATGGTTACGGAAATCAAATGGACTGTATTGGTAATACTCTGTGAGTGTAAAAGACTCTAAGTTAACATTACTCACACAATGTTTGCTTTTAGATGATCACATGGTGTAATTTTTATATTTAAAAAATTACAATGCAATTAAAGACCTTGATAAAGAAATTCATAAATATATAAAACATGTCGGGGGGGGTGCAGTAGTTAGCACAGTTGCCTCACACCTCTGAGAGTGAGATTCGAGTCTCTACCGTGTGTGTGTGCGTGTGTGTGTGTTGGGGGGGGGAGTTTGCTTATTCTCTCCCTGTCATTGTGGGGTGTTCTCCAGTTTCCCCCCACAGTGAATTGGAGTTGCCAAATTGCCTGTGGATTGGTGCCCCATCCTGGGCTATCACTGTAGCTTCCGGGATAGGATCTAGACACCCTCTACTCTGCACAGGATAAGTGGAAGATGGATGGATGGATATAACAGGTGTCTTAACTGTGAATGACAGCTTGTAGGCCACATTTTTTGTCCACATACCATAAATTCAGATCTGAATGCAGACATTTACTATTGTTCTCAGAGAGTGATCAGAAATGATAGAAGTACTTCCAATACACTCCCAGTTCCTTTGAAATAGAAGGACAGCATCTGGTCATCCAAATTTCATTCATGTATCTGTACCATCAAAGCAAAACGTGAGAAGTATGATCCGAAATGTTTTGTTGAAACAAAGGATTAGGTCCTACTGGGTGGAGTACTGTAACGTAGAGATGATTTTAAACAGAAATCTTAATAACAATTTCTGGCGGAATAACCCTTTACGGTATTATGATACTTCAGCGGTAACTCAATAAGAGATACTTTCAGAAGCTCATATTAACTAAGCATTAAAATGTATCAGCAGATATTAATAGCAAGACTCTTCTTACATATTTTCATCATTTACATGCAATTATTCTGTGGATTAACAAATTAAGTCTGGTTGTCAATCAATTATTTTTATTAATGTTTTACTTCAATGGGAAGTTTCATATATACTGTAATTTGATAATTAAGCACGATTGCTGCAAATGCATGTGGGTGCAGGTTAAAGGTGGTCCGATTATCTAAATGAAGGCCAGGGAACCATTTCTATAGAAACGGGAACTTACTATACTGACAGCAGGGTCCCCGTGGTTACTCGCTGCCAGATGACTACATGCTCTGCCGCGCAACCCAAACTTACGTTGTACATTTTCCTCCTTTTCGGGATTCCCCCAGGGCTCTGCAGGTCTAGCCGGCTTGAAATCGACACAGGCACGGTCAGGGCTTTCGGTTCTCAGTGCGTAGCGTGACACAGGCACAAGAAGCACGCACGGTGTGAAATGAGTAAGTCGACACGTGGAGCAGACTCCGCATCAAGAAGATGAGAGGAGCAAATTCACTGAGTTCGCCACTGCTAAAACGGCTATGGGGAAAACCTGGACCATGGTGAATTCTGAAATCATTTACGAATACAGCTGACGGCTCGTCGGTAAATGATAAAAAGGCCCTCCTGGAATCTGAGTAAAGGCCAAGTAGAAGTAGGTATGCAAAACCACTACAGATCTTTGGGTTTCCCGAGCCGATCCCTGCACCTTCCGTGCACGCCTTCTTCATTTGCAAGAAAGGAAGCCCCATGCATCCCCCAGTTCCACCAGGAACTCAAATCAGAGTCACAGCGTTCTCTATCTGTGGGAATTTGATGGCGTTTAAAAAAGAAAACGAGCCCCCCCAACCCCATAACTGGAGCAGGGTGACCTGGCAGTGGCAGATTTCATTCTGTTACCACATCGGTGATTGGTGGTTAAGGTTTAGAACACGTGGTTCGGGTCATGGAGTGTCCTTTTAGCCTTGGGCGAGGTACTTGGCCTCAAGTGGTCTGTTAAGTTATCCAGCTGTGTCAATGCACACAACCCGTGTTTGCTGTCACGGGAGTGACTCAGTCTCGCTCCAAAACATTCCTTGAAGATTTGTGAGACTTGGCACGTGGTTTAAAACAATCTTTAAGGCTGGAATTTCACCTTCAGATGCGCTCTATCTGTCCAAAGCTACTTAAGGTCATTTTGGCAACACGTGTCTGAAATGTCTAATGGCCAGCTGGGAGTGAGAGGAGGGTGTTAAATGAACCAGTCCCATATCGTCTCACGTCAAAGCTACCGAGCACAAGTCACAGCACCCTGTGTGTTATGTGAAAGACTGGCATCCGGAAACCAATTCTGTTCCGCAGCAGCTCTCCAGACAGTTCTGTACTTAGACGGTTGATGCATAAAGAGAGCTATCTTTTGGACATACAGATACACAGCCATACTGTATTGTATCCAAAGTGGGAAATTCTTCATTGCTCAAATGCTTTTATTTTAAAGCGACCAGCTGCAGAGACAGAACCTTTTATCTTTATGGACCAAACATGCGGAACCCATGTAGTGTCTGGGAATTTCTTGGGGACGTGAGAAGCTGGCCACAGCACTGCTGAAGGTCTCGCTTTCGAAATCGTGGGATACGGATAAAGAAAATGTCTCACTAGGAATGGAAAATCAGGAAGGACATACTCACGGCAGAAATAAAACAGGAAACTAGGAGATGGATTATGATGTGAACAAAAGGATAAGGAATCATGTGAACTAATAAGTTTCACATTATTTTGCTATAAAAAGTCATATGCATATTAAAAAGAAGGCATGCTTAAAATTATTAAAGAAAAGCTGAAAATGTTGACCTACTCAGGATACAGGGTCAAAGAGTACCGTCAGCTCAATTACGTATGACTGAGTATTGTGTATTGGTCTAACTAAGGTAGAGTAACAGGTTAGTGTAGCATCTGGTTAAACATACAGTTAAGTTAGCAGCTGTATATGCGTACCAATAATGGCAGATCAGACGAGCTAACGGTCTATTGCTTCCCTTAACCCAGTGAGCTGAAAAGGGGATGTTACTTATCAGGGGAAGGATACAGAAATTACCAGGACCTCACTCGCCTGGCACCAGTCCACCGCTATGAATGACCGTTTATCTGCCGAGCACCAAATGCCATTCAGTTGGGCTTCTTTTTTATGTTAATTCCCAAACGTTAAACAAACATGCATCTACACAGGGCTTGTAAATACGGTGGCGGAAGACATGCCACATGGGGAAGGCGATCCAGCACACCCCCACCCCATCTGAACCACATTCTCAATGTGGGCTCGCTAATCACTGTGTGACTGGTGGCTCTCTCTCTCTCTCTGTGAAAATTAACGTTAAACCACAAACAGTGAAAAAAAAATTATCTGAAGCGGAATTCTCAGAAGTCTGAAACCACGGAAAGACTCCAACTGAATTTCATTAATGTTTAACAGCCCAACTGTCAAAAAAGCAGGAAGTTATGCTCTGCTTCCCAGGTGCCAGTGAAAAGAGGTTACCCCTAGGGCCACGTGAAACATGTAATGTGAAATAATCAATCAATCATCCATCCACACTTCTTATAACTGCTTATAATCCACTTTTCTTTACATATTTTAACCAGTTGTCCTCTTCAGGGTCTGGGGACACTATCAAACAGTAAAAATAAAACAGAATTATGAATTCATGTTATAAGTATATATACCCATCCATCCATCCATACATACATAGACATATACATACATAAATATCCTGGTCAGGGATGCGGCGGACTATCAAACAGTATAATCTAAATAGAACTATAAGTAAGAAGCAAGCATATAGTGTGTTGTGTAGCAGTCAAAAGACGATCTATGATTTAATACTTTATATGTGATTATAGAAGCTTTCACGAAGGAAGTACACTTACCTCCTGCTGAACATCTCAGCGAATATGCAGCCCACGCTCCACAGGTCTACTGGCGTGGCATAGCTGGACTGCAGTAAGACCTCAGGGGCACGGTACCACAACGTTACAACCTGCAGGGGAACAAATGCACACACAAAGGGAGAATACAGTATTGAAAACCCATGCGGACTAACGGAAGTCAGTCTTGCCATGCATAATGCAGGAGCCACACCACGATTCTGGGTTAGGCCAGGTGGCAAACTGACTCTGACTCTGACAATGAGCCAATTCTGAGTCCCTCAGAGGTTAAATGTTGTGCTCAAATATTGATATGTGGCATGAAAAGCCAGCGATGGAAGCAGAAAGGTGTAGAAGCCCCGGAGTGGATCACTCCCTCAGCAGATCATCAGAGGCGTACCCCTCTGCCCTGTTCCGATCCTGTTAGTTATTTCACTGGGAGGTGAAACAGTGACCTTTTAAGGGTGTAAAATTTATCAGGAACAGGAGTGCAATGAATTTATATTTCAAATAAACTCATAAGAATTAGGTCTATTTTAAAACACATCATTGATCAACCCAATATCAATTTTGATCATTAACACTATGTTACTGTATTTAGGATTTTGACCATTTTGACCTTCCTGTACAGTATCCCTTCCAGATTTGCTAATTTGACATTAGTGGATTTGATTTCGCGAGTTGGCCTTGAGCAATTAAATGCGCATATTTTTGGAGCTTGCCGAAAGACTGCAGAAATTCAGACAACGTGTAAGCCAAAAATATATAAACAATAATAACAATAATTTAGATCACATACAATTATATAATATATAAATATTAGTGTTACGTAATATTTGTTAGTGTAAGTGCATACTATATCTTTAGTATTAAAAGTCATGACTTGTGCATTTTGTCTCGATAACCAGCCACACTTACATGTTACCTGTCGCTGTGACTGCAGAATCTCACATTTCTTGCAGTAACTTTTAACTTTCTCAGTGTTGTTAATTTTGCATCTTTAATAATGGATCCAATTATTTTTAGCAAATTTCTGCCCCTAACCCTCGCCAATGTAAAGGGGGGACTGTAATTACTTTTAAATTCCATTGAAGTAAAGTAATTCTTTTCCTACCATATCTAAATCAGTGCAGGGGGCCAGAAATTTCTTCCAGTTGTGTCTTTTGCTGCTCTTGTATGTCAATTACCTTAAACAGGATCTTAGTGGACAGTACTGCTCCATAGAAATGGCTCTCTTCTTATATATGCCCACAATCCTATTTGCATCAGGTGACATCTCATAAAGGCTTGTAGAGCTAATGACTCCCATAGGGATCCATGATGGGCTAAAGGCAATGTATGTCGGAATCTTCAGCTAGACTCCAACAGCCGGCTTCGTCCCTGCTGTCATTTATCTCCTAAGGAACCCCCTGCTAGGGCACATGGGATGGCATGCCACTGGGTCCCTGTGAGCTTGGGCTTACGGCAAACATTGATTCATACTGTAACTAACAGGTGGGATTCTTCACCTCTGAGGGCTCTCCTTTCTGCCTCAGCTGACATCCCTCATACTAGCTAAACTGGCAATATCATCTATGTTCTTCAGTTTTACTTACATCAGCTTCCAAATATGTCACAATGTTCTTTCATAGGCTACGCTAATTTGACTCAAGTAAATGCTCCAGTTGACACACACAGCACCAAGACGCCACATACGCAGATATAATTCATACTTTTGCACAAGAAAAATAGCCATAATAAGAAGAATTATAATGAATACACATACCAACTCACAAAAATATTTTACCACAACAACATCAGTGAGAACAAATGAAGTCAAAAAGGTGACAATATACTGTCAAATTCACTTTTACTGTTCGTATTACTTTCATATAAATATAAGCATAATAAAATATTCAAAAAGCCCCACATATATTATATTTTTTAAAAGAAGTCCAGGTTATTCAAATTGCACAGCAATTATAAAGCATTTAGGATGAAAATACTGACATTCTTTATCCGGTACTTGTATTTCAAATTGTCAAGTTACACAAAAAGAATGCTATCCACAGTGTTTTCCTCCAGCTGCAGCCTCAAAGGCGAGAGGATTAACTTGAGACACGCTAGTGTTTGCTGTACCTTTACTGGAGTTGCTGACACAAGGCTGATATTCAAGGCAAGTTGATACAGCTCCGGGTCTGTGAAAGGCTGGCTAGCCCATGGCTTGGGTACACCTGGAGACTCAGAGTGAGCACGTGGAGAAGACCGAGTCGGCGTTTCACATCGTGTATCTGTCAGACGACTTTTGGGCTTGACCTTTCATACACTGCATGGGCTGTTCAGCTCATCTGTATGCAGGACTCGTTTCCAGAAAGCTCCACAGAAATCTCCAGCAGTCAGCCAACCACACTGGAAAGGATCTGCTGGTTTTTATGTTTCAAAGCGTACATCAGGTAAGGTTCCTCTCCTCCTTTAGAACCACTTAAAGCCAAATCTGGGATGACTGTAGACATGTCCAGTCCATGTATAGGCTGAGACCAAGCCATGCCATCAGACACACCTCTGTAATCTCGAAAAGCTCAACTACTTTATGTATAGGTAGACCTTCAGATACCTTTCCAGGCATTATAATTAACTCAGGGTGACTTTTTAGCCATTTCGGGTATCATTGGGTGACTGTGAGGTTTAGGCTGAACATCCTTCATCCCGGTTTCATCATGCAGTGAGGAGAGGCTGGTTATATCTCCGAAGGTATCACTGCAAATTTCCGCCACGATTGTCAATAATTTGATTTTACATTAAGTTTTTACAAAGGTGTTCAATGACTCATCCAATCAAAGTTTTTTCGAATTCATGATATAACTTTCCATATAAAGTCTGATTATCGGCTGATATGTAAATTATTTGCGTAATAATACAGCAATTATAAGACAATAATAATTCAAATAATTACTTGTAATGGGTTAGTCAGTTATCTATCAAATGCCTTTTCTCACCAAAATCTAAATATATAAAATTCTTTTTGCGTTTGAAACAGAAATTACGTATGGCCACAGAACATATTATAATACACTACGTGCATATGACCGGAAACAGCGTAGCTAGCGCTGTGTAACTGTCTCGTCCTGGTAATAAAGCAATTTGGTACGTATTGACTTGATATTTCACATAATATTACTAAAATACCATCTACGTTAGCACGGCCAATTCTTCATTTTTTTTTTTTAAATTTCAGATACCCACAATGCCACCAAAAAAACAGTTTATTGGGGAACTTGGGGAACCGTTAACATCGACAAAAAGAGTCAGGTTACACAGAGAAAGTGAGACAAGCAAATCGAGAGAGAAGGCTCACTGATCGACGTATATGACAATCACAGGCTACCACGTTACACAGGCGTCAGGGTCTGTATATGGAGGGATTCAATTATAACATTGAAAAAGATTATTACCTACATCCAAAAGTTACAATAGGAGAAATGGACATCGTGTGTGAGTACCAATGTGCTTCTTATATATATCTTCATATTCTCATATGATAATGATGTTAATAATGTTGTTCATATTGATTTCTATGATTTCTATGTTATTGTGAATGCTCTTTATTTGTCGAAAAATAAAATTGGTAATTAACAAACTTAGTTTATAAATACTGCATTTTATTTTTTTCCCTTGCACTCAGTGAGCGAAGCCACTAGGTAATCAGCTAGTCCTTCTATAATATCTCATAGAGACAGGCAGAAACTTTTAGAAGTGTCAAACCATGGATTCAGTCAGTACTGTGATCAACTTAATTAAAGATATAAAGAAAAACCAGTTTATACCCAGTTGGTCCTGAAGATCAGGATTAAGAAAAAAGGCTAGTATTATATAAAGAAGGTTGTTGGCATCAATGAAAAGCTCAGATTTGGTGGCCAGTGAGTTACTGAAGCTACCTTGAGATGCTTACTCAAACAGGGGCTATAAAATATGCGTTGCTGAGTAAAATATTGGTTTACAAACCAAAGTATTATGGGTTATGTTTCGAATTAACTACACCTTCATAATTCCATTATAATGCATTTGTAGAACATTCAGTGAACCTTTATAAGGCATTCATAAACTTTCATAAACAACAAAGACATATAATTTAACATCCTAACATACCTTAACAGCTTTAATATACATTAATAATAAACATCATATAATAACAAACATTTTAATTGTATGTTCTGGGTATGACATCAAACTGCATCTGGCCCTGCGAGTGTTCCTCCAACTTGCAGGGAAAAAAATTTGGGGGTTGGTGGCAGGATTAGCACTCCAGCCACCATAAAACACCTCACGACAACTCGGTCCAAAAAGGCACGATACCCTTCTGCTCTCTGTGGGAGTAGCTCTGCTACAGTCTCCCATAGGAAGGCTGCACGGCCCATTGAGGGGATGGGGAAAGCCTTCGGGAGCCTCATCCCTGGAAGAGCCGAAACCGTCGGACAGCCAATAGGGTCAGGCTGGTTGGGGATCAGAGCTGGTGTGGTGCTGAGGGGTCACCCGCTGCATGGTGACACTTGGGTCCCAGCTTGAGGCGACCCATCCGAGTAGGCACGTGGAACGTCTTGTCTCTCCGGCAAGATGACCATCTTTCCCTGCTGTCAGGAGAGCTTCTTAAACTCAATATTTCAGTGGCAGCGGTCTCAGAGGTACACAGACCAGGGAGTGGCTAGATCTCTGTAGGTGGGTGCACCTACTTTTGGTCTGGTCGCTCTGACGGCTACCATACTCAGGGAGTAGCTGTGGTGGATCGGCTCCTCCCGATGGTGGCTGATGTCACCCTTTTCAACAAGTGTATTATGAGACTCAGGCTAAGGCACTCCCTGGGTGTCTTGTCTGTTGTCTCGGTATATGCTCCAACCGCGGTGAGTGATGTCTTGTTGAGGGAGACATTTTACTCGCAACTTCACTCGGTGGTTGATGGGTACCCACGAGGTGACACTCCTCTGGTCATGGGTGACTTCAATGCAGCCACTAGCACTGACAGGGCTGGCTATGAGGATTGTGTCGGTCACCACGGGTCTGGCGACCGGGATGAAAGTGGCTCCATGTTCCTCGACTTTGTGAAAGGTCAGGGGCTGCGTGTTGCTGGATCCTGCTTCCAACGCCCTGAGCCACATCGTTGGACTTGGTATTCCAAAATTGGTGGTGTGGCAAAGGAGCTCCTGCAGAACTGTAGGGTCTACAGAAGTGCCCAGTTTGTAAATTCTGACCATAGACTTGTTGCTGCTACTCTGAAGATTCAGCTTAGATCCAGTAGACTACCACCTACTATGAGAAGGAGGCTAGACTTGGCCAGACTCTAAGATCAAGCTGTTTCTGATGAGTTTGCATGCAGTTTGGGTGAGGAACTGGCAGGCTTGGGTGCGACTGCCGACTCCAATGTAATGTGGGAGACCTTCCGTGACAAGACCCTGAAGGTTGCTGAGGGTTGTGTTGGTGTTGCCGGTCTTCCCAGAAGGAGGTGTTTCATCTTACAGGGCACCCTGGATATTCTCGAGAGGACTCGCAGCGCACGACTTGGTGGCAACTCCAGTCTGTACTGGGAACTGAGGAGGATGGCTGTGAGAGCTCTGAGGGCAGATAAGGAGGTGTTTGTTAGATGAATCTGTGAGCAGGTGACACACCATCCGTGGTCCAGCGACCCACATCCTGCTTACAGAGGAATCAAAGCATTACGTACATCTGAGTCTGTTCCTTGGAGACTTGCAGTCAGGGCAGGTGATGGAATGGTCCTTACGGATGACACTGCAGTTGTGACCCGCTGGGCTGGCTACTCTGAGCAGTTTTTTAAAGCTGATCATTCGACTAGGATGCTGGACATCTCTAGGTCCACAGTTCTTGAGGCTGATCCCCCAGTCAGCTGTGAACCACCCAATCTCACTGAGATTGCACGGGTGGTGAATCAGCTGGGGGTAGGGAAGGCTGCAGGGATCTGTGGTATCCGAAGTGAACTTCTCCAGGCTTGGTGTAAGGCTGTCCTGCTTTTCGTAAAGCGTTTGACTCAGTTGATCAAGTTGCCCTGTGGGACATCCTAAGACTTCGCAGGACCCCCCGAAGCTACTGGACGTCATGGTCGGCCTGTACACTGTTACTGTGAGTGCGGTGCAGAGTGGAAGAAGAACCTCTGCGTTTTTCCCAGTTGATTCTGGGGTTCTTCAGGGGTGCGTTCTTGCTCCTACTCTGTTCAATGCTTGCATGGACTGGGCGTTGTGCAGGGTTGTTGGGTCCATGCAGGTCCAGTTGTGGGGCATCTGTTGGTGAAGAAAGATTCACTGATCTTGACTTTGCTGACGATGCTGTGATCTTCGCTGAGT
>JAAGVU020000045.1:19079155-19126443 GCA_011763525.2 Mormyrus iriodes
ATTTCTTTGCAGGATGTCAGAATAGCCTCCCAGAGCTGCTGCTTGGATGTGAACTGCCTCCCACCCTCATAGATCTTGTGCTTGAGGATCCTCCAAAGGTTCTCAGTAGGACTGAGGTCAGGGGAGGATGGGGGCCACACCAGGAGTTTCTCTCCTTTTATGCCCATAGCAGCCAATGAGGCAGACGTATTCCTTACAGCATGAGATGGTGCATTGTCATGCATGAAGCTGATTTTGTTACAGAAAACACGGTTCTTCTTTTTGTGCCATGGAAGAAAATGGTCAGTCAGAAACTCCACATACTTTTCAGAGGTCACACCTTCAGGGACCCTAAAGGGGCCGACCAGCTCTCTCCCCATGATCCCGGCCCAAAACATGACTCCGCCACCTCCTTGCTGACGTCACAGCCTTGTTGGGACATGGTGGTCGTCCACCAACCATCCACCACTCCATCCATCTGGACCATCCAGGGTTGCACGGCACTCATCAGTGAACAAGACTATTTGAAAATTAGTCTTCATGTATTTCTGGGCCCACTGCAGCCGTTTCTGCTTGTGAGCGTTGGTTAGTGGTGGCCGAATATAAGGTTTATGCATAACTGCAAGCCTCTGGAGGATCCTACACCTTGACGTTCGCGGGACTCCACAGGCACCAGCAGCTTCAAATACCTGTTTGCTGCTTTGTAATGGCATTTTAGCAGGTGCTCTCTTAATCTGATGTATTTGTCTGGCAGAAACCTTCCTCATTGTGCCTTTATCGGCACGAACCCGTGTGTGCTCTGAATCAGCCACAAGTCTCTTAACAGTACAATAATCACGCTTAAGTTTTCGTGAAATATCGAAATGTACCTTGTGCAAGGCATTCAACTATTTCACGCTTTTCGGCAGCAGAAAGATCCTTTTTCTTTCCCATATTGCTTGAAAATGGTGGTCTGCTTAATAATGTGGAACATCCTTCTTCAGTAGTTTTTCTTTAATTGGGCTCGCCTGGAAAACTAATTATCACAGGTGTCCGAGATTGATTTCAGGGATCCAAAGAGCCCTGAGACACAATACCATCCATGAGTTTAATTGAAAAACAAAATATTTAATCTTTATGACACTTAAATAGAATTTGCATAATAATTTGGAATGCGGTGTAGTAACACCTGTCGAAAAACATATGTATCCTGCGATCGGTGCCATGTGTGTTCTGTGTTTGTTAATACCAGAATCCTGGGCTATCTGTCCTCTGTTCAATAACCTGTGTGATCTGTTCAATAACATACATGTGATGTATTCACTAACACTCCTATCATCTTATGTCACCTGACCTCTGTTCAGTAACGTGTGTCCTGTGTTCAGATACATACATATCAAGTGTTCACTAACACCCCTAACCTGACTTAACATAACCTGATTTTGTTACCTTGCAGCTGTTTTGCACGGATGTCGTGCTAAGTGATGGAATGGGCGTGGAGATGGTACACGTTCATCTCAAAAAGACAGTTTCCATGTTAGGCAAACATATGCTGGACTTTTCTAGAAGAAAATGGAACAAACCCCTGTCCTTAAGAAGGCTAAATACAGAGGGTAACTTAATTACAGAGAGAAACTCCTCTCTGTCCCAGCTGCACAGGAAACACCAATAATTCATACAGGAACCGATTAGCTAGCTAGCTGGTTAGCCGCTGAGAGGAGGTCTCTGTGTCATGCATGGAGCAGAGAAACCAACTTTTATTTTTCGCACTTTTAATGTCCAGTTTCACAATGCGTAATGCTATGATCTCCGCAGTTGCATATTTCCAGGATTATGCCTGCTTCTCTTAAGCTATTTGCATATAAAAACCTTGCGATGCTGAAATCAAATAAGTATTTTAAATGGAAGGGTCAATAATAAGCTCAAATATAGACACTTAATAATACAGTATGGAAACTCGACTCGGCAGGCCTGCCTTTGAGTCTATTTACATCCTTTTATTTAAGCCGCTAATCATCCCAGAATAGCTCATATTTTGTAATACATTTATTATATATTATGCATCCATCCATATGTTTACATTTAACAAATGAAAGTATGAAACACAAATATATCTCTTTCCTTTAAAAGCAGATCATACAAAATGCGACGCTAGCATAAAGCTCCTGCCACAGTATTGGGGTCTGAGTAAACCTTGATCTTTGGAGGTGGGCTTTATTAACTTATTCCTCTACTCCTTGTTTTTCACTCTCCTTCTTGCCGGCTCCGGATTTGACGGTTGGCCGCGAGTCGGGCCACAATTTACTTCCACGCGGCTTTTAAGCGAATGGGGGCTGGGGGGGGCGGTGGCGCGCTTCGCTAACATGAGGAATTCATTCCACCAGTTGTGGGCAGGAAGTGACGGGACCCAAAGGACTCCTGCTGCCGCGGTTATTTTGGGTCTGGTATGCAGCGGCTGTCTCTGGAAGGCCTTTTTTTCACGACACAATGCGTGTCCATAGGCGTAAACAGGGCACAAACGCGATGATGTGCCCGTTTCATGCGTCACGGGGCTCTCCACTCCCCCATTCACTTTTCATTTTAAAGTCAACAATAAATGTAATTGCTACATTAAACCTCTAAAGTTAAACCCTTAAAGCAAAAGATTTTGTTTTCTGTAAAGACGAGATCATTCTTCTGAAGGATGCAGAAAGGTTTTTGACACAGTTACACAACTCCAAAGCTAACAATACGGGCGTATAGTATTAATTAGTTATGTGTGAGGTTATATGACAAACCTCAGCTGTTGCATAGAGGGCTGAACTCAGGGAACAGATATTTATTGAGATGAAATTTGATGGGTAAACAATGCTGGACATTCGTTTTGCTTCAGTCACAACTTAGGCCTGCTGCACTGCATCCATTACCCCAGGCAATGCAAATGGGCTTCTGGCACCACCTGTTAAGGCTTCCCCACTGTAAAAAGTGGATTTCAAATGCCACATTCCTGTCCCCTGTGCCCATGGAGCATATTTACGCTGATTCAAATAGGCTGTTCTTCTGGGATTTCTGTGACCAAAGAGCCTGAGTGTGTGTTCAGTCAGGGAGCCATTTTGAGGGCAGGTAGACGTTTCCAACATCCATCCATCTGTCCATCATCCATCTATCCATTTCCTTAACTTGTCCAATGCAGGGTCATGGCGGCCCAGAGCCTAAGTGTACATTTTATTCTTTTAACAAAGACTTTTTTCCCCAAAACAAATTACAAGTGAGGATTAGGCAGCGACTCAGGAGCGATAGGGATTAAGGACTTTGCTGAAGAGCCCACCAGTGATGACAGTGATGTCTGCAGGCTATAGGATTTGAACCAATATCCTTCTGATGTCGGGCACACTTCTGAGTCTGAACCCACAGAGCCACACACCACCTCAAAAACATAAAGATGGCTGTACAGTGACACATTATCAGTGTGTAAGATGAGATGGAAACAATGTGAAGTTCTTTGAAAGTGATCCTGTGGTAGGTCATTATCTACCACCACTGGCATTGGACATTTATATGGCTGTATTGGGGTATTCTATAACTATAAATATATATATACACACACACACACACACACATATTTCATCCACTTCTACAGATTCCACTCCAAGGATGATAACATAATATCATTGTTAGTTTTAAAAACCATCAGTCCTTTAGGGATTGTAAACTACTACACTGTGGCCATGTGGTCTTACTTAAAAACACTCATACTGTAATAAGAGTAAAGAAAAGTCAGGTCAGGACTCGTTCCGCTTCCATCATGTTCAAAACCATGCCACAGGATGCCCTTCTGGTGGAGATCAGGGAAGACAAGCGATGAGAGAAACACATCAGCACCATGTCTCACATCTTCTGTTGGGCGATACAGTTTTGGCCATGCTGGCCGTATCCATCTGGCTGTTTGTGTTTATGACATTGCCATAGTAACATAGCGCAAACTGTGATGAACGACTTGTGGCTGTTACTCGCGGTTCCTGAATCAAGTTACATGTGCACTTCAGAGCACGATATCTTCAGAATTGTCTCCTGAACATTTTGACGGCCTTCAGGCCTCCCATAGTAACTCACGTCAGTATACAAAGCTCCCCAATTAATTCGGAAATGGAATGGATTCCGAAAGCAGGAAAGGCGACATCAGTGTTTTCTGGACAAAAATCTTCTGCTTACATTCTGTAGAAATTCTGTAGAAATTACAGAGGAATATCAACCTGGGAACGGTAATAAGTAGCCACCTGTCATTAAAGTTTGTGATTGAAAAAGGCTCTCATTGTAAATGACCTGAAATGCGGTATAAAGTAGGACAATCGCTATCAATGAGGACAAAATAGAAGGACAAAATAAAATCTGCCCTTTTGTGGCTGAATTCTTCCCCGTCCCGTGGCCTGAAGCTGTCAGTCAGATGTGAGGACAATGCAGGGACGCTGGAATCATAATAAAACTATCAGATGGTGGAAGGACAATACGTGAATTGCCTATGCATGCTAATCCCCCCCCCCCCCCCCCCCGGCAGTACCCGTGGGTGGTCCCATTTGCATTGAGGCACCCTTTTCCCATTTAACTAGGTCCTCTGAAGGCGATTGGTCGGGGGCGATGCTAAAAGAATATGCTACGGCGTGCTGCACACTGCAAGGCTGCTTGGAAGCCATGCCAGCCCCCAATTCCAAAGTGGCACCAAGGCTGCTTGGTTACATGGGGCAGCATTTCAATTTCAATTACATTATATACCTCACTTTTTCTCTGGTTTATAGCATGAAGATAATTCCCAATGCATCACAAATGCTTCCATTAAGGCTTAGAAAATCAATTGTTACAAGCATTAAACTCTGAGCTAACTGTATCCAGTGTATCATAATGCCTTCAAAATGCATTCAAAGAACATTCATAAGCAGCATGTAAGTATACCTTAACATCCTAACATACCTTAACAGCTTTAATATACATTAACAGCAAACATTATATGGTAACAACAAACATTATAATACTATAATATTTGTTATTAATGTATATTGAAGTTGTTAAGGTATGTTAGGATGTTATGGTATACTTGCTGCTGCTTATGAATGCATTATGAAGGTGCAATGAATGTTTTATTAATGTATAATGAATGCTTTTGAAGGTGCAATTAATGTAAAGCGTTACTTGATCTTCTAACTGCTTATCATGGTGAGGGTGGCAGGGGGGGATGGAGACTATGTCAGGCAGCACAGGGCACAAGGCTGGGGCACACTCTGCATGGGATGCCAGTTTATCGAAGGGTAAATACACACAGTTGTACTCTAAGGGGAATTAAGAGACGCCAATTAGCCTAACTGCAGGAGGAAACCCGAGCACCCAGCGGAAACCCAAGCAACAGGGGGGGAACATGCAAACTGCACATGCACGGAGCGTGAGATTCAAAGCCCCAAACCTGGAAGGGTGACGCAAAAGTGCCCACTGAGTTCTTGTGTCGCTAAAAAAATCCATGCGGCATCTAAATACAGCCATCATGGGAGGGTCAGTCAGGTGACCAGAATTTTGTGTTGATTGGTTGATTGGTTAGCATTGGTTCCACTCAATATGTATGAACTGGTTTTGTTTTATTTTGCTCCGGTGAATTAGGCTGAAACCTTAATATAACACCCCGAGACAGTCCTGCCTGCCTCGGTTCCACACATTTGGCTTTTTTCCGTCCTCATTGTGTGCCGCCAGTCTCGCCCCAGTGCCCTTGAACAGTACCCTGATGTCCCCAACGAACATTCAACTCCCTGCCCAGTCAGTCCTGGGTCATGCGGGTCTCTGTGCCAGCTTCACCAGAGACAGTACCGTGAGACAGGCAGTTTATGGGCACGGTTGTTGCACGTTAATAGACAAGCAGATCACTGGTTGACTCGCTGCCAGTTTGCTCACCGCTTACCTCTGTCTGGGTTACTGATTAACACTTACAGCCGAAATCTTTGTGTCTGTGGATAGCTAAATTTTGCTGGGGGCCCACAGTGGTACTGGGGTACCAACTTGATAGGCAGTTCTTTTCAATAACGCCAGATGGTCATTCACAAAAGAGTGATGTGCCAAAATAAAAAGAAAAAATCTTGAAGAACTCCATAAATAAACCTTTATCTCTTTAATCTTGAAATGAAACCTATGCTGCAAATTACTTAAAATAACCGCTGCTTGTTACACCTCATACAACACACTGTTTCACATTTTAGGAATGAGTCACTGGGTTTCTTTTACATGTTTCTGTTGCGAATTTGTTTTTTCCCCTCACTTTGGTATTCGCAGCGGCCAGGATCTCGCCCGAGCGGAAAAAGAAAAACTGACTATCAACTGCTTTTGCATACAAAAATAACGATATTCCTTCATCTGCCAAGATTGAGAGGAAGCATTTGTTTTCCCTCTGCGCTCCCCCCGCTCGGGGAAGGTGATAAGGGGAATTCAGAGGCCAACGACGCGCCTGTCTCTTCCCTTTTTAAAAAAGTTGTCCCTGTGCAGACTTCTATGTTTCCAAAGTTATTTTGTCCAGTGCCTGGAGATTCGTATTCCTCATAAACAGGAGGACCCAAAGAGACCAGCCAGATCTCTGGTGAGGTCCGACCGGAGGAATCCCAAAGAAAAAATGCATATAAGCGATACTCTCTGTCAGCCTGTGTAACCAGGAAGAGGTATCTGCTATGATAAATACATAAATGAGTTTAAGGCCTGAAAATTCCCACTCCTACATTGAACAACCCCTCCCAAAAAAAACACATATTATCGCGAAAAATCTGAATAACCAGCAAAAGATGACAGGAGGCGATGAGAGATCCCCCCCGCCAGCCTTGCCCGCGCGGCGCGTTCTGAAACGCTTCTGCTACGCCTGCGGTGTCGTCTACAAGCAGCCCGGTCGCATCTACTCTCTGCTCCGGCAACTTGCGACCCTTCCTCACCCGCATCAAGCCGACCTCTGCAGACACACCCAGATGGGGCTGACAGCCACCCACAAAGGCCCTAAGAAAATGTTTTCGGTCTTCACTTTGATATGGCGGGTTCGCCCCAGCCGAGAGCGTGAGGGAAACAAGAGAGGCGGATAAGAAGAAAAGAATGACAAACACAGAAAAGAAGGAGAGGGAGACAGGAGTAAAGAAAGACGGGGATCAAGTTTAGGCCCTCGAGCAAACCTTTTCTCTCCACATGTACTCCTCTTTGTCTCGTAAAAAGAAGATTGGGGAATACACTTAAAATCCCAGGAAAGCTGTAAAATGCCATGGCATCAATAGAAGCGGGCGGTCTGACATCCCTCTCCGCGTTCAAATAATAATAGCAAGGAATGGAGAGCTTTCCCACCTCTGAGCACCTGTTGCTGGCTACTAATGACTGCAGTTGGGACATCATTGATGATACAATTATGTGCAGTGTGTACACCATTAAAGTGAAAGAAAAGGAAGTAGGGGTGGCGAGTTAAATGTAAATATAATGCATCAAATGAGGTCTGTGTGACTACGTAAACCCACTTAACACAGTATTGTTTGGCTAAAATCTAAGCAAGCTGTGGCTGTTATTTATATACCAAACTGATGGTATTTCAGTATGATTCGGTAATGCGGGTGTAGCTAAAGTTCGAAAGCAGTTTATTTCTTAAGGAGGAATATGGTAGAAGATCGGCACGGATCATCTCATTAGTACAGCCAGGGTACTCACTACTGAGGTGAGGGCCATCTGAAAGCTGTATATCCTGGCCAGGCCAAAGTCAGCCAGCTTGATCTGGCCGCCACTGGTGACCAGAATGTTCTGGGGCTTCAGGTCGCGGTGCACCACGCGGTGGGAGTGCAGAAAGTCCAGGCCTTGCAGGAGCTGGTACATCATGTCCTGGGAAAGCAGTAGGAGTGACACGGCTCAGATCAAGCAAAATAACATGAAAAGGGAGCTCCTTCATTCTCTCAGTGCGTGGGGGTGCCTGGTGAACCATAACTAGTATTTATGAGTGATAACCAGCATGGCCTGTGAGTAATGCGGGCAAAAATTCAAAACATGCCACAGCAAACATGGGCGAACAACAAACATCCTGACTCATATGTTGGCATATGATGGCACCTGTTACACAAACCTTTAATAAAATATATTACATATGGATTTTCCATTCTTGACCGGTAGAAGCATTTTGGGCAAGATTTCCACAAAGGGCACGGTGTTTGCAATGCGGCCCCAAATCCAGGCAATTGCACCAAGGTCCCTCATGCGAGGAGAGGCTGTACGCTCTCGCTGACAAATGCGGTGACGTCCCTTTAAAAGCAAAGGCTGACAGACGTCAGTAACCATCCTGCCGGTATGACATGTAACTGCGAGGCCCAACCTCAGCCCTCCGGCTCTGCACTGTGGCTCATTGGGGCCTCTGCTTGTCCTACGTAGGGGGGCAGTTTATAGAGCAGTTGCCCTGCTGTCACAATGGCCCCAGGAAAAAGAAAAATGAGAAACATGGAGCCCGTTTCCTCTGGCATGAGCTGGCATAAGGGTGCCCGGTGAGGAGAAGCATGTGTTAATGGGGGGGAGGGGAGGCACGTGAGAGATGAGGGGGAGGAAAACAGGGCTGGGGCGGGGAGGGGGGGTGGCGGCGTTCAAGGGAGCGGCCTTGCAGTTACCGCTCGAATTGCCTCGAGTCTGGGTGAAGGCAGCACCGGGCCAAGACCTCACAAGTAACATGGACATGGGCCCGTGGTTCCATTCACTAACGAGCCAGCTGGTCAGTGATTAAAAAGACTGAAAGAATACCGAGCACAGCCGACCAGAAAATGCCAGCGAGTAACAGCTATCTGACGGGGCGAGCCTCACGCTTTGGGAAACATGTCAAAAACGTTTCAGGGCTTCGGAGCCTTGCTTCACATTAGTACACGTATCTTGAGCATCAAGTGTCCCTTTTTCTGCAGTGCCAGCTACTGCAGAATTTAAAATGAAAACATTTTCGAAATATCCAACAGATTCCCCTCCAGAACAACCCTCTGCAGCTCTGTTCCACGGCGTATATATATATATATATATATATATATATATACCAGCCACATGGCCCTCTGGGGCCAGGACTCACCTGCACGGGACACTCCTGCAGAGAATGTCCAAAACCTCCCAAAAAATTACAAACTGGCAAAGTGTCATCCTGTCCCATCTATAAAATACAGATTAATATCCACCATATATTTAGGGTTAAAAAAAATCTTGTGGATTGAGTTTGCTTTGAAAGCAAAGAAGCCTGCTTAATAAGAGGTAGGTAAAAGAGCTCTAGTATATGGAATCCTCCATTTCTATTCCAAAACAGTATGAAACAAACACTAAGCAGGCTGACAAGAAGGAAGACGTGTAGACTGAAGGTGCTGCCCCTCAAGCGCATCGAATTTCACCGAGGGGAACCGACAGGTCTGGAAGAGCCTCCCATTTTAATTATGAAAAGTATAACGTTACCAAACACTTGTTCGTGAATTAATACGCGATATTCTGATATTAACTGTGTGAGTGGGATCCAACAAGGAGATGCCAGGATACGTCTAATGGATCTTTCACTGCTTTGACTGGGTGATCTGAAATATATATGTGAGTAACTATTTCACAAGGCCTTCACAGAGACTGGAGTGAGGTATCAAAAGGGTGAGGAGAAAAGGACCTCAGACTGGCCGAAACATGCTTACAGAGGGCCACTTTTTTAATGCAAATGCAGGAGAAGCTGCAATACTGTTTATTGTCGGCGGGCATAATGCGGGACATCTGCCCGTTACCGACGGGGTGATTCTCTCGCCATGCCTCATTAACCTCCTCATTATGATTGGAAGATGGGATTCTGAAGGGTGCAGCCCCAGCCGTCCGGTCGCACTCCCTAGGCCAGGGTAAACCTGCTTGATATCCTTCCACCCCATTTCATCTGCGGGCCCCTTTCATCACTACCCATGCGGTGGGTCTGAATGAGGGTGGGGGGGGTTCTCCGCAATCTGCTGTCCTTCGTGGGGGTGCAGATTAAGTTGTTAAAGGTTTTCGAAGGAGCTGCACTTATTTATTCGCTTGCTGCTAAAAGGACAATATTCCCATTTCCCTGGCTCGCTTTCCTGTTCCCGGGGAGTCTGGTGCTCCGAAAGGAGGACTGCAGCTCTAATGGGTTCGGCCCAGCGACTCGGGCTGTGAATTCACCCTTCGACTGGGATCAGGCCTTTTGCGCGAGAGGCTTGGCACTCAAAGTGCCATGACCGGGCTGTTGCTGATAACTGTTTGGTGACCACTCCACCCTGTGAGCGCACAGCGCAGATGTGCAACGGACCCCCAGCGATGAACGACTATTGCAATGGCTCTGCTAAAAACGCCATAACCTGATGTGTAGCTGTGTAGAATTAAAATTTACCACAGGATTAATATTAGTATCAATATCAGTGCCTTACTGCTTTTTAAAGTTTAAATCTCTATTATCCCAGTCCCAAGGTTTACAATGGTCTCCAGTGTAGGGAAAGGTTTATGAAGAAGAAAAGAGTGTGGAGAAAGGGCGTGTCCCGTCTGATAGACTGAACAATCCCCACAGATGCAGGATTTCCTTGTAATACAGTACACACTGAGCTAACCCATCAATGAGCCTGTCAGCAGCTCTCTAAATCCACAGGTCCCAGAACCTATGTGCTAATTCCCCTCCTGCAGTCTTTGTGTGGAATTTGTCCTCTGCCTGCGTGGAAGGCTGTCCCCCTCCTATGTTCAAAGAACCACCACGGCCTCGTTTGAGTCTCCCGTTTCACTTTCAAAGACAGTTAGGAGCATTAAGCAGTTTCTAGATTAGTGGTGCATGTTCAGGAGGATTAGAATAATGGTGAATGGTGGAATACAGTTTACAGCCATGTTTGGCATGGGGTATCCGGCACTGGAGTGCAATACAACTACTGTTCAAGACATTCAGTGTCCTGCTCAAACAGGGTTTCAACCAAAGCTGTAATTATAATATGTATTGGGAGGGGACATGTCTATGGGGCGCCAAGTGTCAAGCGTGATTCGTGCAAAAAATATATTCTGTGTCTGAAAAAGCACTATTTAATGAATATTACTTGATGAAATCAAGTATTGCTTTGCTGAATTTTGTCCATGAATGCATAAAGACTTTACTTTCTTTCATGCACAGAAATCAAAAAGAATGTTTCATTTTGTGCACAGAATTGATATCAGCACTTTGCATTTTGTGAACAGAGGAAAGTCATTTTGTGGTCAAAATACATTTTGTGAATGAAAGAAAGTCATTTTGTGGACGAAATGTATTTTGTGAATGATACACAGTCATTTCTTGGACAAAATGCATTTTGTGAATTAAAGAAAGTCATTTTGTGGACGAAAATGATTCAGTGGAATCAATAAATGCATTTCATCTTATGCTGAGTCACGAAAGGCACCATAAAATGTATTTCGTCTTTTGCTGTGTCACGAAATGCCTTTCGTCTTTTGTTCAGTCATGAACTCCCGTGGGGGGAGTAGAACCTTCCAATGACCAGAAGGTGAAGCGCCACTTTGATTTTACTGACCCGTGTAATTCCATTTAACTTGTATTTAAATGTAATAGAAATACAAATATCTCCTGGGCTCTCACTTTTACTGTTATATGTACTCATTAGTGTCACTATTTTTTTCATTACATTTTATTATTATTATTATTATTTATTATATTATTTTTCATTATATTTTATATTTTTAAACCAGGCCAATGAAAGATCTTGGCACTGATTCCCTCCAATTGTAGGCTATGTTATCATGCCATTTTCCCTGAATAACACTGTCCCCAAAAGGTCAAATCAGACATGTTGGGTAGCCTGTGAAAAAATGGTGAATATGAATGGATTAATACAAGGAGACGGATCCGTGTAGGATCGTGTCGTGAACTGCTGATGAAGTTACAGTTACTTGACCTGCTATGCAGATTGTTCAGGGGGACAGCCAGGAGAGGACAGTCACTGGTCAGCTGTTTATCGTGATCTTGTTACACTCCTAATTAGCTAGTGATTACTCAATATCGATCATTTCGTTCAGGAAATGACTTTAGTGTCTTTAATTCACAAAATGTACTTCAGCCACAAAATGACTTTCTTCTGTTCACAAAATGCAAAGTGCTGATATCAATTCTGTGCACAAAATGAAACATTCCTTTCGATTTCTGTGCACAAAAGAAAGTAAAGTCTTTATGCATTCGTGGACAAAATTCAGCAAAGCGTTATTTGATTTCATCAAGTAATGTTCATTAAATAATGCTTTTTCTGACACAGAATATATTTTTTGCACAAAGTCGCTTGGCGCCCCATAGACATGTCCCCTCCCAATACATATTATAATTAGAGCTTTGGTTGAAGCCCTGTTTGAGCAGGACACTGAATGTCTTGAACGGTAGTTTTATTGCACTTCGGTACCGGACACCCTATGCCAAACATGGCTGTAAACTGTATTCCACCATTCCTCTTGTCCTATTGAGGGTCACAATTATCACCCATTATTATGTGCCAGTAGATAATTAAAAGTAATATACTGTCATGATGCAGGCATAAGAACCTAGATATAAATAAGTCACTGAGTGAAATTCATTAAATCTGGCACTAGGTAAGGTAATATTGCAGGAATATGTTCTTGTTTTACATTTATAAATACACAAAATACAATGAATAATAAATTAACCTGGAACTCAACTGTTTGTACCAACAGTTAGCCCTGATGTTCATAGTACACACTTCAGAACAGGATTCAGGCAGCTCCCATATTAAAAATCAGAGCTAAGTAAAAATAAAAGTACTGTATCATGTCACTCCCTTAATTTGTAGCCTTTCACCACATGCAGTACCCTTCAAAGCAGCAGAAGTCTCTCAAACTTTTTTTTTTTGACGTCCTTGTGTTTTCCAAAGCCAGAAGAACACATTTCCTGTGCATTTCATGCAAGCAGCAGGAATAACTAAAAAGGTTCCCTTGAAGAACAGATTTATTTTATTGTTCACAGCAATTAAGGAGCTACAATATAATCCTGCGAGATCAACGCCAAAGTCTGAAACTGTCGTTTGCCATCGAATTGCCTGTGCGAACATTGATTCTGAAAAATGCATGATTGCTAACATGTGTATCCCTGCACCTATTCTGTTATTTCCAAGTCTATGGGCATGTTTCCTTCATTACTTGTAAAAGATTACCAATGGGAAGGTGTGATCACGTATTTATTCATGGGGATAAAACGTTCATGCAAATGTAATGTTTTCATCAAGAATGGGGGCCTCTGTTACAATGACTTTGAATGTACATTCACGCCACATATGTTGAAAGTTCATATTATTACACAACAAAGTGCGCAACATAGTTGACCCAGAGCATGAGAAAAAATGGGATGTGAGGAGATACAGCCTTGGGCTTCTCATAGATCATCAATCGAACAATATCACAGTATACTAACTTTATAACTGTTCATAAATTTTCTGTAAGAATTCTCCATTACATATATATTTCTGTTGCCTTAAATCAAAACATTTACGATGGTCCGTGTAACGATATTTCGAATTTACAATGGGCAAATGCTTTTGACTTTCAGTACATTATTGAATAAATTACATGAGATATTCAACACTTTATTATAAAACAGGCTTTGTGATGATAATTTTGCCAAACTGTAGCCTAATGTACGTGTTCTCATGTTTACGGTTGGCTATAGCCTAGGCTATGATGTTTGTTAGGTTAGGTGTACTATATTTAAATGCATTTTCGCCTTATGATATTTTCACCTTACGAGAGGTTTATCGTAACGTATCCCCATTGTAACCTGGGGAGAGGGGAGAGGCTGTATATGGAACAATCACAACTTTAAGCGTTCTCTATACAAGCAGGATGCAGTTATCCAATGTACCTTGATGGTTTCTGGGGGTACACCAGGTTCAGGTGCCTTCTCCAGGTACGTGGTCAGATCCTGATCCACATGTTCGAAGACCAGTGTCAGTTTTGTCTCTCTGTCAGTTCTGGACACTGTACATACATCAAAGAGTCTGTGGAAAAGCATATAAGCAGAGTCAAAATGCTGACCCGTTACTCACTTCAATTTTTTGACACCTTTTATAGCTGTTTGAAGTTGTACAATGACTCGTCTCTCGACAGGCAAGTCATTAAAGGAACAGCAAATATAACTAGAGAAAGAATTTGACTAAAACAGTATTAATCATCTCTGCTTTTTAAATGAATACACATTTACTGTAAAATGTGGTGATGAGTGAGCCACAAAAGTTAATTAATCCCCGAGGTTCATCACTTTGTACTTAATCCAAAACTAGTACTTAATAATGCCGCAAAATGACTACATTTTGAAGTTACTTATAGAATGAGCTGTCTGTGGAATATGGATATTTGTAGCATTTTTTGGATATTAATGTCTCACAATTAAAATCCAAAAAAACAAAAAACGGGGATTGGGATTTTAGGTCTATGTAGTCATCTAACCTTTACGGCACCCCTGTCTTGTGGGATACCTGTACCACCCGTAAGTGAAACATACTCTATACAAGAGGTGGATAGTACAGGTCCAGAAAATAAAAATCCAGACCAAGATTTTGTTTCAACCAACCAGTTGAGTACTCTGTGACGGTGCCTCTTTATACTCGAGTGGTTGGATGAAACAAAATCCTGGTCTGGATTTTTTACTTTCTGGACCTGAACTATCCGCCTCTGCTACTAACTTATAACATCACTCACCTGTATGTAAAAAGTCAGTACACAGTTAGAGGAATGTGCTTGTGAGCATCTCTCATTTTCTGCCTTCTCTGCTTGTGTATGTACAAGTCAGTCCATATATGACCCAAATAACAGCTTCCCATCTTCCATGGTAGTTTACTGCTCACCAGCTAAATCCCATATCATTTAAGTTTCAAGCTCTCTCATTTCAATTCTAAAGGTCTTTAGACTCTTCCCTGTCCATTTCAAGACAGTATCCTGCCATGACTGAACTCTGTCCCAGTTTGCAGGATTATGTGTAACACCAGTACATTTACAACTGTTCCTGTTCCACAACTGCAAACTTCACAGCAAGTTACACACAACCCTGCACTAAGCACTTTGAGCAATCTCTCTCCTTTGCTCGTAAAATCCATTCCATGATCTATTTACGGTAAATTCAAGAAGTTTATCTACATACAAGAAAACACATGAAAGACCAATGAATGAATGTTTATACATTGACACACTAAACTTTGCCTTTTAGTACAATCCCATTCACAAAAAAAGTTGGTGATGCAACACAGTGGTAAACATGCCCCTGCCCCAACTTTTTTTAAACGTTTTGCTGGCATCAAATTCAAATTGAGCATATATTTGGCATAAAATAACATTTGATATGTTGTCTTTGTTCTATTTTCAATGAAATATGGGTTTAAATCATTTGCAAATCATTGCGTTTTAATTTAGATTTTTATTCACAGCATCCAAACTTTTTTGGAAATGGGGTTGTAATCATAATAATAATAATAATAAGTTAAGTAATAGCTACATCCTTTGATGAAAACACAAAAGGATCATTTGTAATTTATTTTATTAAACTCCTCCATAGAATTGTAAGGTCATTGACTCAACCACAAAAGACTCTCTTGATTAATAAGGATGGCATCAGTTTAGCCCTTTAGATCAGCATGCCGGCCGATCACTTTCACACTGAAAGGTAGATTTTCACCATAATTTTCAGCCATGGTCTGCCTTTACTTCACTCTGCCGGTTTATCCTCCAGTCCTGTCCCACTTTGCAAGAAACCCTGCTCTGCAGGAAAAGCATATCCATGCTGTCATCATGTGACCACCAAGGCCCCCTACTGAGGATGATGATCAGCATTTGTGTTGGGACTTCCCCAACCATAACGTGATGAATTTTCAGTTTGGTCTCATTTGAGCACTGGGAAATTTTTAGACATATCTGTTTCTTATTCTGTTTTTCTTGACACTCCCTGTCGCACCAAGAGTATAGACACCATTTTTTTGGTATGCTGAAATCAAGACACACCATTCTGAAATACTATTATTAGAAAGAGACAGAATATACTTATTTGTGTGAGCTGTCACATTAACTTTGTGCTCCTAAATGAAGTTTAAGTTTGCCAGAGCAAATGGTCTCAAGAAGTGTGCAATATTTCCTTTTTTTTCGTTATTATTTTTGTAATTATGTATTTTAATTTCCTTTCACCCTTGCAGCTACACTGCGAATACACTTTAGGCAGTGAATAACATGTATAAATCGACACTTTATTGGGTACCATAAAATAAATAAAATAATATGAAACCTGTGAATAGGGCCAAACAGCTTTTCAGGACAATCAAAGTTTTTTCATCCCAAAGCAAGCTAAGGAAGGGAGACTAGGAATTTCCATGCAGGGTCAACCGTAAAAGCATTCAAACATTCTAATTGAGGCATAGCGTCAAATTACACATATCCCATGAGAACAATTGGAATTCATTAGGATTTATGGAATCAGAACTTCCTTGAGGTACCTTTCAAGGCAAAAGTCTAAAACCTGAACGCTGACCACAATGAATGCTATTAAGAGGAAGATGATTGCCATTTCAATCAATCATTACATTTCTTTTAACAAAGTCTTCAGTGGTCTAAGTCAAGATGCCTTGATCACCGGCGAACCGCACGTGGGGCAGAGACTGGAACGTACCCCAAATAAAAGGCGATCATCCTCTCAAATTGGACCTTAAACAGATTAAATGTAGCAATTTATTTGCTTCCAGCACCTCTGAAGAAAATAAAATATGTAGACTGTTCTGAGAAACGCCTGTGTGAACTATATTCAACCTAACTTTCCCAGCAGCACAAGACATTTTGAAAAGAATTCCCCCCAGAAGAAAATGGTTAGTCTGAATTACTTAGTTGACTCATATTCTGAACAGATATGATTAAGTGAGTTAACTAAGGAATATCTCAACCAAAGCATTCGGTGCACTTCCTGAATCATTAGGGCATATGCGCTGTACTTTAAGACAGATAACTGAAAGCAAAAGCTTTCAGGCGCTAAACAAAGAGCAGAGCTTTTCTTAGAAACAACATCCCATAATGAAGAACTCTAAGAAATATGACCAATTTTTGTATTTAAACGCAAACGTGGAAGACAGAAGATAGAAAATTCTGCCACCTGTTGAATGTCCCCTTTTCGGTATTAAACACATTAAGCAATTCGTCATTTACAGCTACAGAATCTCATTATTATATTAAAAAACCGCGTAATTTCGTTTTATACGACGCGCTACACAGCACGAGCCGCACCAGGGCATACACTTCAGCACGGCTGGAACACAGGGGGCGCTGTAGTTAAGGTACAGGCAAGCAAAAACAAAACCAGTTACACAAAAGTGCGGACACCCTATTCGCATCCTAGACGTAGGGAGTCGTGAAAATCACATTTAAAAGTAAACTTGCTAATGAACTAAGTATTTAAATGCATTAAGATAACTCATTCAAAATGGTCTAAAATAGGTCTAAACAATGTTTTAAAAAGACAAAACATTTATAAATGCACTATTTACATGTCAAGTTAAATATTTACATGAAATCAATATTAAAATATTTGAATGCCATCATTTAAAACTGTACAAATCTACCCCTAATTTGTTATAATACGTGTATATTATTAATTCCATTTCTTATATTATTAATTACATTTCTTACCTGACAACGTTGGGGTGCTCAAAGGATTCCAGTTGCCTCAATACTGCCACCTCTCGGATGGTTGACAAAGGCATCCCCTCTTCCTCCGTCTGAACCCGTACTCTTTTGAGAGCTACGAAGCGACCGTTCTTCAAGTCGCGTGCTTTGTACACCTTCCCGTACGCACCTTCGCCGATCTCAGCAACAGGTTCGTATTGTGGAGCCGTGCTGTCTTTGTCCATCTTACACTTCTTTATTTTCTCTTTCACTTGCGGTTAAAAATATCGCGGGTGCCAAATTCCGACGAAAACGAATCATTAAAATTTTTACAACATCATCAGAAATGCATGGCTTGTATTTGTAATACCTACGATTAAACAAATAAAAGAAATAGAAAAGAACGGGTGAAACTGTATTCGCAAAATAAAGATAGCAAATCGATTAATAACCTTTATCACATTTCTTTAATGTCGCCGAATAATGAATCCATTCATAAGTAATCATTGTTATTCCAAGTTTCATTTTCCTGATCTAGCAAATTAAATATTTGGGTCCTGAACTACGTATAAGTCAATGTATTGCAATACATATCATTGCTGCCCAGGCGTGTAGCACAAAAGCACGAGGTATTTGCCCCTATGCATAGTGTTATACAACTTGGAATTAATTAAGCGAAGACAACAAAATAAGGGTAACATGCAAAGATATCAACTGGACTCACGTTTGCCTAAATTACAAGATTTTCAAAATAAGATATGATATAGTCTTTCAGATGCGAGGCTCTAAAAATTGTGGCGAGCACGTGGTTGTATTGTTTCGACTTCCCATATAAATAAAAGATGTCAGTTTATATATCATCTATCTGCTTCTAAACTTCATGTAATATTTAAAGAAATTGCTACTTAGACAGCACTTTGCATCATTAAGCTTACCATCATATCTCAAAGGATCGAAAGTTTTAATTATGCATTTCATGGCTAGCTCAAATTCACAGCGTCAGTCTTTAGTAGAGTATACATCAGGCAACACAGAACTATGTCCTATAGGCTAAACACTATTTTAAAAGCATGCACTAACACCCACACTGTCGACACAGCTGCACACATGCAATAAAAGACATGCGAAGAAATCCTGGGGAAAGTTAACATTTTGCAGAAATTCAAATACCTGATAGATATAGATTAGAAATCCAAATCCGAAGCGATCTGCACGTCCTTACAATCTGCGATGAGACCAGCGCTTTCTTCGCGAGCAGAACTTTGCAAATACTTCATAGATCCTTCACTGTCTATGCCCTGGGCCACACAGGTAGAGGGATGGTGCCCGCGCTGGAACCCCCATCCTCCAGCAGTACCAAACACAGCACGACCTATTCAAGCAAATCAGCTGAAAAGGCTATTCGATTTTTTCACACCAGATCATGTACTTTTAAAACGTCTCGGTTTTCCCAGAGATCACAGTCCATACCGCAGGCTCCTCAAGGAACGAAGTCCTGTTCCCCCGTCCCGGAATATGGAGAGCTCGCTCAGATTCCTTTTCCCTTTCCCACGCTAGCTGAATGTGCCTTGACCCCCTTCAGAGAAGTTTGACACAGAGCAGGAACATTTCCGCATTCCTCTCTAACTACAAAGGCAAAACCGCCTCCTTCTGCTTTCTGTCTCCTTGGTTCTCTAACATTCTTGGCCATTTTTAAAAATGTCAGCTTCCAAAACAAGGATCTACAAGAAGGAAAAAAGATGGTCAAAGGGGATTATTTAATGCAACAGTCGTGTATTGGGACGTAAAAAATGATATTCCTTATTCAACGCAGAGCAGTGTTCTCTGCCGACACGGGCAGTTCTGTACCGAGAGGCCAGGTTCAAGACCCAGAGGCACAGGATTAATGTCATGAGATGTTTAATGCAGACTCAGTTTTAAATTGCTTGCTCACTTTACTTTTGGCAACACGACTCCTGCGCATTTCTGAAAACCTAGAATTAACATTCATGCATGTGAATGCATGTATGACGTGCATAAATGCGTGCAGTAAGCTTTGCATGTATTTATTAAAAGTACAGGCACACGAAGAATAAGATTAAAATGCATTAAAATGTATTTATTCATTTCATGTATTCATATATACAATTGCACATTTGCAGAAAAAACATTTATCACGGGCGTACAATGCTGTACTAATGCGTATTAATATGTTGGTAAATGGTATTTGAACAAGTGAAATGCTGTATGCGTGGCATGAATCCCCACTGCACAGAAATCACTTAAATCAGTCCGAGGTTACTTGCTAATAGGAGTATTTTTATGGCTCAATGAGGGGAAAAAACCATGGGTAAAAACGTAAATTCAAGTAAATTCTAAAGCAAGGCATGATAAATGTTAGTGAATTTCAATTCGACTCATTGTTTTTGCTAAATGACAAGATAACACGAAATACTGAGAAAGTTTAACCTTTTGTAAATTTTGATTCTGTCCCATCGGCATTTATTGACGTATTTCAAATGGTTTTTCAATTGGTTTGAGAAGTCGTGTGAAATCTTTCTAAGGACCATTTTAATGCTGTTGATTATGAGAAACAAAGGGAAGAGCGCTCAAAGACAGACTGCTGGAATTCTTGTTTGAGAGAGCAGTGCATTTCTTGTCCACTGATACGCCGTTGCTCTTAATGCAGACATTTCCAATGCGTAAAAGTTAGGGTTTTTGACTAGCAAAGAAATAGATAATTTTATACTCCATTCACAACCATTTTTCGTAAAATTATAATGCACTTTCTCAAAAACTCTAAACATGCAAATAAAATTGTGTGGCATACTGAGCAAATCCCAGAAATCGCAAAAGCGACACTGTACCCATGAACATTTTATCTCCCATAAAAATGATATTGTTCCTCCAAATTGCACACAAGGACATCAGATACATAGACCCATCTGAGTGCCTATTATACTTTGAGAACAGCAGAACACTCTTAAAAAAGACAGAGCTCACTTTCATAAAAGGCTAAAGAACTGATACCAATGTTCTTTGAACTCTCCGCAGTATTAGAATGTAATATGTTGTAGTACAAACTCGACTGTCAAAAGCTCAGATATGTTCCTAAATAGATATGTTTATAGATATTATCAAATATGCAGTACTGTGCAAAAGTCTTAGGCAGTCAAAGAAAATGTTTATGGCTATTTATCTTGTTAGTATGTATATATTATTTGTTAAAAAAACAATTTAACATTATAATATATGCAAATTAACAGTGACACAAAAAAATGAATAAGAATTTCATCTCTTCTCCAAAAAGTTACTGTTGGATGGCTAGATAAACTCCGTTTTCATTCCCAAACCTCCCCTCAGGGGAACTTCAGCCATTCCACGTGTTCGTCAAATTTCTCCACCAGCTCAATTAATGAATTAACTTGATTTATTAAATAACTCAATGGGGTATTGATTCGCCAAACAGTTCCCTGCATGGAGGGAGCAAAAATGTGGACTGTGTGGACCATAAAGCAATGTTAGAAGATGGCTTTGTTTATGCACTCAGGGTGGCGTGGGGCTGTAATATCTTAAGTGTGTCGCATAGTACTACAGTAAAGCAAATAACAGTCCATAGCAGAGAGCAACGTGGCAATATTAGTGAATGTTAGCTCTACTTATCATTTTTGAATTTCCAGATTATACATGTAACAGGAAATAATGCTTAATAAAAGTGTTACAGTCTTTGGATAGCTTCCTCATGGTCAGTCCATGGAAGAGTAGGACACGGTAAGCCAAAGTTTCAGAAATCTTGCTCACGTTTCTTCTTTCTTGTACTCGTCCATCTTCTTTTAATCCAAACTTATGTCATCCTTCATTTTTTTAAAGTTCAGGTGAGCTCAAAAGAGACTTTTGGATTCATGAAACAGTTGTTTGTTAATAATGTTGAATTTATGGAGCCTGTGGCAGTGTTTCTGGTGATGAAGGATGTGTTTAATGAAGGGAATCTGTAGTTAGTTTGTTAGTTAATTAACTTTTATTCAGCATTCTTCTTTTTGTGCAGTAACTGAAGATTTGAAGACTTGTTTATCAACCCAGACTGCAAGAAACAATGCTCACTACAGTAAACTGGAAGACAACAATTAAGCCAATGCAAACTACTAGTGACGACATCATGCCAGGGGCAAATTCTAGGATTTGACCCTTGGGGGGGGGGGGGCTCAGCCCCCAGCAGGGCTGCCACTTCCAGTTTGAAGAAATGCAGGATGTTAGAAAAATAATTTTTCAGTGGGGCTGAAACAAAAATAAGGTGGCTGAAGGCCTACTATATAGGATCTAGAATTGACTATGCAACATGTATAGGTACCTAGTCCAGTGTTTCCAAGTCTGGTCCTCGGGTACACACAGTAGGTCCATGTTCTTGCTCCTTCCGAGCTCCCTGCCAGGCAGTCCACATTCCTCCTGAAGCTAGGAGAGAGCAAAAACATGAACTGTCTGTGGGTCCCCTAGGACTGGATTGAGAAACACTGATCTAGGCAGATTAGAAAAATATAAAGACTGTTTAGAGACGAGCCTTTCAGAGCTGCCAGGTATGTTCCCTGGCTGAGAGATGACTTTCAGTACTCAGAGGGTCTGCACGCCTGGGGAGGGGAAAGGTTCCTCATGTGCTTCCGTGTTCTGAACTCTGTCAGGTGCGACAGGTTACTTTGTGTGGATGTTTATATTCATATCCTTGTGGGGACCGTCTATTCATTTCAAATGGGCATAACCCTAATCCCAACAATGACAACCTTAACACCTACTCAGCCCTAAACTTAGCCGTAAGTAACCAAATGCAATACAAGTCCTTTTGGATTTCTTAGTTTTTTTATTGCAGTCACAAATTTTTATAAAATCGAGTTTCCCCTTGTGGGGACTGAAAAAATGGTCCCCACAATGTAATCTATACATAACTCTCTCTCTCTCTCTCTGTCACACACACACACACACACACACACACACACACACAATCACACACACACACACACACACACAGCAAGGACGATAATGGGTGTGCAGTATATGGGGGGAAACCACCACAATGCCATCTTTGCATTACAAAGCGCATGGCAAGTGCTTTACTCTCCACGCATAACTGTACATGCATTCCTTTACATCTCTGCATCATCATTGTTCAGTTTTAATGAGCACTGAAAGCCATTGTCTGGATTGAATATATTACCATTTATAGTCAAGATTTGGCCGTAAAATAAAAGCTGAAGATGAACAGAGAGTGAAATTAAGTATCTATACATAATGTGTTTTTAACCTATTTTAATATTTTAGTGCATTTTGCTATGTTTTTACAATAATTGTTTTCACATGAATGTGTACACCGACGATATCACTGAAGTGTAAGGCATTCATCAATGGATGTTGCTGTTCGCTTATGCGTCGCCATGATGCCAGGCCTAAGCTGGCTCTAAGTGAGAAAACATTGAACTGGAGCCTGAAGGAAAAGTCTCTTTATCCTAAAGGTAAAACTAAAGTTTAACCGGAAACATGCAAATAAGACGCACCTAGCTATTATACAGCACTTCAGTGCTTAACGGCTTAAAGATACAATGTGTGTTGCCTTTATCAGTAGTATTGTGGCTTTTTAAAATGTAGCATTTTTTTTAAACATGCTATCATAAAAAAGATAACTTAAAGTACTATACAAGTATATCCATAAGCCAATAGATAAAAAAATATTTCATCCTATAACTTAATGTAGCAACATACTGAAATGAAAACAGGTGGCCTTGAAGTTTGGTAATAAATATTCTTATTCGTGTCACGTGTTTTAAATCGAATGCTTAACAGGAAGCAGTTTTTGATAAATCACTCTGTGAATAGCCAGTTAGACCCAACAAATTGCTGACTGGTAGCTGAAGCAGTGGTGATTCGGGAGCCGTCTGTGAAGCCGTAGATGGGGAGTTCTGTATGTCAGAAGCTGTGTTTCGGAGCGAGCAGAATTCGAGGAGCGCGTGGTTTCAGAGAGCTTGCTGTTTCACGCGTCCACGTGTTTACTTTGCCCACCGTGCGGCGCCGTGCGTGTGTGAGCTCACTGTCTATGAATGTTGCATAACGCCTAATGGAAAGCACGTGCAGCAGATGGCAGGGGGCTCATCCCAGGGGGGTACTCCTGTCCTGGGCTGTCCCGCGATGACACGGGGCAGGTGTCACCCAGATCACCTTTCGGAACACCTGCGGACCAGGATCGCCCACCCCGCAGCATGTGGCCGTCGGATGGGGGGGCGACATCCACTGAGCAGCCCGAGCGACAACCACAGCTGCTGTGACCATGTGACCCAGGAACAGTGACGGGGACTGTGAGGCCGGCTGGAACATCCCCCGGCTTTTGTTAACCGTTCATTGCCTTGCTGCATGCTTGGCGCTTCGTCCCCATGAATCCTGCAGGAAGAGGAGGTGGCGGGGGTCCTTGCCCCTGGAGCTCGTGACTCATCCAGAGGTTTTGCTTAAGAAAAGACATGCTAGGTGGACCCCTGCCAACCAGCCACGATTTCCGGGGAGACGGAACCTCAGTGAGGACGTTGCTGTTTAGCTTTAACTTTAAATGGCCAGACAATGCAGTGTTGTGTCTGTGTTGGCTTGATTTTTACCCACTGAGCAAAAAGGAAACTCCCCTGCGCAGGCCCCCGGACAAGACTCTTTCTGTTGTGTATTTCCATGGAAACCCAGCAACTAACTTGCGGAAAGACATAAAACCAGCTCTTTGAAGAGAGGGACACCTGTTACCTCACTTGATAGGGGCTGGAAACACAATACATTTATACATTATACCCGTGACACGTGGTGTCAGAATATAAAGGCTTGTTTTCACAGGTGAAAGACGTTATTCATGTATAAACAGAGCCTCAGACATGAGAGTCATTCATTGATAGATTAGCTTAGTTTTCGGGCCATTTGGGATGTTTTTATTGTAAAAACAATCAAAAGATACCATGCAACATAGAGCTAAAAGATCAAGCAGATACTCAGGAGAGAATTGTAGGCTGTTTACATGGGCAGTAACCATAATTAAGTGTTGAAAAGGATCATTTTGTCATTATGTGGTTGCACAACCCAGCTGTTGATTTATTTTTAATATTTTATTTTCTAATATGAACAATGTGTGCATAAATTACACAACAGGGCTCTGCCCCATCGTTAGGGAGACCAGACCATAAGAGAGGTGGACTCTTTCCTTTCCTGTCAGTATAGATAGAATTGCAAAAACAGGCAGCAGACTGGACGCCCGTGGGAAGAGGGCTGGCCAGGACTACCCCACGCAGGACATCCTTCAGCCAGATGCCTGCATTTATCGTCTTGACGGATATGTTGTAGGTGTTCTTACTGTCCCAAAAACACACTTGAGTGAAAGTTCAGCTTGTGGTTAACACGTCGCTCCTAGCAAGCGGAGAGAGGAGCCGTCATTCAGACAATGCTTTCAGATGCCACATTAATGGTTAACCGGGGTGCCATTGTCCCATCCAGCTGCCACGTTTACTGCTTTTGATGCCTGGTCTGTCCATCTCCGGCCAAGTGCGTGTCCCTCCATTCATGTGTAAAGCTGACAGCTGTCCTCACATTCCAGCGATGCTTAAATGCTAAATATGTGGCACATTATTCTCAGAAAGAACACCACCCGCTGGCCAATCAAAATCAGCCCAGTCTTACACGACCGACTCAAGCTACTGATAACTAAGGCTACATCACTGATAATTCAGATTGCTTCACTGACAATCGAGGCTACATCACTGACAAAGGTTGCATGACTAATATTTGCTGCGTCACTAATAACCGAGGTCGTATGATTGATATTTAAGACTGCATTAATGATAACTAAGGTCATATGACTGATGTTTAAGGCTGCATTATTGATATTTAAGGCTCCACCACTGATATTTAAGGTTGCATCACTAATCATTAAGGCCGTTCTATACTTTGGGGCTCCTGTGATAGCCAAACCTTCAAGAAACATCTCAAGACATTTTGGGAAAACTTCAACTGGTCCTCCAGTCACTGACCTGCTGTGTGATCCGTCAGCTGGGCTCTTGGGTTTTGCACTTTGTGTTTAATCTGAATTGCTGTCTTATCAGTTTCTTGCAATGTTTGTATGTACATATTATGCAGCTCCTACTCCATAGCTACTCACTAGTTACTGGGAATTCACTGGAAGCTCAGCCTACCTGCACTTGTGAATAGTTGGCTCACTGACAATTGAATATTGATTGACTACAGGTGCTACAATAACCCAGTATTGGACTATTGGCTAAAAGATGGATGCATGGACGGATGGATTGATGGATGGACAAAAAAACTCAAGCCAGTCATATTTGCAATATATCTTATGCATCAAATGAAATTGAGAAAATAACTGCAAAAAGGCAGTGGAACGCAGTGCCTGGATGAATTTGCTTACCTTGTTTTACAGTACCTGTATGACATGCCGTTGGTTTTATACAGCTAGGTCACATACAATAAATGGTATCTCTCAATCAATGAGCACATTGTTCAACTCCGGGCATCTCGTATCAGGAAATTTTAAAAAGTCATAAAGAACGTAGGCGTGCTGTTTTATTTTCGCTGTAAAAATAATAAAGGTTAGGTTATCTTTTGACGGAAGGTAGCCGCGATTGCATTTTCAAAGGTCCCCCCCCCAACACCACGCCCTTATTGTGCTTGCTTGTTCATAAAACAGTGATTTCCTTTCAGCCATGGCTTGTTACACGTAAGATAGAGCCAGTCTGAAATTCCCACACCCGGCTCTGCTCGCTGAAACACATGCTTATTTTCACAGCGATTTCTTGGCCAACTGACACGTGGCCAGGAACACGGGAACAGACAATAAACGCAGAGAGGGAACAATGCACATTCACGGTTTTCTTTTCTCCAGATCATATGCTGTCAATTTTTCTTTGCTAGTATTCTGCACAGATGTTTTTTTGTCTGTTGGTGACAATGGGGTATTCTGGAACAATGGCACAATGGCACAACATCAACAGCCTTCATTATGCTGCAGCAGATGTGCAGCCCCTCACCTTCACAGCCACCGATCACTGCCGTGGCAGACATATGGCCTGCTTGGGAAGAAGATGAGAGCGTGCTTGAGACAGAGAGATGCGGAAAAGGTGAAAAATGAGAGCTCATGGTGATGAAGATCATGCTGTGTGGGGCAGTCAGCCTATAGGACTCAGGCCTGTAGAGAGCCATTCAGCCAGTCAGTGCTGTCAGGGCATTGTGCACATGTGCGCCAAGCACATGTGTGTGTCTGTGTGTGTCTATATTACCCGTTGAGGGAGTCCTGGGGAATGGGGACTGGTGGCAGGCTGGCTATTTTTGACTGGAAGTCACGCTCGCCTGACTCCTGCTTCTTTGGAAAAACATTCTTCCAGGTTATGTCATCGGAATCGAATGGCGACTTGGTCCGCCCTACCCTACCTGCTTCGCTGGTCCCTGCCTGCGTCTGCTAGCAAACCAGTAGGGGGTTGCTTTCTCAGGAGGGGACCCTGGCAAGGAGCTCCTAAGTGGGCCAGTCAAGGGTGCCTCTAAACATCTAGACTCATGGCAGAAGTGACTCAGCTGTTTTCCTTCACACCTTGGTGGTGTGACGTCACCCAGCGCTTCTGTCAGAGAAGGAGAGCGGAAGGGATCTGCGCAGGTTCCCTGGTCTCACCGGACTGCCTTTGCATAACTGGCTCCCTAACGGAGGTCAGGAGACAGAAGTTTAAAATTGTGTCACAAATTTTATGCAGCGTTGCGCTTATTCATCAAATGCATCCAGCGACTGAAACGCTGGTCTTGTCCCCAGACACGGTGACGCCAGAATTGACACTGGAGTCTGCACTCTGTATACTGGTACCTGCTACCTATGCCAAGAGGTAGGAACACCATTACCTGGGCTCACAAGCGGTGACAGACGGCACAGAAAATGACTCATCAAGACTGGGAACGTCAGTGGCTCTGAAACTCAAGATCTACTTCTAAAGTGGATTAACATAGAACTTGTGAGCCCATCCAGGGTGTGGGACTGGAGTGAGAAGAGCCCCACCCCAAGTTAGACTCCCTGTCTGCTAAGCACGCTTTCCAAAACCCGTGAGAGGGTGTGTGTGTCTGTCTGTCTGTGCTCCGGCGGATGCCATAACTAAGCAGAATATGTATAAACAGTTTGTCTCTCGCGGCAAAATGTCTGGTCCTTCCAAACATCTTTGGATGGTTTGGATGAGATCCGTTCCTTGGCCAGTGGATGGTGATGATTTCGTACAGTTTTAAAAAGGCACTTCCAGTGGCTGTTAGCGGAGCTCTACGCTCTGGTGCGGCGGGTTCGAAGGCACCATTTCTGTATGTGTGATCAGCTTACCTTGTGTGCCTCTGAAGGGGAACTGAATCAGGAAGGGACATCTCAGCGCACTTCCTCTGATTCGTCGTACAGGAAGTAGCCTCGTAATCCGCGTCACCCTGCCGTGCACGTCAAAAGGATCTGGCTGCAGAACACTGGCCGACCTCCACTAGAACCTCCACCGTGGGGCCGGAAATCACATGACCTCCATCTGGACATATAGGCTGGATTATTAAAATCCCTGATGTTGCGCTAACGTCATATCTAGTGCTATTATGGTCATGTCACTTCGAGCCTCCTAGTGGAGGTATATTCTCCTTTATACAGCAGAATATGATATAATCCTAGTGAAGATAATATCCTATCCTAAATAACAATGACAATAATAATAATTTTTAAATAATGCAATAATAATACTAATAATAGTAATGATAATAATAGCATATATAAATCACACACACCGTTATAATAACACCATTAAATTATCATTATCATTATCATTATCATTATTATTATTATTATTATTATTATTGACACCATTATTGTTGTTGTCGATATTATCAATACTACTACTACTAATAATAATAATAATAATAATAATAATAATAATTTAGCCTCTGTTCTTGAAGATTACATAGCCTCATGTCTGGGCCAGGAGTGGAGATCATGTGATTTCCAGCCCCACAGTGGAAGTCCTACTAGCGGGGGTTGTCCAGTCTTCTGCAGCCAAACCCTTCTCATGCACATAGTAACTTCACTGCCGTGATGCGGCACACCCCCTCTGTCCGCATCACATCCTGTCCTCCAACTCACCTGGAAGGTTCTTACTCACCTGAAAACTGCCATGCCGGACGAGCGGCTGTGTCAGCTGTCTCACTATGGCAGCGTTTTTTTTTTTTTGCAAATCAAGCACAACTATCATCCGTAAGAGCATCAGAGGATACCAAGGTGGCCACCTGTGGAGGGAGAGCCACGAAGATCTGCATTTCACGGTCCACGTGCAGCGCTTATGGCACAATGCTGTCACGTGTCAGGTTTCATTACGGTCCCCTAGGTGACAATTTGTGACAATCTGTAAGTGGCAGTAAATAATCATCAAGATGTATTAACAGATAGCTACTTGTGTCCTATAGTATCTGAAATGTTTAATGTAAAATATAAACTGGTTGCTCTGTAGTCCTTGTAGGTTTAACGTGTGCAGTTTGGATCGGTTCATATGTTAGATTTGAAAGAGACCACTGATATATTTTTATGGCTATTATCTGATTCTTATTAATTCATTTGTGCACTGTTAGTTGTTCTTTGTGCTGGATGTGGCTTAATGAGTAAACGTTGCAACACACATTGCCAATAAAAAATCTTTTTAAGAACTTTTCTGGACAAATCTTGTTAATACTTTGCAAGTAGAGAGAGCAAGTAGAGAGGTTTGTTATTATACAACTATTTTAATTATGCCTTTTTCGGCAAAAGCGGTATCATTTTCCCAAGGAGGAATAGAATAAACAATTCTTCAGAAAATGCCAAGCAAGGAGAGGAAGTGGAGGATTATGGGATATTGATTATGGTTTTGGTTATTCTTGTGTGGCACCAGGGCGTCCCTGTAGCGATGCAGGGATGGGGTAACCAGAACTATGTTTCAACATTCTGGGGTTTGTGATAGGTGAGTGGAGCTTGCCCCTGCCAATTCATAACCTCCTGGCACCATAAATCAATGAATGACCACAGCTCAGCCAATGAGTTCGCTGCGAAGCCCATGTCTCCGCCCCCTGCCAGTCTGGCATAGAAACAGACGCTTCCTTCCTGTGCCTTCTAAGTGCGGCCCCTTGTAGAAGCTCCGTGCCGGAGTCTACCTTTCACTTCAGCATTTCTCAGCCTCTTCTCCAAAAGCCATGCCGCCACGACTGCAGGAACGAGTGAAAAACTTCCTCTTTTGACAGGAAGAGTGTGTTACGCACACCTTCCATTCACACTACAGATGACACACTGGGCCAAAAATCAAGATGGGGCATCCGACCAAACGTGTGTTTCATTTCGAAGAAGATCGTAAGGAATCTATGGAAACTCCCTTTGTTTAACGGCTTGAAAATGTGGGGCTTTCACCCCGGAAGTGCATCTCTCTTTGTCTCGATGCACAGAAGCGGTGGGCCTCAGCGATATCGCCCGGCTGGTGATGCCAGAGAGTCGGAAAATGCTTCAGGAAGAAACCAAGAGCCAATGGGGACCAGCCCAGAAAGGTCTTATAGGTCTTAGAATTAATTAAAGTCTCAGGGAAAGATGCGCTTGGAGCTCAGTGCAGCCTTTACTGTAATTATGAAGTACACCACGTGACATCTCCCAATGCCCTGTTAGTCTGAGAACTCATCTTTAGTCTGGGGAACTATATGCTCTTTGCATACACTACATATTTATATACATACGTACATAATTTCCTCATACATATATAACAGTATACTGTCTGTAGTTGCATGTCATCTGCCCAGTTATGCTATCTGCAGAGTTATGCTCTCTGCGCAGTTACACCATCTGCAGAGTTATGTTGTCTGCACTTTATGCTGTCTGCGTAGTTACGCCATCTGCAGAGCTATGCTGTCTGCGGAGTGCTGTAGACTTGTATGCGCAATTGTCTCCTGATCTGGGTGGAGGAGCCGCTGGGAGAGAAAGCTCCCCCTTCCCCTTCGTCTTACGAAAATGAGCAAAGATGGCGTTGCCTACAACAGGGCAAGGAGCCGCTCTGAGAGTTGGTGGCTGGGATCCAAAAGTCCTGAACGGTGAACCCCCCTGTCGCAGCCAGGGGAAACTGACAGGTGGAAAACGTAACACAGGGGGAAGGCGTGCGTGGCCCCCATGCACTTCCTGCCGCTGTGCACCCTGTGCTGTTTCCAGGCCAAACACACACACAAACACACACACACACACACGAACAGTCACACCTGGACTAACATGCTAACACACACGCTCAAACATGCTATTACATAGGCTCTCTCACCTGCACTCGCACGCTGACATGGCTGAACGAGGAAAGGGGAGGGGTGGCCTGCAGAACATACACAACACAGCCTTTGTGAAGCCCCAAGTGCTCTGAAGCATCCCCCCGCCACCCCCCCCCATACACACACACCACCACTTCTTGGCACCTGCCAGCGGTTTCCACTCTGCGCTATGTCAGACTGCCGATGTCGGCGCCCAAGAGCCGCCGAGGAAGCGTCATGGCAGCAGGGTCACTGAGTCCAAGCCTGCTGTGGGACAAGGCAGCTGGTGACCTCCAAACAACCTGGGGGCGCCAGAGTGCCTTGATTGGCCACTGGCCTGAGGTAACTACAGGTCAAAAATCCCATGTTATCCTCAAGCTCAGTTTCACTGTTAAAATACGAGGCTACACTTAGCGCGTGCTAAAAACAAACATGCCAAAATGCATCTAAATGTTGCACAGATAAAACAGCAGTACCAAAAGCTGTATATCTGCATATTGCCGGAATTTCTGATAAAATCTGAAAAGGCCTTTTCCCTCAGTTTGGTCAGATAAAAACTGCTTGTAGTTATCTGATTCCCCCCAAAGTAGATTGCACGGAACTGAATATCCAACGCAATACTGCCACCAAGAGGACAGCTGTAACACAACAGTCACTTCCCTTATATAGAGAGGGAGATCCAGGATAGGAAAAAGATATTAACCAGAACCTTTGAAGAATTTGAGAAACAGTAGACACAAGCTCCCTTAATGCCTTTAACACAGAATGGGACCTGCAACAGTAATGAGCTTATCCCTTGTGTATTTTACTACTTCCGTTCTAAATTCTAGAATCTATAGAATTTAATCTCATTTGTTTAAATGGACTCAGAAAATGGACTGGGGTAACTTCAACCCCAAAAATAACACAGTGGTTATTCATGATCCTTGTAATAATAACGTGATGGTGAGTTACAATGTGATACAAGTATGACAGTACAACCACAAGACACAAGAACAGTATATGTCTATAGATAACGGGAGACTGGATGACAGACATAGGTTTTATAAAAAGCTGCTTAGCTGAATAGGATAGGGACCCCAGCTTTGAATAAGCTAATTTTCTGAAGCCTGTTTTGGACCCCTTTTAGAGCCATGCCAGAAAGCGAACAGAAAACGGCAGGGCAAGCAGCAGGCTTTCTGTGAGCGAGGGCACCCCCCGATGGCCACTTTTACTAAATGGCTGGGGCTGCTGTGGGATGGCAGCAGGGGGCCACCATGAGGGGTTCTGGTCCTGTTATGCCCTAGCGCTACTCCCCCCTCACATGGGGTGGCTGAAGTGAAGGAGTCCCAAGAAGCGATAGAGGTTTGAGTGGAGAGGGACAGAGGGGGAGGTGGAGGTGGGGAGAGGCTGGCCAGCGCGTAGAGCGAGCACGGAGGCCCTGCCAGGTGTATGTCTCTTTTGGCGTATCACGTGGACGGGGGGGCTGTGGGGGCGGGGACAAGCACGCTCTCATTTCCCTGGCAAATGTTGTCAGCAGTTCCCTGATCCCTCCGGCCTGGCCACAGCCCGGCTGCTTCTCAGAGACTAGGATGCTCAGATGGAGTCCGTCAGCAGTGCCGCGCTGCCACTCTTCCTCGGGAGGCTGCTTCTCCTCACAGGTAAGCCGCCCGAACCCTCAGTTACTGTTGCCACGGAGACCTCCTAAAGGTCTCATCGTGAGCCGTGCTGTGGACAGACGCTGAATCGCCGACAAAGAACCAGGCAGAACCCAAAACGTGGCAGGAAATATTGTTCATAAAGTGCTAGAAATATTCATAACACATATCTTTCAATGTGCTGGTGCTTTACCCTTGTGTATGTTAGTACCTGTCAATAATATTAGCAGGCATTTAAAACTGTCAAATGTTACCAGCAGCAATTCGCTTTTGCTGGACCATTTCAGGGAATACCAGATCACTTGAAAATGGTATCGGAGGTCTCACTGCATGTAATTCCCCCTGAAAGATTCCCTTATCATTGACGTCTCCTGCTCTGTGACTCAAAGCATGTATTACTGTAATCTGACTGCAATGACTTTCGAAGAGTTTCCGTCCTGAGCATGTGATGTATATCTTACTCTGCATATTAAAAATTGTGCCTGTAGCCTTAAAGGGACCCAGGGATAACTTCCAGAAAATAACCTGTGGCTCTGTCTAACAACCACTGTTAAAAAGAGAGAAAGGTATATTTTTGCAAGTTGCCTGTATTTGTGGTCCAAACAGCACGGGTGTGGTGGCTGTAGGGGGTAACCCATTTGTAAAAGCGTGTCATACCCCCATCCCCTCTGTCAGTATAACAAAACAGCCCCCTAGTTGTTGAAGAATAACAGAGAGGCTACAGGCCAACCTATTCATGACATTCCCGCACGCGGGTGGCGTGTAAACAGAGGGCACGCTTCTTTGAGTGTGTCCACACTCCCATCTCCCGTCCTCACCTCCCCCACCCAAGATGTCACAGCACGTGTCATGGGGGAGGCTGTATTTATTATTTATGATATAACAACAGGCACACAGTAATCTATTGTGATGAATAATATTGCTACTCAGCAGCTCTGGTGAAGTCGCTTGTCTCCAGGGCAACACTGGCAGGGGTGTGTGGTGGGGGGCGGCGGGGGTGTTTATGTGAAGGCAGCCTACCTGCTGCCCAATGGACCATGGTCCACCTGGCAGCACAGATGCCAACCGTCACGATCTCCACCCCGCACCCCCAACCCCGGCACTAGACAATGACACAATGGCTCCTTGCTGTCCTTGTCAAAATTACTACTGAACTCCATGCAGAACAAATGCTGGTTGTCTTTGCTGCCACCAGAATAGAACCGGTTACTCTCTAACGTGTCAAACACCCTCTTCCTCACCACTGCATAAGTGTCTGCTGGGTGACTGACACAAATGTTTGACTTCAAACTCATGATTATAGGAAAATCCGGGTTTAGCACAGTGTTCAGCAGTCAGTTTCCAAAGCGAGTGTTTGCTTTAAGACCTGTTGGGTCTCTGTTTAAATCCTTCAGGTGCTAGACAAATATTAAAGAATGGCATCATTCCAAGTTAAAGATTAAGACTTCAGCAGCTGAAAGAGACAAAATTGAAAACTTTTAGCAAAAAAAACTTAAAAAAGAAAAACTATATTCAAATAAATAATCTGATAAGACATTCACACTGCAAATGGTAATTGAAGTTTTGCGTTTAGATTCTTGTTTTTAGATTTTATGGTGAATTTTCCAGGTGGTTGTTCAATTTTTGATATCTTTCTCATAGTCTCAATGAAAAATGACAACAAAATGTACAATACACGGGGAGTTAATTAGACGGTATGATTCAATTTGTCATTAAAAGTTTTAAACTTGTTTGTACAACTGAAGATCAGTAAATGATAACGAGGTAATTAAAAGTAAGGTATTACCTTTCAATAATGACAAACATTGTGGTCCTCCATACTGACCTGCATGTTGTTATGGAAACCAATGAAATTCAGCGAAGGCTATATCAAGGCCTCCCTATGGTTGTTCCCCCTGAATGGATCTCCCTCCTAATCAATCCCATGATCCCCCCAGGAATCCATTCCTCGTTCATAAGCGTGCCCCTCATCCTGCATGGGGTCTGGGGAAGGCCCCTCCTCCTGCCAGTGGAATACAACTTCAACGTGGAGGACGTGGACATTCAGGGTGACTGGAAGCTCCAAGACACGATGCTGGTGGCTTTCAGGAACCGTAATGTCATCTCCAACCCGAGCATGGAGCACCTGCATACCTTCCTGCCCCCCAACGCGTCGCTACTGATCAACGTGCTGGACCAGAAGGCGGAGGGGCAATACAAGGTGGACATCCGGCTCAAGTTCCCTGACAAGCCTGGATTCGTTGAGGAGAGCAGAGTGGTCCGAGTCACAGTCAACGGTGAGCAGATGAGAGAAATCCGTGAGAGATCTATGAGAGACCTTATCGATTTTAGCACCATCTCTAGCCAGAGGTACCTGGAAACAGAAATCCCATGGATGGCGTAGATTAGCATTGATCTGCTCCAGCAATTCATTATGTGATTGCTTCATATTACCCGGTTATGCACCTGCATGCTTAACTTATTACTTTATCAATATTATCCCGAACTGCTGTGTTCAGGACAAAATTTTACCATATTTAGAACCACTTTTCATTACGATGCTGGTGACATTTTTCAATATGAGAAATGTATATGATACACTACTTTCTAAGCATGGAGTTAATTCCTTGCCATTCTTCCCATTTATTACATTACATATGGTAGTATTTGTGCTCTGATTTTGTAATATCCTATTCCGATTTGCATACAGTGACAGCTGAACTGTTTTATAAATAACATTTAATAACAAGTGATAATATTTTATCCCATGCAAAAGTGTAGGCATATTATTCATCCAGTATACATAAGCTGGTCGGAGTTGGAGCAAATTTCCGTGAGGAACGCCGTTAATTTCCTCGTATTTTTACATTATTTGCTTGGCCAGTTAAAGTTAATAATCAGGGCATGGATGGGTGACGAATTAAGCTGTAATCATCTGTGTTTTCCAGTGCCAGTGTCCAAGCCAGACATCCAAATGAGCCCCAGCTCTCCAGTTGTTGAGGACATGGACAACGTGACGTGGACATGCTCGGTGGAGATGGGCTCCAGTGTGCAGTACCGCTGGTTGCGGGGTGGTGTCCCTGTCGGTACTGGTGAACGGTACAGATTCTCAGCAGATAACGGCACGTTTGTCATCAGTCCCGTCAGGAAAGAGGACATTGGGGACTACGTCTGTCAGGTCAGCAACTACATTAGCGAGGAGCGGAGCAGGCTGGTCCCCCTAAGCGTATTCTGTAAGTACCAACCAAAGGACAAACTTACCGTCACCTGCGTTGCGTGCAGCTTTTAAATACTCCTTTACATGACAGATCTTCTTACAGACAGATGCAAAACACCATTTCACATAAAAATTACCAACACCTGGGAATTAATTAATTTACGCTCTCAGTGTTCACAAACTGTCCTCTGTAGGTAGAAGTTCCGCTTATTTGCACAGTAGTCCCTTTGTCCAAAGACAGATGATATCATTTTTAGTTAAACTTGCCCATAATGGTATGATTAACATCTTATACCAGAAAGTGGCTTTTTTTTAGTCAAAGTTGCTTTTTAATTTTCCAAATGAAATAACATATGGGTGGTAACTGTCAGTAATTTAGTGGATTTATGGTAGGCCTACTATCTGATCAGTCAAGAAAGCACATTTAAATGCGATCGCCTCTGGTTAATTTACGTTTTTATCTATGGAGACAGGCCCCTTCTGTTTCAGACTGAGCTCCTTAGCTGAGATGCAAATACTGTCATGTTGATGGGAAAACGTCTGCCAGGGATTCAGGCCTGTGTGTAGGAAAGGGAATAGGGATTGGCACCTGCTGTGAGCAATGCCCAACAGAAGCTGAGAGAGAACCTGTATGTATATATTGAATCGTGGCCACCGTGGCTTTCTTTAAATTTATCCTTTGTGCATAAGGTAATAGTAATTGAAAAGTAATTAAATGTCGTTCAACTGGTGGAGAATTAGGAGGTGCCTTTAAGGTTGATGCGTGCAAATACACATTTCAAAAGGATCCACAGAGTAATTACTGGTATGCGAAATAAAACACTTTTGTATTTTAAGGTTTTACAGTGCAGAGGAGGAGTTTAGTACCAACCAGGGGTTGACACCATGGCCAATTCTGACAGATATTTCGATTAAAATGTACCCTACATAGTTTATTTTCCTCAATCAAAACATTTTACCACAAACACGTTTGTCCATATACAGACAGGGTGATGATCCCTGGTAGCACCCCTTGAATAAATTCAAACATTCCTTCAAATTATTCATAACTATAAGGTTTGTCTTTGCAGATGGGCCATATAACCTGGAGGTCAGCTGCCTGCAGGGCCTGAGAACGGGCGAGGTGTTCACCATCAATCCCGGGGAGCTGGTATTCTTTGACTGCCACGCAGACTCCAACCCGCCTAACAGCTGTGTGTGGCTCTCCAAGAACTCCACCAAGGTGGTGATGAAGGGGCCCCGATTGGAGGTGATATCTGAAAGGCTGGCCCATGCTGAAGAATATGTATGCCGTGCCTTCAACAACATCACGCAGAAGCAAGACGAGACCCAGTTCACCCTGGTGGTGGCAAGTCTAGGCACCGGTGAGTGTCTCCTTGTTAAGCTTCTGGTGTGCTGCCAGTTTTTCTTGGATGTGGTAAATGTTACCTGTCAGATTTTCAAACGTGTTATTCTAAAGCACAAAATGCGATGCATTCAATCCATCTTCCGAAATCCATAATTTTGATAATCATACTTAATAAAAAAAATATGACGTAAGGCTTGTCTTAAACCTGATGGTGAGTACCTCCTAGCCAATCTTCAGGAGCACTGCCAGCACTCCACGGACGTGGGAAACATTACTTGTAATGGGAAACAACCTTTCAGATTTTCAAACATATTATTCTAAAGTATTTTTCCGAACCCGGTCCTCAGGAACCCTCAGACAGTCCATGTTTTTCCTCCCACCCAGCCCCCTTCCGGGAATAAAAATGTGGACCGTCTGTGGGTCTCTGAGGACCGGGATGGGAAATACTGTTTTAAAGCACAAAACACAATGCAGTCATTCTTTCTCCCGAAATTGCCATTTTTTATAAACAAAAAACATTTAATACATAATAAAAACATAATATTTAATAAAACATGACACACAATGCTGAACTTGATGTTGTATGTAGATTGGCAATGTAATTATTTACAAAAGCTCATAGTGATGAGTGAATCAGGCAAACACGAAATTTATCGAATTCATCGGGTGCATTTGAGGCAAGTCAATATTGTGCGATGGCTACACGTCATTGCCACTTGCACCAAAGTCTAACAGCTGTATTGGAAAGCAAATAGCGCACAGCAGGTGTTCAGTGTTTACAGTCTTTAACTGCATTCTGGCTCTATATATAGAAAAAAACCTCAGGAAAAAAAAGAACTGGCATGTTTGCAACAACTGTGCTGCAAAAGGAGAAATGCTTATTTCTGAGAGTTGAAATCACTTTTGGTGCAAGATTGTGGGCAAAGGGTTCATTGTGGCAGATTCATGCATGACATTGTATAAGACTCAGAGTGTAGTTCATACCGATTATGGCCCTTCTACGGTGGCTTTATAAAACAGCAGCAAAAGGAGGGACATCCCTAAGGACGTGACATCCCCAAACAGCTCAGCGGGACATGGGTATGGAGAGCTGTCCCTATGACTTTATACAGTATCTGAGAGCAGGGCATACACCAGGAGCATGGTGCGGTTTCTCAATCTGGTCCTTGGAGACCCCCAGGCAGTCCACGTTTTTACTCTAGGTGGAGGGAGCAAAAACGTGAATTGTATAGGGGTCCCCTGAGGACCAAGTTGAGAAATCCTGGTGTAGGTGGAGTGTCATGCAGGGAGCTGGGAGGGAGCAAAAATGTGGATCATCTAGGGGTCCCTGAGAACCAGGTTGAGAAATATGGTTCTAGACTAATTTGAGAAGTGACAGGGTATGCTTGGAAATGCACTAGATGTGAGAAAAAGAGCAAAATAATGCCCACAGAGTCCATCAGCAAGGGTTCACTGATGTCGCTAAATAAACAACAAAAGCCATGGTTACCAGCAAAGTCCCTGTCCTACTCATCAATTGCTGTGGACAGAGTAAGAGTCAGTCCTGGAGAGTCTCGGGACACCCCGTGGCGGGGTGAAGTCAGACTGTGAGCCTATTCGTTCACCTGTAATTACTGACAATATAAGACTGACCCAAGGCCACACATCTGAATCTTCTTAGCCCTTCTCATTCACCCTCCTTTCTAAGAGCCGACATCTGTTCTGCTTTCCTCTGTGGTCTCTTTAGTTTTCGTTTCTCTTCACTATTTTATAGAACTGTAACCCAATTATAGTCTCTACCCTAACTATTATTTAAGTCAGGTATGCCCAACCTGTCGATCGTGGCGTGTTTCCAGGACGATCACGAGATGACTGACAGATAATGCTTCATTTCATCGGTGGCTAACCGGTCGATCATGATTGGCAAAATATGCCAAAGGGGAACTCCGTCCCAGTCGGCAAAATATACTGATGGGGAACCCGCCTCCGCTCCAGTTGCTGACAAAATATACTATATAACTATATAATACTGGTCTGATGTTCCCTTTGCAGGAAAAGAGAAGCTTCTCCAGACAGGAAGTTCTATGTCTCCACTGGCCGCCATCACAGTTTCCTGCCTGATCATCATCGCCTGCATGCTGCTGGTGCTCTTCAGGAGAACCTGCCAGCCTCACCGAGGTGGGAAAGCGTCCAATTAGCATCTCACGCCAGGGTCACGTGTCTCATCGGTATCAGCCTCCCTGTGGTTACACTAGCTGGTAAAGAATGAATCCAGTACAGGGCAGATGGATCTTTCTCTTGAGTAGGGGCTGCATTTAGGCCAGGGAACTTCGGATGTGCCTATGCTCTATAGGAGATATACATGGGATCTGAGTGGAGATACTGCCATCTGCCCTCTGTCTCACTGTTTCTTTGCAGACCTTAAAGCAGTGTTTTCCAATCTGGTTCTCTGGGACCCACAGACAGTCCACATTTTTGCTCCCTCCAAGCTCCCTGCCAGACAGGCCACATTTTTGCACCCTCAAAAACGCAGACTGTCTGCAGGTTCCCAAGGACTGGGTTATGGAAACACTGCCTTAAACTGTTTTTTCAACTCACCTATCTTTTTTGTTTTTTTTTTTAACAGTTATCATGGACATATATAACAGGTACTCAGAAAAACTCTGTTTCCTTCAATGGTGCATAGATCTCTTGAGTAAGGCTCTGATGTGTATGATTAATAGTCTAATGAAAAACATAAACTAGAATGATTTGCTTCTCCACAGAAACCACAAGCCATTGACGGACCAGAAGCGGGCACACCTCTCAGGTTAGAGAGTGCACTCTGCTGTTTCTGAAACATGCTGTGAATATACATTAGTCTGGCTGCATAGGTGTTTCCCTACTTTTGCCAATTAATTAGGGCGATCGGATAATCCATGTCAGGGAGGACACTGAGCTACTACGGATTTTACAAATTACTTTAAAACTGAAAGGCTCCTGTGTTTAGCTAAATAATTAAGCTCTTCTTGTACTTTGGTTTGTTTCCTTGATTGAAAGACTCATCCAGCTGTTTCACATTAACATTAGTGACATGCGCACAAAGCAAGAACTATGAACTTACATGAAATCCAGGTCCTTTTAATTTAAATTGTAGTTTACAAATCCTGTCCCAACTCCAAGTCTCCTCCCTGACATGGATTATCTGGTCACCCTACACTTAATCCATTTAATTCTGATTATAGAAAACCAATTGTTTACTTTTCTCTTCTTTACTCTGAGAGCAGTTGTGTACATGTTGCATTTTATTTTGTCATTTGTTTATTTCTCCATTACCCCGCAAGGCCATGAGGATGCAACTGAAGATTTTGGAATTTATGAGTTTGTCACAATTCCGGGCAAATCAGACTCCACACAGGTACGTTCCCCACTGCACTCGTATGAACCGTCCCGTATGGTATCCAGAGAGCGCAGGACGCTGCCTATCATGACTGATATTCCCTGTCTCTTTGGGTTTGCTCATCCAGGCGTCCACCAAGTCTCTCTCGGGCCTAAATTCTGTCCATGATTTGCATACCACCATCTATGATGTCATCAGGCATATTCCTGAAACGCCGACTCAGGGTCTCCTGAAGTAGATGTCAGGAGTGCTTGTCCACTGATCATGTTAGAGGTTTTTCTCCTGAACTCGAGATCTTTGGGCACCAGTGCCCTTTTCCCACTCTGATTGTCCTCAGTGAGTTTTGTGCGCTTTCCAGGAGAAAGTATGGAGTCTCTCCTTATTTTCCTCAACTGGGAACAGCCAAATGTAGCATCTCATTATTGCCAATCCCATTATGTAATATTATTTTAGTGTCAGTAACCACATACTGCAACCGAGAGTCCTTGCAAGTTTATTTATTTAAATGCTTTGCTAATATTGTGTAAATCTTGTTTTGAACGGTATGTTTTGTGTGATAAAAACCAGACTGGGAGTGCTTAGGGGTGCTGAGTAATGTCAGTGTATCCCTCTGAACTCTTTGTACTATTCAATTAACTTTTTTCCCATTCTAACTGCAACAGGGTGCATAACATCGTGACTGTGTATCTCATCCTATAAGCAGTAATCACATTTTCCCTAAACATGATTTTGAAACTGGCTTTCAAAGTTTTATGAATGACGGCACAATTTGTAAAATGTGTACATTTTGTTTTTTAATAAAGATTTATTCACAGTTTATTATGAATCTGGGCGAAATGCTACCTGCAAACCTGTGTTATGCTGTATTTACTTACTTGTCATGTGACTTATTACTTATTTGTCATGTGACTTATGGAGAGCTACGGAGCTCATGTCTACACCAGGAACCTCTTTCAAGGGAGAGCGAGGAACCTCCTGGAAGAATCGCATAGAGGAGTAAAACCAATGAAATGAAGGAATCCCCGACCAGACTCTTAACTACAGTTTTTCCCTAATATTGTTGAATTCTGTGGATCACTATGCATCTCCTGAAGAATTATAATCAACATAAGTTTTGCTTAGTTATAATTTTTGAAATTTAATCATTTAAGCAATTCACTTAATTAGTGAACTAAAATACTCATTGACATTTTATTCCCACTTTTTGAATTTATTGTTATATGTAATGTTTAGCATTTACACATTTTTCTTTCACGGTTAAAATAACTTTGCTATATGTAGCCTTACAGATTTAAGCCTGTAGGGTCCTGCGTGTAGCTATGGTGACCAGCTATCAAAGGTCTGCTTCGCGGCTTACGGTAACAGGGCAATAAACTCCCGCAAAAAAAAATTCTATGGCTTTTTGCAGATGGTCAAACTGTGACCACAATCCCCAGACAGGAATCAAAATGACATCTTTACATTTTAACTGCACACCAGATATTTGCACAGTCGCTCAGCCATTATCTGCGCATTTAAACGACGAACAGGCGAGTCGTGAGAGTTGACGCATCGAAACTCGCCTGTTTACCTGCCAGTGTTTTTATGGCAACCTTGACAGATGAGCAAAGCGACAGCCTGGGAGACGAGCAGAGGGCGCGCTTCCCAGGCGTGGCAGGCCCGTGCGAGCAAGCCACGTATTGACGTGTCATTAGACCATCTGTTCATCCCCTCTATATGCTTTTTGGGAGGGACAGAGCGACGGCCTTTGCACAACAAACAACTCTGGCGCCCTAGAGCCAAAACAAGCCTTCATTTGCCTGGGAAATCACCCACTACGGAACCATGCAGAGTCTTCCTCTTGTGTTTACCACATTACATACACTTAAACTGTTCCTTTTATTTTCCTCACTGAAGTAGGTGGAAATATTATATATTGTTTCATTATATCATTAAACCAAGGAGGCTGGCATGGCGGATCAGTGGATGGCACTGTTATCTCACACCTCCATGGATAGTGTTGTGAAACCTGCCTGTTCTGCCACTGTCACGTGTGAAACCATGAGGTCAGGCTATTTGGCATCTTTAAATTGCCTGTCGTGTGTGGTCTGCAAACTGCCATCCCATCCAGGGTGTACCCCAGACTCATGCCCTGTGCTGTCTGGGATAAGCTCCAACTAATGCCCAACCCTCCATGACCTTGACCAGAATAAATGGTTAGAAGATGGATGAAAAATGCAATTGTGGAATAAATTAGTCGGCAGAAATGCAGAGTATGCATTAAGCAATGAATTAAATGTTTTACATATGTGCATAATCAACTACTGTCTTATAAAACTGAAGGAAAATGTGTTATATAACACATACGGTATCATGTTGTTTCAAGAACTCCTCCCTCTCTTAAGTCCACGAAAGGGTAATCTTTCAACTTGCACACTCCAGCATATGTGAACTCACCAAGAAACCAAAAATTTTGGCGTGGCGAATTTGGCATTTAGCATAGCTCAAAATAGAAAGCTTGCACAGCGTTGTTACACAGGAGAACGACAAAATGCAAAACGTGCGATTTTTTTAGCACCATATGCCCTCCCAAAACGACTCTTACAATATTGATAACAGCTAACACTGAACCCGCACTGCCATCTAGTGTTCAGACAAGAAAATACAGGGTGTGGGCAATTTGGAAACACCCATCCACCCGAGCAGATGGTCTTTGTACTGTGACATGGGGAAATATCTTATGGAGATAGACCAGACAAACATGTAGGCTCAGAAGATTTACAGGTTTCAGGAAATTAAACCCACAATCTACTAAAACACTACCCCTCAAGGTGAATTACAGCTTAAATGTATGACAGTAAAGAAGTTCACTGTTGTATACGGAGAATGTAAAGGTACAAACCTTAGTACTGATCTAGCTTTAAAAGAAGAAGAAAAGGAATTATCAGATCCCAGAGAACCATCTCAAATAGACTGTAAACTTTATATAGTAATTTAACATAATGTAAAAATACTGTTAACACTATGCACTTGGCATATAAATGGAAGCTATCTTGATCAGAAGGCTGCCCATATCTGACAGGCATAGCCCGAAGAGATGGTGTACTTCTTATATATTATATGTTACAATGTTTTGAACTGAACTTGGGTTTTGGGACATTCTGGCATGGATCATGAGTGGGATTTGGGCTATGTCAGGGAGCACCAAACAGACATGTAGATGTGTCCAGACCAGGGCAGAGAAAACACATGGCTAGCAGCAGAGTTAGACTGGAAATGCTTTCAAAAGGCCAATGGAGAGAAACAGGGCTTAAGGATTTGTGCTGTTTTCAGATGGTTGTGCCTTCAAATCCCATGGCTAACACAGTAACCATATCACTGCTGGGCCCCTGAGAAAGGTATTTTAACCCACCTGCCTCAGTGATACTGGCTGATCCAGCTCTCTGATCCTCACTTCTATGTCACTTTGGTCAAAAGCTTCTCCTAAAAACAAAACAAAAAAAAATGTTTACGGGTAGAGGGAATTAGATGTTGCATTCCATGAAAGGTTCACCTTTCAACTTGCACATTCCAGGATATACGAACTCACCAAGAAGACAAGGAATTAAACGTCATAAACTAGTCATGTTTTTTTTAGCCCAAGTTAGTCCAATGCACAAAATTCAATTTAATTTGAAAAAGAACACAGCACTGCATTTGGGGCAGTAAACGTCTGATTTGTATGTGGAGTACTCTGCTGTTCTACCCTTGAGGTACTTAACCTAAATTTCTACAGTACAACATCCAGTTTTAGATGAATACGGCAGTCACTAAAAAGTAAGTGTAAGGCTGGAGTGCCAGACTATAGCTTTTAGTTTTGTGAATATGGTTAACAATTAAGTTGGACACGTACTTTTAATTCACCAGAAGTAACGTTGAATGATAAAATCACAAACTTTATTCATATATTGGTTTAAATGTTATGTTGAAGGAATATTTTATTTACTAGATGCTCAATTCCAACAGCAAAACAAAAAAAACCGTCTAGGTATAATACCCTTAACCTGTATAATACTGGTTTTTGAATTGGGAATTGTAGTTTCATGTCGTAATCCATGCGTAGTATTCCGCTACATGCATTTTTAATGAACACCATGTCCCAAAATACACTGCAACCAAAACGAAAGCCACGTGATTACAAACGAATATGGCCTCATCGCCTAGTTCGACTTATGTGAGGGTGTAGAGAAATATACATATAATATTAATTTCACCCCAGATTTCTCGACTTGTCATAATTACCAAAATCAAGAATGCAAAAGATAAAGTCTTTGATGACCCGACAGGTAAGCCCATTTTTCGTATTTCGATCATTCCTGTTCAACTTCTGTGGCGGTAGTTAGCTAGCTGACAGCTGTTTTTTTTCACAGTAACCGTGAGCAGAAACTATTAATGAACCAAGTGATGCCTGATGGCTGTAATTCAGGGTGCTGGAATAATGTTTGGCAGGCGTGAGCAGTGTAACACTTGTTTTCACTGGGCTGTGTGGGCGGATAGGGAAGTCAATTCGGGCTACTTCTGCGCAGGTGGCCGGCGGGTAAACCCCATCCGATCTCCGTTTCTAGATGTCTAACATGACTGTAAGGAAGACAAGCGTAATGTCTATGTTATAACTGACTAATTATTTAGACAGTTTGTAATGTGATACGCGGGCATAGTCATCGTTTAGGATTACATGTTGTCAGTAGCGCCTTAGCCCGAGTTGCCTGTGGTCTGGTGGCCCCCAGGAAAACACGGAGACAATGCATTTCAGTGATTTTTTTAAAGGTTTATTATTATCGCTATACTGATTTTATTTGGTATTGGGAATAGAGAAGACATTATTTTTATTTGTTTGTTTCACGTAGATTCTAATTCATTTTCACTGTCTTACAATGCATATGACTTACAGATCCCGACTGTAATATGAAATGAATGGATTGCCAGTTGTAGTTAATTTACACTTCTAAGCATCATTGAAATCCGTTGGCTTGATGTCGTGGAAGTAAGCATGCTGGCTGCTTTTTTGAGGGTCTGAAGAGTCCCCAGGAGAGCATGACGGACCTCAGCCCCGTGGAGAGCGCTCGGATCCCCAGCAAGGTACCGTCATATCGTCTGCTGCTATTTCACTGCTCTACGTTCATATACCTTAAATTCATCAAAACAGTTAAAAATAGGTACGAAAGTCGTACATTTGCCAGGTCTAATTTGTCGGGGAACTTCTGTCGATGCAAGCTGACACCACCTGCTTCTCCAGGGAATGAAATGCGATTGGATTAACAATTACTGTGGCTTATATATCGTATGTTGGTTATACATCATAAGTACTATTACAATAATTGTATTCAAGTCTAAAGTAACTTAAAAATAGAATTCTGTGTTTAAAATTCCTTTGCGAAATATGCTAAATTAAATAAAACTTGATTGGTCGATTTACTAAAGAAATGTAAAATCATTTACCATCAAGATAAGTAACACCATGACATGTAGCCAATATTCTGAAGAGGTTAGTATATATAAATCAGTGATGTTATGTCTTCAAGTCAAACCAATAATGAGCCTGATCAGCTGACCACACTTCAGCTGTCTCTGACTCCTCACATGGGTGTGTTTGGGTCATCTGCAGTTAATTAGTTTAATTATTTGTGCCTGCTGACTTTAGCAGGTGACACATTTGCTATTTGCTATCACTGTTTGTCTTGTACAGCCACCACAGGTGATTTTCTGCTCTCAGATGTAGGTGAAAGGTGTCAGGGTGTCTGGCTGGACATCATTTGGGGTTAAGGGGCAGACCAGTTCTCTGAGGGAATGTGTTGTATGTAGTGGTTAATTTTAATTGCTGAAGTAGGTGTAATGCACCAGTATTTCCATTTAAAAAAAATCTAAAATGTGTGATGCTGCTTTTTGCGGGCTGACCTGCAAAGGGTGATTATAGCAGAACACAGGCTTGCTCATTGCTTGATGGGGAGAGTGAACATGATGCTTTAGAAACCCAAACGCTCCCTGAGAATGTTAATGTTGTCTGTGTCCCTCTGTGTTTACTCAGGCAATGAAGGTGCTTTCATAAAAAAAGGTGATTCTATAAAAATCTTCCATATCACAGTTGTGAAACTCAAGACCCGCATTACATTTTTAAGAATAAAAATATACTGCAATTCTTGGTTTTTCCACTTGGGGGTGCAGTACGGTGCTGTAAGACACACTATGCTGAAAAATACAACAGCTTGCGAGGGCAACTGGAAATGCATGAAATGAATAGCTGACTGGACAGGAGATAGAGTGGTGCGTTTTTAATCGTAGCCGGGAGATCAGTGATGTGTGAAGGCTAGCTGACATGATGCACACTCTGATGGTGACTTTGTGGAGACGTGCATGCTCAGAGGTGCAGAAATGAGAATAGTGGTTGCAGACAGGATATTACCCATTCAAATGTTTCCTTTATTCATCATTGCTTAGTGTTGATTAACTGCGCAGCCTGTGCAGAATAACGGCCACCTCGCTGCAGCTGAGATCAGCCTCAGATCAGTTCTCTTTGCTAAAAATGTTGCAGTTTGTTACCAGATTTTGTCAAGTACATATCGCTGCAGCCTGGAGCGCAGCGTCAAGGAGGAGGAGTTTATCAAAGGGGTAGGAGGAATTTATAACAAGGGTTAGGGTATCAGATGATAAGTCCACTCCCACATTGCCCCTCCCACGGCTGCGGCGATATGCCTCTCGATTTTGTTAATCCTTAATAACACTATGTAACAAATTTTTATTTTTATTTTGTTCCTGGGTACAAAGTGTGTTTTCCTAACCAGTTATGCCTAAAACAAACAGAAAATAGCTATTGTTCCACAAAAACTTTGCTTCTGTGATCAGGATAATGATATTTTG
>JAAGVU020000045.1:19148373-19160803 GCA_011763525.2 Mormyrus iriodes
AGAGCCTGGATTGAAATAAATAAATAAAATATGCGAGATGAGGGGGCTCCCTCGTGTGGGCCATAATGCCCAAATAGCACTGCCTCTCCTTTTAAGGAGCCTACTTTCATTCATAAGTGTTTAAGAAAGAGAGCTGATAAAAATGTACCTTTTACTGGGAATCACACCTCAAGGCTGCTGACTGTGCTCGCCCAGTGGACACCATCACCTCTGAGACGCCCACTTATTCTCTCTCTTCCCCCCACCAGACGGCCATGGACCAGCTGCACATGCACTTCACGCAGGCCATCCACAACACGGTGTTCCAGGTGGTGCTGGGCTACGTGGAACTCTGCGCCGGCAACGCGGACACTAAATTCCAGAAGATGCAGTACAAAGACCTCTGCACGGTAACCCCCACCCCGCCCTTTCCCCAGGGATCCAGTGAGGGGGAGCTCCTTTATATATGTGTCAGCCACGTCATTGCTCAAGCATGCTTAGAGCCTTCTTGCCATCTCTCCAGACAGCTCTGCAGTGTCGTTACCCAAGCAGAGCCTCCCCTAATGTCTCCTTCATCTGTATTTCTGATGTTATTATTTATTTATAAGCCTTTTTTCTTTTGATAAAAGCATTGTGTAGCCCTGGGAAGGGCGGGGACCAGACTGAGTGTCCAGAGTGTAATTTATAGCAGTCTTTAGAATGAATTCGCTCTCAAAATTGTTTCCTGTGGTCTGCCGCTCTTGGATAACAATCGTGTGCTCACGTGTCTTCTGGAATCGCTTAACTACTCACCAGTGTGTCCCTATGTGGGTCTGAAAACCAGTTCTGCGCCGTTAATTGAACGGCCTCTCCAGAATATTTGCCGTGTGGGACATGTCATACCTGCATTTGCCAATAGGTGGTGCTTCGGCTGGTGAGGCAAGGTCAAGGACGGGTTGAGTGGAAAACACCAGTCAAACTGCGAGGAGTCCTTTCCGAGAGCTAATTGGTGATTCTGATGTCAGAAGCACTAGGAGCGGGGGATTATTGTAGATTAGGCATGATGAAAGGAAGAGAAACAAAGGAATTCTATTTAAATAAAATCTCAATCATTCCATCCACAGAGTGACACAAAGTGAGCAGGCAGATGTGGGTGTGCAGTGTTTGGAGACGCTTCTCGACGTGCCCTGAATTCCAGCGTGCCTCTGAAATGCGTTTTTCTGCAGTGCTCCCTGTGGCCTCCCGCTCAAACCTAATGGTAGCCGTTAGCGGACGGCTAATTTTGGTTTTTTAGCGGCATGACGGGTGATTGCAAGTTTCGGCACACGGGAGACCTGTGAGATGTCAGCTGAGGCTGCATCCTTCGATTTTGGGCCCTGAAAAATCTGCAGAATCTAGGTTTTTTATATATATATATATATATACATTTCTCAATTTTAATGCACTCTGATGCGTTTTACTAAACAGATACTAAACAATGAGTTATTTAGTTTTATACCACAGTACTAGTGAATTCTTATATATGATTGGTCAGAAGGGTTTTATTTATTTTCTATAATCACATACGTAATGCCAGCCAGGTGAATCACGGCAGTAATCCAATGCGCTATTATAATTAATTCTAATATGCGTCACTTAAAATTAAAAATTTACTTAAAAAGTAAGTAAGTCTACTAATATATGCATTTTTAGCTCACATAGGTGAAAATAATGTCTTTAGTTGCAAATGTGCAAATCAAATGTGTAGTAGGCATGGTATAAGGCCGGTTAATGCATGACAAGCTGCTTTTTTCATGCGTTGGAGTGTAATGCACAGCTTGTCATGCATTAACTCTCACTTAATTTGATACTTGCATTTTTGGACTGAAGTCTGGTTGTAGGGTTAGGGTTAGGTCTAGTCATTTTCCTTCATCACTTTTTAATTCCTGGGTTAATTGTGCCGTCGGTTTCTGTAGGTTAATTAGGCCCTTAGCCAGCGTTGCGTCTGTTGTACTTATTCTCATTGCTATTACGCCCTGCGCTCTGTGACGCAGTTCGGATCCAAGGAAACCAAAGGTCACATAATAATACGCTACTTGCTGTGAATGTTAAATCTAGCTATCGACCCGATCCCTGAGCCGGGCTGCCTCTCTGGCCACACTGGAGCAGCCGCTTCGGCCCAAGGATCCTCTGGGTTGCAGATCCTTTAGCCAGTGGATCTCTTTGGGCTGTTTCTTTGGGCCACGGGTCCCTTGGCGCCTCTGATCCTTTTCGTGTACTCTGGCTACCTCGAGAGCTGACAGTAACTGGTGCAGGTGGCATTCACTTGTCTGGTATGGTTTTCTGCATTTTTTTTTTTAAGGCTTCTCTGTCGTTATTTTCCTGAGAACCAGAGGAGGACCTGATTCTGGTCTAAATGTATGATTCGGTGCTCTTTTCTAATGGTGTCAGCCCATTAGCCAGGGCTTTCAGTCCCTTGTGGAGCCATGTAGTGTCTCTGCCCCAAACCGCAACTTAATAAGAGGCGTTTTTGGTGTTTATTTTCCCCTGCTGCCAGAGGCTAACCATGATCTGGATAATAAGACTGCTCTGAATCTAGTGTAGCATGCTGCTAACAAGTACATATTGTTTGTTGGAGCAGTGTTGGTCAATCCTTTAGGTGGAGTGGGGCTGGCTTAGCTAACCGCTGCTGCCCCCTGGTGTGAGCAGCATGTAGCGCACACGAGGTATGCACTGTCCAACACATAATGAAATTTGCAGGTTAAATTTGCCGTGGCTGGAGGACAGGGACACCAGTGGAGCATCTTGCCTATGCTACCTCATGGACTTGAACCAGCACTGTATTGGACACATGGCTGAACATTCCTTTGTACTGGGTTAATCTGCTTAATATGGGCTAAGTCTCCCCATACCTTGTGACTCATCGGCAGTCAGTCAGTACAGGTTTTAGCTCTGGGTGGCCTGGTTACTTGATAACTTGATCAGCTGCTTTAGCAGCCCGGTTAATGCCTGCCTGAGGTTTGCTTTAACCCCATCCAGCAGGAGCGCAGCATGCCAAAGGCTTTCTGGGTGTGATTCCAGGGTGTATATTCAGAGCATTATGATTGCGTAATGATGAGTCGAACCTTCCCAACAGCTCCTCTCCGCAAAAGGCTGCCTGAAGAGCTTCAGAAAACCTCCCTGCTATGCTACTATAAAAGCCTTTGGGCCACTACTATAATAAAACGGAAATCTCAAGCTGCGGACACGCCCACGTCTGAGCCAGAGCTTGGAAGCCCGTGCCGTCTGCCGATTACACGGCTGGGTGCATCGGAGGGATAGCGGTCCTCAAAGGGATGGGAGCGTTTGATTAATTCTTGCCATTTGCTCACTCTCCCGCTGTATTGGCATTTGTTGATAAGAAATAAAATATGGGCCTGGACAATCTGCATCGTTAGTATTCTAGACGAGTGCCTGAGAGACGACAATGTGAGCACCCAGATCCGCTAGCAAAAAGTCCCCATTACAAGTGTTTTGGAAGTCAGGATTATTGCACCCGGTGTTTACGGACAAGGGGGAGAGATGATTGGACTTTTCCACTCGCCGCGGCATGGTGGGAAAATGTAAAATATGCCGATGCTAGGAACGTGGCCGCACTCCAGACCTAGGGGGTGCTCTTGTCCGCAGCTGTTTGGTGAGGAGATGGAGTGAAGCATTTCTTGAGTCCCCGAGGTTTGGCAAGGTTTTCCAGCCGAGTTTTAGCATGAGTTCCTTTGTTCATGTCACTGTGGGGGTCCATTATTTTAATGAAATAATGTCACAAATTTTATTCTGGAGACTTATGGAAGAAATGGAAGAAAGTTTCCTATTGTGGCATTAAACGCAAATGTCCAAAGCAACATACAAGTGAGGGCAATAGCACATTACAAATATGTGCTTCAATGGAGTCGTCTAGGCTTAAGTGTAGCTAGGCTGAGCTTCCAATTAACACCCAGGTACAAGAGGTAAGCGGTTTTGGAGCACGAGCTACGCAACATCTTCCAAACAAAGTTAGAACCTTGTGACAAATATTCTAATCCACCGCAAAAAGATTGACACTAAGGGCATTCAGGGATCATTAGGTATTAGGCCAAACATCTTAAGCCCAGAAATATTGCTTAACACTATACTTTGCAAAGTGTGACCTGGGGTCCTCATAGGACTCACTGTTCCATTGTTGCCGATCTATGGCAGTGTCCCCCCCCCCCCGGCCGCTCCTGATGGAGATGGAGACATGTCTTCCCATCACCTGGCTTTTCGACGGCCGGTCAGCCCTCGGGCCTTCCCTCAGTCTCCGTTGCCTGGCAATCACACTTTTGTGGATACGATTGGCTAAGATTTGGAACGATTGCCGGTGTTGACGTCGCCTAATTTCCTCGGCTGCTCAAATTGAAGTAGTCAAGAGCATTTGCTCTGAATGGGCAATGAGAAAATTCAGTTTTTTTTTGTAATCCTAGGGTACTGGTCTCAGAGAAAGCTTTTTCTAATTTGTTTTTATTCGTTTATTTTTTACTTAAGGCAATGTTCTAATCCACATCCACTGGATAGAAAATTGTACTAATGCTGAAATTAGAAACCCATTTTTCTAACTCCAGATGACGTCGTGTCCCAGTGGGGGGGTGGTCAGTGCCTCGCTTCTTTAGGATCATGGTTTCCAATCCCGGCACGTCACGTCCCTATACTGGATAAGTAGGTACGGAATACGGGGGGATAATTCCAAGTTTACTTTTACACTTTTCATAGCCTTAAGGGGAAATGCTGTTAATGAATAGAAATTCAAAACATAATATTGCAGTTTCGTTTCAACTGATCAGCAGACCACACAACGGTTTATGAAATATTTGAGCTGTTCAATAATTTGTAATAATGTATCGGCAGATTAGAATCTATAAGTAGACGAAGGTGTGCACTGCTGCCTTACGGGGAACTTTAAACCGATCTATGAAATCAGAGAGGCGAGATGATGTGTTCCCCGAACCGAGGAAGTGATTTTGGTGAACTCATTTTGACGGCATCTCGCAATTGGGATAAGCGGGCGTTGCCCGTCAAGTAACATTCCACCACGTCGCCAGGGTGATTTATCCCTCTCCCACAATTGGCTCTTCTCCAGTATTTAGCTATACTTTTGGATATACTGAATCTCACCCTACCCCCCCCCCCCCCACACTTCTTTTTCCTCAATCAGACGGTTTCACGGGAAACACTGTTTCATTATCGTACGGCTAACGCTCACCCAGCCGGTTCCCCCATTTCTGGATTTTTCTCACGTACCTTCTGCTGGATGGCTTCCTTCCGTCTTGGGCCTGTTCCGCAGTGGAATCGGTCTAGCAGGCCTAGAAATGTCTGTAAAAATGCCAGCCGATCCTCCGGTGTGCTATTAATTTCGCGGTGTTTGGACGCTGCATCGAGCTCCATGCTCCTTTTCTTCGTGAACTGATTTGACGTTCTTTTTATGTCCCAGTAATGCTGAGGTGGGATGTGAATTAATGCAAAGTGATGTGACATTGTCCAATTCAGCCGTAACACAGTAAGCGTAAATGGCAGGAGTGTGAGTGCGGAGGGTTTGCTGTAATCATCGTAAAACTGCTCTTAAATTGTTAACAATATTTTATTTGAAAGGAACAGTCAATTGGGAGCAATGTTAAATGTCTTAAGTCATAGCTACATTGCCACAGTGACCTTTCTCTGTCTCTTTAATGTCTGTGAATGACAGGAATAATACCGCAATTTAAAAAAAATAAAATTTAGCCTTGATTTTTGGAAGGTTTACTAGGGCTGGATAAAAGCAGCGGGAAGTAAACGTCTGGCATCCCGGGACGCCGTCTGCAAGCTGCGGGGGTGATTTACAGGGGAGTGTGAAGCCTGTGAGAGGCTGAAGCCCATGGGTCTGAGAGGGAGAGAGCCCCCATGCATAAATTGCTCTCAGATCGTCCTCTTTTTCCGTTAGGGTAGCCGCATTGCCGCGCACCAGTCTTCCCTCCAAAATCCAGAGGCTTGGAATTCTCCATGAACTTTGGTAATTTACTGAATTCCAGCCCAGGCTTTTTTTTCCCTCCCCCTGTTTCAGCCTGAAATAGGTGTTACTTGCTGTGAATGGGTTGGGGTTGATGGGGTTTTAAAAAAAAATACCGTCAGATGTGCCTGATTTGGGTCAGTGTCATTTGCCAGAGTTACAAGCTGCTTGATAGGTGCCGAGCGATGGGACGTGGCCCACGTCATCCGCCACCTGGTGCCTTTCTGAAAATAACGTCTTTTGAAAAGTTGCCGGTGCCCTCCCCATTTTTGCAGCATGCCCCCCCCCCCCCCCCATGCCTACTAGGAACCCTGCAGCCTCCAAATTGGCGCTTATGCATTGCGGAATCCAGTTATGGTCCTATAAGTTTTGTGGCACTTGACTTATCAGCTTAATTGCAGGAGCTCGGGACTTCCATTATTTTTTTTTGTGGGTAGTGTTGTGTCTGGCTTTCTGATGGACCGAGGTTGGACTGTCATGCTTAAATTATGTGGGCTGCTTTTCCCAGGGGCTCAGAGCACCTACCTGGAAAAGTTAAATTAACAAATGAAGACAAGAAATAAATAATAACTGGTACGAAAAATAATTAATCGTCATCCCTCCTTCTGAATATGACTGTTTTATTCCTGTCTTAATGTTTCCTGCATTCCTTCCTTGAGTTAAATCTTTTCTTTTTGGATGTTTTCGGGATTGTAAGATTTGTGCCATTTTGAGTTCTGAGCCTAAAAAATGCCTGTTTGTTTCATCCTTGTACCCCAGCACATAACCTCCGATAGCTACATCCCATGTCTGACGGACCTCTGCAAGGCATTGTGGGAGGTGATGCTCAGCTACCACCGGACCATGCAGTGGCACGAGGAGCATGACAAAGAAGAAGCAGAACATGCGACAGGTAAGACCAACACACCTCAAACACGGTAGAGGTAAGACCGTCATACCTATAACACGCTACAGGTAAGGCCGACTTGCTTCAAAAATGCCAGAGGTACGAGCAGTATGCCTCAAACATACTAGTGTTAAAACTGGCATGCTTTGAACATGCTAGAGGTAAGATTAAGATGCTTGGAAGTCCAGATGGTGCTACAGTTTTGAGCACATTGTTTGCGATCAAGCAGGCTGCACAGAGGGAAGCCTGGTGCTGTTTGTGTTCAGGCTGGAAATTTATCATCAGTTTTAAGTCATTCCTCAATAAATGTGGTGGGATTGGTGAAGGGGTGTCACCAGGAAACGAATTAAATCGACCACTAAAGTGTAACGAGAGTGCGGGACGTTCATCTAATACCTTAACTCCAGACCCAGCACTGCCTCTTCTTCAGGGGATGCAGTCGAGACCCGCGTCGTCAAGCCCGTCATCATCTGCACTAAATAAATTCCTGGATGCCCGGGGGAGGTTCTGGTTTCACCGCGGCGCTGACCGTGAAGCGTGCAGTAGGTTTATAAGCACCGTGTTAGTGCCTCGTTTTGAGACGTGATGCCGTGTGACGCTGCTTCTTTATGCCCTCCTCTAACAGTGCAGGAATAGAAATTTTACTGAGCTCCACTGACTTTATCTGTGCTATTGAATTGAAGTTCTCAAATTAAATCTTGTGTATGATAACCAGAAGAAAGTGACAGAGTGTAAAGGGAAAACTGAAACATGGGTGGGCATGTCCTGAGGATAGTGCTGTGGGTCTGCTGTTAAGGTCATGGTTGTGTTTCAGATCCCAGAAGATCTTGTACCCATCAGTCAGTTATTTAAGGAATATTGCTCCAATAAGATGCTATCTAGTAGCATTTACATCTGAACAGTAAATATAAATGAAGTTGGTATCCTCCGATTAATCTAGTCATAACTATTTTTAAGTGTCCTGCCCAGGGGCAGACTTACCATGAGGCAAGTGTAGGCAACCACCTGGGACCCCTGAAAACTAGAGTCCCCTGTGAAGTCAGAATTTCTAGCAAACTGACACAAAGTAGCCTAACAAGAAGAAAATGGTACAAAGATACAAGACTACCATTACCTCATCTCCTATGTATTTCATACGATCCTGCTGGAATGGTTGCAGGTACAGCCCCTGGGGTCATGGCAAAAGAGGGAATGGTTAAACTTCTTAAATTTGGCCAATCGTTCCTCCGGAGCGATACCCCCTCCCGCCGATTGGCCAGTTTAACCGACAGCACTTCTGATTGGTAAATTTTACTGCTGGTACCCCACGCTTTGTTTAGCATATTATTAATGTTCTATTAATATTAGCAATACCTGCTCAGTTCAGCCGGCCTCTCAAGCACACATTATCAGCTGTGATTGGTGTTAAGGTTTGGGTTAGCGATACCTGCTCAGTTTGACCCGCCTCTCATGCACATGGTATCAGCTGTGATTGGTGTTAAGCTTTGGGTTGGCCCGCCTCTCATACGCACAGTAAGGCTGTGATATGGACTTGAGCCACCTTCTAGTGTTCATACCCAACTTTTAAAGGATCAAATAACTCAATTCCTTATATGATTTAAATAAAAAAAAAAACCTCTGTGTATCAGTATTACCGTAAATGATGAGCTGCGAATTACTGTCCTAATAAGATGGCATTATTTCTTTTATTATTATTATAATTAAGACGAAATTGTTGGTGTGGTATTGTGATCAGATAGGATATAGGAAGGTCTGTCTATTTACTATTTCCTTTGTGTCCTAACTGTCTGGATATCTCTAGTCATGCTGTTTCACTGATTCGGTGAATCTAAATTGTACTTGATTGCATGGCTGCCTGTGTATACCCCATGGTGTTCTGTGTGGGATTTACCCCCCGCCCCGCGATTAACCATACTGTCTGATATTTATGCTGTTTAGAGATCATAATCACTCTAATTATAATCCTAGCTTCCAGTTTCAAGTGTACTTCCAACGGAAGCTAAAGTGGTATCTTTCGTATGAAGGCTAACAAGAGAAGCTTGATTGTATATGTGTAAGGGATTCATCTTGATTTCTTTCAAAATCTTTCTGCCTGGCTTCTTTATCGACGTGAAGTTTAGATTTATAAATGGCCGCCCTCCTGTCTTTTGTATGCTGCCATCTAAACAAGACACGTCATATTTCAGCATGTGTCGCTTTGTGCTGTATACTAATTTATAAGGCACCCTGCGGTCACGTCTACATTCCTTAGAGGCAATAACTCCAAGGCAGGAAGATGAATGCCCATCTCCAGTAACGGTTCTCTGCTTCTCGCCAGGTCATCTTTACCCCAGAGACCGGCTTCTGCGCACCCTTGTACCCCCAGAATAGCTGGAGCTTTGTAAAGAGCGGTAGCGGCGTACTGTTTTTTTTTTGGGTTGTTTCTGTGTCCCAAGTTGCTGTTGGCGGGCTTAATGAGATGGCTCGGTGCTGTCGCTGTTCGCAAGCCGATGCGGTTAACCCACCGGTTTACGGTGATGAAGCTGTAATTGATGTCAGTGCTCGTGGAGAAATGTTGCTCTAATGAATATTAGGGGAGAGGTTTCACTCCACCTCCCCTAACAGGACTTGCAACAGTGCCTGCTGCCTGTCATGTTAACGTTAGCCTCATGGAGGTTAGCGTTAGCCTCAGGGTAATTTTTGTTTTGTTTTATGTTTAGTTCCTTATAGTACTTGTGCTCTTTAACAGGTGTTTTGCTGGCTAATGAAACAGATTTTAAAGTCGATTAAAGTTAATTACTGATTATTTGGATTTCGCTTTATTGAGGGAGTACAAGTCGATGGTTTTTATTAAGTTGATCCAACATTTATCAGAAACGGTAATTGATATGCAGAGCTGATTTTTATTTAATCTCCCCCCTCCTCACCCTTCATGTGCATATAAATTATTATGAGTCACATTTCAGTAAATTTTATTAGTCTTATGGCAAATAGATTTTCTTTTCTTATTTATTTGGCAATTGCCTGTGAATCGGTGAATCTGTTTTTTTTTTTTGTAAATTGGGTTGTTTGTATAACACTGTGATATTTAATGATTTAAAGTGATATGCACACACAAGGCATTAGGAGGCAAAGGTTCTGGGCCTGGGGGAGTGGTTTCTTGATTTACTGTGTATTTCAGAAAGTCTTTTATCTGTGGCCTGTGATATTGAGTCTGGCTGATTGCTATTCATAAATAATACAAGCCGTTTTATATAGAAGCAGCATTCAGCCCTTCATCCAGGGGCTGCGAAAAATTCAGCTTGCTAATTAATGATTACTACAATGAATTAAATATGAAAATGAATTATCACTGATTTACATGGCACTTTTATGCAGGATATAGAGCTCACATGCATTTGTAGATGAACCAAAGTATATGAAAAATATCTAACAAAAATGTTTTATCAATTTTGAAATAATTTGATGAATTTAATGAACTCGAAAGTGTTGCTTTCCATACGCGTAATATATTTGCTGCTGAACCACTCCTCATTAAGACTGGAGATGGCTTTTGGTAAATGTTAATGTCTTTTCTTATTACCACACATATTCTGTTAGGATAATTACTTCATTATCCATATTACTGTTTGTTGACTATCCGGCCTGCCTTGTTTCGCAGTGTTTTTTTTTTAACTGTAGTCTGACTTTTGCACAGTAGAAGAAAGGAAATGTTATTGCGCGCACCTGCAATGGTCAGCTACTAGATTTGGGCCGTGCTGTGCCAGAAACTCTAAAGATAGAACTCTTAAAAAAAATTGTTAGGAGCTGAGTCAGGTGATGATTGTGCTTGTAGGAGTAAACGCCCAGACCCGACGCCCGACCCCACAGCTGGTCGTAGCCCGCCCCGAGCCTGCATACCGACTTTGTGTTCTTGGACGTCTCCCTTTGTGCTGACGCTGACATAGATACCTTCTTGTTGCAGTCTTTCCATCTGCTTTTGTTGTCTTTATCTTCACGGCTGTCTTATTTCATCATCCTCTTCATCTCTGTACCATGTGGTTCTGTTTGGGATTGTGCTTGGAACAAGCCCTATAAATAAAATGTGTATTTAAATATATCTTTTTAACAAGAACCCGGAGTGCGTATCAACTGATTTATTTTTTTTTCCCTTGAGAATTAAATGTCCCTTTTTGAATGAATTAGAATATTGTTTATCACCACTTCACCAATGTTCTCAAGGTTTATTTGAATGTAGACTGGCGGATTCTATCCGAATGCACGTGTGTGGATTACCTCAACGCGCACCAGCTGCCAGGATTCAGCGGGGCTAGGCAACGGGCCGGACAGTCCAGAAGGAACTCTAGCGGCCATCTTTGTTTTTCCGATCGTTTGATTGATGACTGCGTTAATGAAATTGTTTATTTTTCAGTTCATTGTTGTCAAAGGGAATGTTAGATGGCTAGGAGTGTACAGGATGAAAGCCCCATGCCTTTGAGGTGAAACGCTGTGAAAGGCTTTGTTTCTTTTTACCCTGTGGCAGTGTGAGCTTGCTCAGAGAGTTCTGTTAGCTCTGTGTATTACCTGTACTGTCGTGATGATAATACAACAATTGCAGTTACCAGTTTTATTTGCAGTACCAGTCAAAAACGTTTGGACGCACATACCCATAGAAAGGTTTATTGGTACTATACTCTGCATTTTAGAATAATTATAAAGATATCAAAACTATAAAATACCATATAGGGACTGACCAAAAATGTATTAAACAAAAAAAATAGAATAATTTATTAGGGGGGAGGGCAGCTCCCTGGGTTGGGACACAGAAGGTTGCTGGTTCAAATCCCTGAGTTGGGAGAGTGATCCCACCATTGGGCTCTTGACCAACCCTAGTTACTCCCTAGATTAGCTGACTTTACTGTCTCCTCTATGCCAGTTGCATGAAGTGGCCTCCTGGGATGCATTTTCAGCTGTCCTGAAGGAGATCCCACATATATGCTGAGCTCTCATTGACCACTTTCCCTTCACTCTCTGGTCAAACTCCTCCAAATCCATTTCTATCATATTTAGGTCAGGTGACCAGGTCATGTGATGCGACACTCTCTCACACTCCTTTGCAGGTGGCTTGGTGTGTCCAAACATTTGACTGGTACTGTATAATAATAATTATGTAAATATGTCACTTAGGGGTGGGAAATAATATGGATTTAACGATGAATCCCAATCTTGGTTTTGAAGATTCAATATCGATTCACAAACTCCCAAGATGGATCTAGTTAATTTATACCTTTTCCCCACTGAATTTTTCGTTTATTGGTCCTTATTGTATAGGTGATGCTTCGTATAGGGTTTCCATAGAATTGCGCAATTGCCTCATGCCACCATCCTGTTACATCATCAGTCATGGTAATAGAGTACTCCAGCAGGTGGATGCAAGCAAGTCAAACTGGGCTTAATTTCATAACAATCATATTCAGTATACTGCTTACGGTGACGCAAAATAACGTTATATAAAGGCAAAATAAATCGAATGAAATGAAAGTAAAGAGAAAATGGATATTATTGGATGTAACCTGCTGTCAGTTATGATAATATTGTTAATTATTTATTTTTCCCAA
>JAAGVU020000045.1:19166236-19177252 GCA_011763525.2 Mormyrus iriodes
TGTCATCGTGGGCGGTGGGGAATTAAATCGGGCTTGCTGGTGGATTCACTGCAAATTAGCAGCAATACTGAAGGAGGGTTGGAGACATGATTCACTGCTCTCTGAAGGGCTGCTTAGATCTCATTTTATGTGCCATCGATAATGGGTGAGTCAAATTGACAAAACGAATAAAAAAAAAGAAGTCAGTTTTCTTCTTTCTGCTCTTTGGTGCGGCTGCCACTTAATACAAAACCGAGACTGTGCCCCAAAATACTCGATCTGAAGGCAGTAATTGGGGCTTGTGATTTTAACGTTTTTTTTATTCTTTTTATAATGATGATAATGGGAAATGATTACGGCGGCTCGCTTTAAGAATAATTCAGCATTAGCCCTAAAGCTGAAATCGTCGGGCTGAATCTCGAGTTTTATATGTATCCCGCTTAAGGGATGACATGCATTGTTTTTCAATTTAAATCATGAATGATGATTAGCTGCATCATAACAGGTTTTGTTTTAATGTGTGGGAGAAGTTTAGAAACCCTTCTGAGTTACAGTTTTGGAGTTTTCCATAGTGCTCGGATTGGGTATCTGGCCTCATCCACAGACTGCGTCTATCAGACGGCACACAAATACCACTCTCTGATAAGCCTCCGTCGACTTTACCTCAAAGCCTCAGCGAGTATCATTCCAAGCATCTCAGACAGGGGCTCCCGTTGAATGATAATGTGTTTCTGAAACTGTTCAGAGAGAATGAAGTCCCCCGACTTCTGTTTATGAAGTGTTTGTGTTGGGCAGTCTACACCAAGACCTCTGAGCGGCCGCGATCGAAGTGTTTATGTTGGGTGGTGCCTGTGAAAAGGGCCGTGCCTTAATCTCTCATTTCTAGTGAGCGTAAGTGCTGTGGCAGTCAGGAACTCACACGCAAAGACTGGAATGAAAGTGGAGTCCTTGACAGGGTGGGTTTTTTCAGTGAAGAAATACCTCATTGATCACAGGGGGAGATTCTTGTGCATATTTGGGGGTAGCATGTGACTCAGTGAGCTAAGCATCTGTTCGTGTGAACAGAAGGTCACCGGTTCGAGTCCGGCCTCAACACATTTGCGGGTCCTTGAGTACGGCCCCTGACCCCCAGTTCCCTGGGCGCTGCTATGGGTGGCTGCCCTTCATGGCAAGCTTACTCTCCCCTACAAAGAGCAGCGTAGGGCAGCTATCGTTACTCTCAAGAGGAATCGGACTGAATGAGGATCTCTTATCAGCGAGCCTCTCCCTTGTGGACCAAGTTTAATGGGCAGTCTTTTAATTTTTGGTTTTGATATTAGACCTAAACATTTAATATGGCACATGTTGCACAAATTGCCGGAGTTCTGTTTTTGTAATCAGCCCCATTAAGGGCCGTTAGTATCTACATACGTCGCTGATGTACCGTTGGTTTTATTAAAAGGCTGAAAGCCGAATAACGGTTCAGCTGAGGAATATGAAATTCTGTGTCCATCTGACACTTAGCTATCTGCTGGGCCTCAGGAAATGTTCCACCTACAATAAGGATGGTGCTTCTGCATTCAGTTTTAATTGTTATGAAATGATTTGGCCCTGTGGAGACTGCTTGCAAACAACTTGAATAATGTACCAAAAATAAATCGTAATAGTTTTTGCTTAATAGCGAGACTATTAAAACAACATGTGGAAATCAGCTTAAAGTGATTTATTTCTGCTGAATTAATTTCTCATCTATTTAGGATCTCTTGGAAAATACAATTCCGGCTCAAAAAGACAGACCTAAACTAGGGTGTTAACGTAAATATACGTTGAATGTGAGCCGGAAATGTTTCATTTGTGCCGATTTCACTTCAGGACCCGGCTGGAGGAGCTACGGATGTTTCTGGAGAACGAGACGTGGGAGCTGTGTCCTGTTAAATCCAACTTCAGCATCGCCCAGCTTCATGTAAGTAGGAAACAAGCCAGGGATGCTGGCTGGAATGCAGTCAGCGCCTACTGGGCCTGGATTCATGCTACAGGGCGCTCTGAAGGGGATTCGGAGTCTTCAGGAGATCGGGGTCCCTCACCCGCTAGGTGAGGCGCTCTCTGTGTGGAAACGTCAGGCACTTGGATGCCAGTTTTATTCAGTGATGGTACTGAGTTTCTTGTGACGTGCTCACCCATACAGATAAGCTATTTCCGAACTGATTGTAATACTCACAACCTGAGTGATACAGGTGAATATTTCAAAGGATAGGATAAAGTCTTTATTGATATTTATTAAAACATTAAAGATGGAAATGAAAGGTTGGTTGCGTCAGTATGTGTCAGACTTACGAATTGAGCTTATGGGTTTATGCGTAAGAGCGGTGATGTGTTTCCAGAAAAGTCTCTCCTAGCTTCAGACTCTGGCTTCATGTACGTTCCAGGTAATTACATGGATTGTGAGTGGGATCCAAGGTCAGGTCCCTGACCGGCACACCAGGGGGTGTCTGCTCCCTTAATCCCCTACCGTGTCGATTTAGCTCCTCTCACATCATAGATTTCCTTTGAGCTCCACGTTTTAGTGAATGCAACGCAGGTCAGGTCATCGTTTTTTTTTGTTTGTTTTGTTTTCTTACAGAGACCCAAGGATTCAGGAAACTATATAAAAAGTTTAGATTTGACATAATGTCAAGATAAAGTTGAATGTTAGTGAAGCACCTCAGTGGTTTGGAAGCTGTAGAAGCTTTAGCCAGAGGATTTCACGGTAATATCTCGGGTTGCCAGTGCGCCCTGTAATTTGAACACAAGCTAAGGAAATTACTCTGAGTGTCCCTAGATATAAGTAAAGGTATTTGCATGCATGTCACAAGTTTTTTTTATATGCATGAGAAATCATTTCCTTGTTAATATGGGATCCGTTTAATTTAGGGCATAAAGTGATCTGAGGGCTGGTGTTTTTTAAAGTGATGCTGGGGGTTGCTAAATGACAGACCCTGAAAGCTTTGTTCTTCATACTTCTTCGTTCTGCCTTTAAAGTCTCACACAATATGGAATAACGGGTATATAGTATGACAAAATGACCCGGGCCACGGTGAGCGCAGATGTTCTTATAGGCTTTCTGTGGGATCTCGTCTTATCTCTCCAGTGTAATCGATTTCTATCCTTTAATGTTTGATGGGCTCCATATTCCGCATGGTATCTCCATCTTTCTTGTCCTGCGTTTCTCAGTCAGTCGCCGGATTCATGATGAAGTCGGATGTTATCTGTGTTATGCTTAAAGCAAAGTGCATATTTCTCAAAGGCTGAAGTCATCTGGGCTCTTCATCCAGCAAGACCTCCCATAGTGGGAGATATTCAAGCCGTAGAAACATGTTTGCAGGAGCTGAGCCCTCCTTCATATTTTAGTTTATTAATCGCTGAGCTGTACACCGCAGTGAAGTGTTATACTGTTTGGCGGGGGGGGGCTTCAGTTCATCTGGCTATTTCATACCTCGGATATGGAGGCTTCAGCATAAACAAATATCCGAATCGATGTGATGCCTCAACTGGCATAATGCCTGTTTTGTATATTTTATGAATTTAGTCAATTCTTTTAGCAAACACGTTGGAGAATTGAGAGAGCAGGGTCATCCAGTCCCTGGAGTCATTGGCCTTCCTCAAGGGCCCAATGGTGAAATCACTCTGTCGACCATGGGATTGGAACCGGAGACCTTCTGATCACAGGCACAGCGTCCAAACCCGCCGAGCCACACTCTGCTTGGTTTTAGGAGGTAAAATGTTCATGGGGTCTCCCAGAAATGTGCCTGAACTTGCCCCAATTTTCTGACTTGCAGGAGTTCAAATTCATGGGCCAGTCGCGCTCCCCTTCAGTGTCACCCAGCAAACAGGCAGCGGGCATAGGCCAGGCAGATGCCACCCTCTTTGAGCAGTACCTCCAGGGCGGGAACCCCTTCGAGATGCAGATCGACAGCAAGGAGGACGAGACGGACGACGTGCTCGCCTCCAACGGGGTATGGGCCATCCCGCCTGCTAGCGCAAGACATGGCTAACATCTTCAAGCGCCCAGCGCTCTGACTCTCGCAGGGAGGTTGCTAAGCAGTGGCATCTCAAGCCTGGAAGGTGTCTTTCTTCCTGTCAGTGACATCAACTTGACGACACCCGATAATATTTAAGCAGAATGTCCAGCTTAATGAATGACACCTTCTATTTCAGTTTAAACATGGCGACATGCTCTGAAACAACAGTGAGGAAATTATTTTTTGTGAAGCAGAGCGGGGGCTACTTATCTAGTAAAATATGTCATGGATAACGCTCAAATCGGGAATATGTGTGTTGTAAATTAACTGCTTCACTAGCACCTTGAAATTAGCTGTCAGATTAAATGTGACGTTGAAATTCACTTTCATGGACGGACATAAACTTGTTGTATATGCGGCCTGCTGAAAGCAAAGAGCTTGCATTCCTTTCATTAATATGTTTGCCTTTTTTAATTTTATTTAGTTCCAGACAGTTAAATTGACAATAATTCCTATCCTTCATTAATTTACTGCCATGGTAAATTTATTTTTGATATTAACAAATATGTACATTAATTAAGTGAGGCAGGGTCTTTCTCACACGTTAAATGGTTAATGGGCTATATAATCATCAAATGGCTGTTGCAGTGTGGCTTTTGTTAAGGGCTGTAATGTTTGAGTGGTGTTCATCAATTTTATCTAAGCGTTTTATTCGCTTGAATTTTTTTCAATAAATGAGTCGTTTAATTATAGACTATACAAAAACGACGAATGTCTGCTATAAGGGGTTGTCACCCTGAAGCATGACTCAATGGATGCGAAGCATATGTGTACATGTCTGTATGTCTGTCTGTATGTCTGTCTGTATGTCTGTATGTATGTCTGTATGTATGTCTGTATGTATGTATGTATATGCATTTCTTTCCTTTATCAGTTATAACCATTCATTAATTTTATAAAAACTGATTCAATATAGTATTTCTAAGAGCCCTGGCTAGCTTTAATGAACTGTCAGATTTTTTTTTTTGGTATGAAAGCTGTCCAACATTCAAATCCCTGACTTGCTCACTTGTTAAAGTGAGCGACACCATGGTGACATGGTGGATTTCCGTGGTTCCTGGGTGACTCATGTTTCTCCAAAAATCCATATCGACCATCAGCATTCTTCAGACAGCAGGGACCCTCACTATCGTCACTGCCTTCTTCAGAGACTTATTCTCAGGAGGGCTAACAGTATGCAATGGCGAAGCTCACAGGTCAGCATGTTATTAGCAGTGAGCTTCCAGGTGGATTTGATTTTGAATCTGGTGGAGAATCCATCCATGAGTGCTCGCAGATCCCTTCCACTGGGACGAGGTGTTCGTTTTAGCAGAAATTCCCTCCATGAGCGCTCACAGGTCCCCTTCCAGCAGGACGGAGCGTTCACTTTAGCTACCAGACCCCACACACAATGCCAGGATGAAACACCCTTCACTGGGACTTTGCAGATTAATGTCCACATAGGTCTGTATTAATAGTGCCAATTAACAGGATTCCATTGAAGGATCAAGGGGGGGACATTTATCTCATAGATGGAACAAAAGGTCGACCTGCGGTTGACTCGGCTTGGGTTAAAATCATTAACTGTTGCCGTATCGCCTCTGCTTGGATGATCACCCGGTTTTTTGTCGGGTTTTTTCGCACCCAAAATGTCAAGCAGCACCACAGTCCCGATCAGGTGAAATGTCCTCCTGGTGGTCTATGGAAATCCACCAGCTAACAGCCCAAACTTACTCCTGAGATGTCCCATTCCAGCTAGCAACATCCATTTTAATTCTGCTGAGCCTCTTTCCCTTTGGGAAGAATGTGCCAGTCTGAGATACAGTCTGAGCTCGCCGTGTGGGTACCATCACCGTAATCCGTGTCTGACTCACCCTTAGGAAGTATCCTTCCACCAAAAGCTGTGCTGTATACTGAAAGTGTTTTTTGCGAGAGGGCTTTTGTATCATTTTTTTTTTCTCTTGCTTGGCTTTGTGAGGCTATACACTGTAATACCGCAGTTCTCTGCAAGCGCTGGATCTGTAACAGCGCTCATTCTGTCAGTTTCTACGTGCCTGAGGTGTTCAGCTTCATTTTTACCTTCGGACGCCCCTTCGAATCTGCCCGTGCCATTAATTTGGACGGATGACACAGAGGTCCAGTGGCTGTGGCATAGGTGCTGGCCCAGGGAGAGTATTCTGGGCTATGGAGCAATATATATTTTTAAGCCACCTCTTTCTTTATGTCCCACCCAGTTGACAAATGTTACCTCTAGCACCGCCAAATCAGCCCACAGTCATCAAAAGGTTAGGAACCTCTAATTTAGGGGACCTCTCTTCAGTCTGCTGCCTAACACCTGCCTCCTTGTGTCCGCAGTATGAATCCGATGAGTTGGAGAAGAGCGTCTATCAGGACTACGACAGCGACAGCGATGTGCCAGAGGAGCTGAAGAGAGACTACGTGGACGAGCAGACGGGCGACATTCCTGTGAAAAGGTCAGAGGGCGCCACAGATTACGGTCTGTTTGTGCAGCAAGATTAATCGCCTTATGGAAGCCTCTCATTAAAGAATAGGGCTCACCTTCTCTGTGCCAGCCGATGTCTGTAGCAGGGACCAATATGGAAATTCTGTCTCCAAAACAAATTTTAAGGAAAAAAAAACAATAATATTGGACAAAATAATTTTATTTGGTCAAACATTAGTCAGATGCCCATAGTAAAAAGTCTTAAAGTCTTAAAACATTAAACGTGTATATATAACCTTACAACTTAAAAGTATATAACATGAACTCTTAGAATGTCCAACTGTCAAATGACAGCAAATTCTGTTCTGAAATTGCTGTTCATTGTCTGTTCTACTTAAACCTTGCAAATGAACTGTTTACAAAAAAATCACTTTCAGTCCTAACTTCTTTTATATAGTTTCAAATTAAGCAGACATTACTGGTACTTTTTCAGCAGGTTTTCTGATAAACTTCAACCTTAATATCGGTTTTACTGGTCAATCTTTTAGATTTAACCTTACTCTGCATTCTGCAGTTAGCACTGCTTTCAGATTTCGGTACATGCATTAACAGTATTATCAAAATAAACCATATTTTTTGGGTTTTGGACTAAAAGAGCCATTTTAATCAAAATTAAAATGTCAGAACATCAAATTTTACATTGAATTTGTTGGTAAAACTAAATTTTTTTTATGTGCAAAATTGTTCTCATTAAAGAGCAAATAGTAGAGACTGAATTAGTGTTGAACTTGGTCAGTTGTTATATTCTTGGCTTGCCTCGTGAATAACTTGCCTATATTTATACATGTCTTACAACGCTAATACACATCAAACACGCTGTCAGGAAATGTAGTTTTGAGATTTCTAATTAAGTAGTAATGTATTTTGACGTGTAATGAAAAAAAAAGTTGCTACAGTACACATTTTCCATGAAGCTGTATATTCGATCTTGTGACATTTAATTATGGGTTTAAGTAGCAGGCTGTATTATTAATTCAGCAGGTTCTTGTTTTGTTTTATAAGTGTGCACCATGTTTTATTCACGTTGATTCTGCTTATGATGTTTTGTCCTGCTTAGCCCTCAGTGACTCATCTCTACTGGGTTCCATGGTTTAGCCATTTGGTCGCTCAGGTCCTCATCTTCTCGAAGCCCGACGTGTCTGTTGATGTGGCTCTGTTCTCTCAACCAGCGTGTCTCGGGAAACTTTGAGAAGCAGGAAGAAGTCAGACTACAGCCTCAATAAGCTGAACGCGCCCATCCTGACCAACACTACCCTGAACGTGATCAGGCTTGTCGGTAAGTAATTTGCTCTTGGACTTGAAGGGAACCGTCACGGACTGGACCTTGCACTGGAACTGTAATTCTGACAATTATCGGACTAATACTTGATTAAAATTTGGAGGGGGGGAAAGTCTATTTTCATGACATGGTGTGTGACATTGCTTTATTCCTGGTGATTAGCTCATATAGCCACTCATCTCCAGCTGTAATTCAGATGTTCGTTTTTCGTTGTTTCTTAGGCAACCGCATTCACTCTTTTTGCGGTTACGTGGTTAGAATATAACATAGAAAAGTGTAAGAAGTAAAATAAATTCTTCGGTACCATGGCTTAAAAAAAATGTGTTTAACGGTACTGCAAAAACCACAGGGGATGGGGGAACATGTACCCCTCAAAGTTTAATTTGGATTCATTCCTCCCCTTCAATAAATAGGTATTTGTATATAAATTATTACGCTGTGCCTCCCCACAGCATCTTTATGGTCCATAATGGATTTCATATAAAGCGATGTAAAAGATGAGCATGTGTGTCTGGTTTATCATACTACTGGCCCCTTGTGTGAAGAACTCGCCGCGTGTAGCTCCAGTGCGGTGCAGTACTGGAGGCCACTGTAATGCAGATGCCTATGTTCCTATTGTATGTAAGATGCCTTCTATGAATTCTTTAGGGTGTATAATCCCTATGGACTGCGGGACGAACGGTGAGGTGTCAGCTCTGGCTTTGTTAATAACGGTTGTCTTCCTCACAGGAAAGTACATGCAGATGATGACCATCCTACGGCCCATCGCCTTTGACGTCATCCACTGCATGTCCCAGCTCTTTGACTACTACCTGTACGCCGTTTATACCTTCTTTGGGCGGAACGACATGGTGAGTTCCCATCTGTACACGTTTGGGGTTCAATGCATGGAGACATTCTCACCAAGAGGAGGCTGCCTAAGGGCCCACCATTGGTTGTTGGGGGGTGGGTTGTTTCATCGTTTGAAGAACATTTTTGGGACCTGATAGTAAAAATCAGCACCCCCGCTCTCTGCATTTGAGGGGTGGGACTGGGTGGGCAGGGCGGTAGCAGGCGGTAATATAAGCATAGATTAATTATCCTTCTTACTTCAGCAGTAATCTCAGTGCGGCTCGTTAGCCGAATAGTGTGATACACCTGTGTAATTTTCAAGCCTGACAGCACTGTGCCTGTAAAGCTCTGGGGGGGATGGGAGGGACTCTGGAGACATGCCCCCCTCCCCATTGTCATATCCTGTCATATTATTTACATTATTTGCTGGTGCACATTGAACAGTTTCGACCTGTGAGACGATTACCCAACCTGCCTGCAAAATCTGTGTGATAAGAGATTTATCCCTGGTCCAGGTGATATGAGGACCCATTCAGCAGCCTTCTTTTGTGGGTTTTGATTAAGGTTCCAGCCTCCTTTCCCTGCCAACGGTTTTATTAACGTTTAGCATGTCAGTAACTGCATGGTGATGTTCTCTAAGGCAGTGTATAGAAATCCCCCCCCCCACCCCTTCTTCCCCTTTAGAATGAGTTATCTGGTAATTACCTGTGTGCCGTTTCCCTTCCGATACCAAAGGAAATGAAATATCGCTGCTTCTCTCTGTGCTAATTATCCCTGGGGGCCTGAAATATCCCGCGGCGCCTTCGGAAAAGCTGCCGCCCACCCCATCAGTCAGTGCCAGTGTGGAAGCCCGTTGGCCATACTGAGCGAAAAGTCACACATGTTTGTGCACCAAACGAACAGACCTTCTTTTACATGAGACATGTCGCTGGGAAATTTTCATGGGGAAATAGTGACGGGTGAGTTTATGTGGAGGGTGGCCTTTGTCATGAGGTTTGTGGGACACGGGACTGAGTTCCCCTATTCACACATTAGTGCGATAAGTGGGCTAGTTAAATTTAAAAATCAGATGTCGTCTTCACCTCTGCATAAGGCTCTCCCTTGAGATTTTGTCCTCTTGGTGGTATGGGGCTTCTGTGTCTTACCTCTGGGCTTCTCCAGAAGCTAAATGTTATGTACATCAAAGATAATATCTATGCATTTCCTTTCTTTTTTTGAACTGGATGTAAATGGGCTAAAATTTGGACCAGCAGTTTGTGACAGTAAATTAGCTAAGTGGTCAGTGAAGGCATCTGCTATATGATTGATCACCATTAAGACTTTTATAGATGTGCTATCACGTATAACCTCAGTGATGGTCACGCTAATGCCACAGTGTCTGCCAGTGTTCATTACCGGTTAGATGTGCTGAAATCCATGTTCCGTCTGACAACTGTCGCTTGCAAGAGGATGCCGATCGCCAGCCAAATTGAAGTAGTAGCACTTTATTTGTAAATGGCGGACCTGTTTATCATGGTGAAACATTCCGGAGCGTTTTACAGCGGTCATTGCAAGAAGAAAAAGGACCTGAGTTGTCAGATTAACGGACGGCTCTGCTGGAAATTTAGCAAAAAATGCTAACATTTGCAAAAGAATCATAATTGATAGCTCCCAGGGCAGACATCTGTTAGCTGCATTTGAATTTCCCGATATAGTTTTTGCCATATGCAAAGCATATTTTTTTCTGCTCTATAAAACAAAATAATTGGGGCTCTTAAGTCGTTGAGACGGTTACAGCCATAACTTTGAAGCAAGGTGGGTCATTTAGGCTATTTATCACTGAGGGTCGCGGAAAATAAGCAGCATATGCCCCCAAGTGACAGTTTACAGCTGCGCCCCCTAGGGACCTGTCAGGCACTTGTCTCATTGCTTACTGGCTGCCAGCATCGGTGTATGCTTCATCCCTCCGTCTTCTGAACTTCATCACGTGACCTCTAGCTTGTGAAGAGAGTGGCTCTCTGAGACAGGACCACCTTACATCATGCATTGCATTATGGGAAATAAGAACCCATCCCTTACAAACCATGCTGCATTACATCCTGAATCTGGTACAAATTTCCCAAGAAAGTAGGCCCAGGATAATGCTGATTGGATCAGTATTTCTCATAGGTATTTCTCTGTGGTAGCTAATTAAGGTTTAATTGATGCTGTCACCGTATCATTTGTTTTGGGAGCCATTGAACAGTAGGGGGATTGTAAGGTTTTATGACTGAGCCTTTCATAAACAGAGGGATGGATTCATGTCAACACTCCTTAATGGGTGTGTGAGGGCGCAGGTCTTCCCATCATTTTCTGTCTGCCTGTATGTATGTATGTATGTATGTGTGTGTGTGTGTGTGTGTGTGGGTGAGTGGGCGTGTGTGTGTGTG
>JAAGVU020000045.1:19177884-19188097 GCA_011763525.2 Mormyrus iriodes
ATAGTTTTACACCAACATAAAGATCATTTAAACATCATCTTCTTTGGCTGCCTAAGACTTTTGCACAGTACTGTAATATTTCCACATATTCCTGTTTTGAAAGCATAATTAGACACATTAGCAGAAAAATAGTAAACACGCAGGCATCCTGTCTTTAAGTGTATGAAAGTTAGCTTTGTTAAAACTACCTTAAATATAGATGCATGGGCAGCTTTTAATAAAAATTTCACTGTCACCAAAAGACATGATTTGGATTAAAATTCAGTGAAGGGTAAAATTTATGTGTTCTGCAAATCGACAGTATTTTACAAATCTGCTGTTCAGGATCCGGCTAATATATTCTTTCCAGTCTTCTGTTTGTGGGTTTGATGATAAAACTCACTTCATTTGTAGTGGGCCAAACATCATAGTTGGCAGACAGGGCCAAACCAATCTGATTTTGTCATCTATTGTATAATCAGGGGCCCAGATTGAGGTTTTTTGGGGGCAAGATGGTGAGGAACTTGATGGGTTACAAATAGTTGACTGGCTCTCACTGTTGATCTGGCAGAGGGCCAGAAAGTCAAATGATTGGTTAAAGGTGAAAACGAATTGTCAGGCAGAAAGTGATGGTAGACAGACAAACACTGGTGAGGTATGATTGTGAGAAAGCTTGGTGAGAATGCTAAATTTCTGACTCTGGTGCTTTCCTAAACTGAACTGCTAGCTAAAAATCAACTAAATCCACCCTATCTGGCTGCAACAGGAAAATGTAGGATTCAAACCAACAACCTGAAGGTGTTAGGTTACCCTACTTCCCACGAGCCACCCTCAAGACCCTCTTTAAATATATCAATTTTCAAAGAAATACATGAATAAGTAAAGTGCCAAAGGTACATATAAAGCCATTTAAGTACATAATAGAGTCCATTGTTGGCTGGTAAGTGGAGTTGCATTTTAAACGAGTGACAGAGATGATTACTGCGCACCGAATTGGGCTCGTCACAGGCCGCAAGGCACGGAGAGCGACACTGTATCAGTGCACAGCCAGGATCACTGACCGCATGTGATTTCACGCAGCGTCCTCGTGACAAAACCCTGTGCACGCATACCGCTTCCACCACACACGTGTGTCCACTTACAGAGTGAGGGGGGTACAGACCCGAGCCCCCATGCTTGATGAGTGAATCATAAGTGATTCAAAAAACAAAAAAAAAAAGAAAAATGAAATGTCACTATATTTTAATACCACATTCAAAACCAATTTACAGCACGCAGGCAGATTTTCTAAGCACGCGGGTTTTTTTTCCACTTTGTAAAGATTTAAAGGTAAAGAAAGCTTATCATGGCCCCATCTCTCTCCACAGTACGAGTCGTCGGGACTGGGCCTTATCAGCAGCCGATTGCGGACGACACTCAACAGGATCCAGGAGAGCCTCATTGACATGGTGAGAGACCACTTTGACTCATCATGCCCCCCCCCACTCATCAGGGGCACCAAAAAATGGGGGAGCACTCAGCCGCTGCTGTCATGGGGTCACTGTTTAATGTGCCCGGAGCCACCTAAAGGTGCCATAATTGTCCTGCAGCTCCAACCGCAGCCCGTGCTGCTTAAATAAATAATGTGTCTCCCTTAAATGCTGCCATTAGGGGCCCATGGAATGGTAGGGGGTCTGTAGTGTCACCCACGGGATTCATTAGAGCCTCGCGTGACCGGATCTCCCACTTTGGGAGCCTGGGGGTGCATTTGTTTTATGCTTTGCATAAACTTCTCCATGGCTGGCCCACATCTCTGCCCCCCCCCCCATTTTCTGTTCTCTACTGTCTATGGACTCCTTGATTAAGCTGAAAGGTAATTGACCACTCTAGTCCTGATGACCCAGTGTTAATTATCATAATAAGGTAGAAAATTAATCTTTTGCCCACACGTGCTCAGTGTTGTGAGGGATGTATATACTTAGGAAAGGCCATTATGAACAGTTACTTATGCAGCATCTTTTTAAAGCAAATTTATCCCTTGAATTTTCGGTTATTGGCAAACCAGGTGGAGACGATTCAGTAGATAATGCCCGAATCAAAAATCTTACGTGCTATAAGTTTGACATCTTTATGTGGCAGGAGATCGTAACACAGATCTGATCTTAAATTAGTTAAACATTCAAAAGAGATTTGTAACGAGTAAGATTGCCATGGCTGGATTTCCTTTTGTAACGATATCGAGTTCATTGCCTTGGACATGAAAATGGAACATTGTTGGGGAAATAAAGAATTTGTCAGCCTTCATCTTCATTTCCTTGCCTAATGTTGCCCACAGGCGAGGCTGCTGTTTGTCAGAGCGGAGATACTCGACCCCACGTCCGCAGATGTGCACACAGCAGTGGCCTGTTTAATCCCAAGCAGCCACATGGCGGCAGCAAGGGGTGTTCCGCTCGCCAAAACCCCGAGTTTGGGGAGGAATTTAGCATTTGCATCCAATTTATCTGGCCTGCTAGCGTCCCGTAGGCAAATGATTCACTTCCTCTAATGGTATCTGCCAGATCTGTTGGCAATCTGACACAGAGGCGAATGGATGCGAAAGGTGAAGTCACGGTGTGTGTGTGTGTATGTGTGTGTGTGTGTGTGTGTGAGTGAGAGTGTGAAGGATGAAGGACGCGCATGAAGGATGCAGGTATGGAATGCACCCATGCTCATTCATTCTCATTATCCATTCAGCCTCACAGTCACCCGGATACGGATCGTTAGCGAAATATAACGAGCGGGCATCGTAGACAGCATGCTGGTTCGTCGCGGGACATTTTCACTCATGCATTCATCTGTGGATGACAAATCTGATTGTCAACGTGAATACTGGGGGACCATTGCAGAACTCTTGACGAGAAACCAGAGTACTGCTGGAAAATCCACACAAACACAAGAGACCGGGAAAACTCATGGATGTGTCCAGATCTGAGTCCTCAATCCTTGGACCGTGAGGCCTCAGGGTCTCCCTCCTCAGACCTCGAAACGGAAGCAGCGTTTTTTATTACTGTTGATCAATCTGGGATAGTCATCTGAAGACGTTTAAGCTTCAAAAGTGTGGATGTGTTGACCTAGGGCGCTCAGGCAAAGGTGGTTGGCTCATCGCTTTTGGATAAGGGTGCTCAGCAATCTCCAAATGGTCTACAGTTCAGGAGAATATTTCCTACCGCTTTGGAAAATGGGAGCATCTTCGTGTGGTATTCAGGTGGTGGACCACTCTGGCACGCAGAATGCAGGTAGGAAACCTCAGGGGGTTTATTCCTAACAGTTTTTATAACTGTTCCTTTCCATGTTACAACATCCATGTGGAATAATCTTAGCCACTGCTCTCTTGGTGGATCAGGGAGCACAGAATGAGAAATGGGCCGCAGTTTGATGTGCCGTGAAGAGCCACCGGGGGCCCCCCCCAGAGGCATCTTCAGGTTGTGCTAGCTGTCATCAGCTGGCTGCCTTGACTGATGGGACTCCTGTACGGAGGCCTGGCTCGTCCTTCAATGGGAACCCCCGGCTGTCCCTCTCCAGCAGCCTAACAAAAGTCAGCTGAAGCCGCATTCATGTCTCGCCACCTTTGATTCTCCTGCTTTGTTTTGACGCGCCGGTCATGTGGGATGCGTCGCCCTGGCTGTGAAATCGTTCTAAGTGGGAAGATCAGGTGCTGAGCTGAATCGCTGCACCTCAGACCGCCATAGAAGTGGGAAGCAATTAATTTGTAAGGCTTTAGCAGTTTGGGGATTTTTATTATTTTGGGATATCAAAGAATGCGTTTTAATACGGTGAGATGTAGGAAAAGATCATGTATTTAAGCTCTTTGTTAGGTAGGTAACTCTTGAAGGGAAGTTTAGACTGACCTTTTCAGAGATCAGAACATGGTCTTTAGGTATCAGTGGTTTCTGGGACCTGTTGCTGATGGCTTCTCTGCCCTCTTATTTAAGGAAAGTGCACTGCTGTTTTGTTCACTCCGTATCCATCGGTTTGCATTGTCTTCCTTCCCTAAAGGCACTCAAGGCCAGTGAGTCGATTTCTGCTGACTCTCCCCGGCTCGGCGACGGTTCCTCTCCGTTAAGCAGAGAGCCTTTTCAATGAGCATCACTTAATTTGTCTAATTGTATTAAATGCCAGAAATCGGAGGCCCAAAATGATTATGCCTCTAATTCCATTTGACATTTATTTAATGGGGAGAATTTTCAGTATTAGGGAATGGATGGTAAAACAGATGATGCAGTGCACTTGGCAGTAATTACCTTTCGACACAGCTGTTCTGCTCTCTAATGGATGGATGGACAGATATTCCGGTTTCTGTAAACCTTCTCATCTTCAAATCCATTATATTTAAAAATATAGAACCACCTCTTTTGAAATCAGCACATGCGTAAAGGTACGTGATAAATTTGGACGCTTAATGACATGACTGTGTAGCACGTTTCTCTTGGATGTTTTGGAGTGATCAGATGGAGATTATAGAACCAAACAAATGTTTTATTTAGAAAAAACGTGTGTGAATGTGTGTATATTATATACTGTAGTGGATGGAAAATATTGAATGTTTTCTTCCAATATTGATTTAACGCAAAAAAACCCCAGGGTTCTGTTTAGGCCAAATGAGATGACGATTTAAAGATAGATAAGTAGATTACCGTGCATAGATATATAGATTGTAGATCACTGAGGAATAGAGCCTCCGAGTTGTATTGTTGAGATACGAGTTAACACTGGTTTTATGGAACATGGCGATCTGCTACTCTCGCTTCTAATCTCAGAAGGTCATGTGATTCAAAGCAAGCTCTCAAAATGGAACATTTGCCAAAGGAACGGGTGAAAAGCATGAATAAAAAATATATGTATATCTATATATAACTGTAGTTTGTCTTTCCAATACCTTTATTCAAATTAGTTTTTTAGATAGTAATTAGGATAAGTAGCAGGGTTTTTCAAAACTTTGATCTTTGGGGATATATGAGGTAGTTGGTTTCCATGGTTCTTTCTACATGACGTAGCAGTTCCTGTAGTCACGTCATTTCATTTCAGCTCTTCAGTCTCATTGTACTCCTGAGCTTAAATGCTAATCCTTAACTTGTCAATGTCTGTTGTATCCTTGATGTAGATGCTTTGGAAAGGACATAATTCTTCAGTTAATTAAATACTTAATTAACCCTAATTAATTCCTACTCAAAGGATATAATGGTTTGGATATTTCTCGTCAGTGTGTTTACCGGTACTCGTTACAATTTTTTTTGGCCTGTTTGTCTAATTTATGATGACAAGTTTAATGATAAAAATTCTGCTTGTTTTGAAGCAGAGTCATTAGTGATGGTAACATTCAGCAGCATTTCTCTTAACATTCTGCTGTTTTTAGCCACCTGGCCTGGTCAATACGCCTGGTCAATACACGTCACCTTAAATTCACACGATGTGTTTTAATAGAGACACGTATTACTGTGCATCCATTGGGAGCCCAGTCAGCTGCACTCACGCCTAGTTGGCTCCTTGACAGCTGTACACTTGTAATGTGCTGTTTGACTCACTAGGACATCTATTTGGATTGGAGTGTCTGCTGAATAAACAGATGTAAATGTATGGATGCCGTTTTCTTCTGAAGACGAAATGGTTCTTCACGATGCGTGGACTTCCATCGGAATAAATGGCATTTTGCTAAGCATGTTTTTCAAGGGTTCCTACTTTGCGTCAGCCCCCAGTTCTGACTGGAGGAGCCCCGGAGCGGGGCTTACCTCACGCCGTTAACACACCAGTACACACAGGCCCCCTGTTCCATTTACAGGCCGCTTAGCCAGCCAGAAACCTCCAGGGCCAAGAACCTAGTTGCCGATTTTTGGCCGCATCGCATCAAAGAGTGCGCACAAGGACTTCATTTTCTGCATGAATTTGATTTTATTTGTGGAGCAAAAGCCTTCCAAATATTATGAATGCTCGCTGTTGTGCAAGTACAAATCACGGTAACTATTGTGTCCATGGTTATTAGCATGTTATTTTTTGTAGTGGCTCCTGATGCTGAATTTGTGTTACTCTTCTAGGCTATTATTAAGTACCAATACTCTCCCTAGTATTCCTTTTAAACCTGGAGTAACAGCCATGGTCGTGCACCATACTTTATCATTCTGTCTTTATGCTCTGCCCTTATTACTAAAGCTATGTACCTTTACTCCAGATGTACAGGTATGGCATAAACCACATGTCTCTAATACTTGCTCGCAGGCTGTGATTTATTCATATCTATACCTGCCTGGTTAATACGTCATTCGCTCGTCGTTATATATCATTGCCCTTGTCTGGATTGATTGGTTGGAATTTCGCTTTGGGATACGGGAGGTATAGCCCAGTGGATTGGGAGGGGAACCCCCATCTCTCTGGAGGCATTAAAGCTTTTACGCCTGACTGATTTTCCGTTGTATACCGAAATGCAGTAGCTCTTCACGGTGCCTTTGGATGAGCCGTTTTGTACCCTACGACGCGGTTTTAGTCTCATTATGTCGAAGGGGTGCCACAGCCGACATAAGGATGTGTAACTCTCTCTCCTGTTAAGTGACTAATTATTAGTCATTCTGTCATCCACTCCGGCACCATTCCGTTTTCCAGGTCACATGAGTCAGCCCGGAAATCCATTAGATTAATTCCCTTTTCTTCTTTTAAAGTTGATTTGTGACTTGGCAATCGTGGGGTCGCTGATTTGGGTGCAGTCTGGGTGCAGATTTTTAAAACCTTTTTTTTTTCCTGGATGTGTTCGGATACCTGCTCCAAGCTCTCAGAATGGGGAAGGGACACGCGAGAGACTGTTACGCTCTCCAGGGGGCGACACTGTACGTGTTGACGTCGTTATTATTAAATCATATCATTAAAAAAGTGATTTGTGCAAGTAGATTTTAATATGTTAGTTTTCATATATCCCTTCTTGCTAACCGTTTCAAGGTGTACACTCATATAGAGGTGGGAGTGTAGCTTGGGGTCTGATCATGAGGTCTGCCATTCATCCAGCGCCCTGTAGTGTTTTTTGGGGGAGTTAAGAAAGATTCCAGCATGGAATTTGAACCAGTGACCTTCCAATCACAGGCTCAGAGGCCTAACCCACTGAGCCACATACTGCCCCCTCATGCTACCTGTCTGATTTTCATGGTAGCTTAAATAAAGGAGGATTATAGGGCCTAGGCCAGAAGATGGAGGTGAAGGTTATGTGTCTGTTTTCTTTACAGTAATCAGGCTTACTGCTGGTGATGTCATTCAGGTCATTTTCTTCTTTTCTTTAGTCTAAACAATGGTGGCACTCATGTCCATCATTTTTCCTCAGTCTTCGCTCCTCTGGAGCATAACAGAGAGAGCAATTTATTTTCTGACACATCAACGAAGTGTTTGTCTGGACAAGTGACAGACAGAGAATCTCAATTTGGACCCTGAGCCTCAGAGTTAAGTCTGATTGACAGTAAATTTGACTCAGAAGGACATGGAGTTGAGTAGGGAGGTCAGAGCCGGATTCACCAATCCCGTCATTTCGTCCCAACCTCCTTTGATGTCAACATGAGGTCAGCTATACCCGACGAATGGCTTTACACACCTCAGAATATTATACTGTAGGTCTGTCACTAAGCATCTGCATCGGGAAGGTATGAAATGTGGAAAAATGTCTTGCCTGAAAACCTCACCGGCCTGGCACTCACAGGACCTTCCGGAAGTCGGTGCTGTCTGCTGCATGAATAAACGGTGCTTCGGTGAAAGACACCATAGATGAGAGCACATCACCTTCTGTTTAATATGTAATATTAGGGTGGGGGGTTCTGTATTTATTTATTTTTCTGTCTATCTTACTATGCCGAATGTCTTGCTGTGTCACCTTTTATATTTTATTTTTAATTTTTTTAAATTTTATTTTATTTTTGTTTGATCTTGCTTTTAAATTTCAATAAAAAATTGGTTACAAAAACAAAACCTTCCAGAAGTCCCTGTTCTGGATACCCGTCGATCCCGAGGCCCACTGACTGTGACAGGACAGAACAGGACAGACAGTGTAATATTTCCCCCACACTGCATGTTTAGAGTGCTCTGACTTAGATGCCGGTCTTCAGACACGCATTGGTGAGAGGGAAGTGGTGGCTAATTAGTTAGCATGAGGCTTAAGCATAACTGTGCCAGTTCCAAAGGTTTTGGGTGCTTGGTGATTTACTACATGGACTTGAAATTGGAGACAAAACCCAGAGTGCTGGTGAATTGTAGATATAATGGTTAGCATTTTGGCTTCTGATTTCTGTTGGTACATCTTGATTCTTTTTGAAAGTTACTTGGAATCAGTTGACAGCAGCATTCTGGCGGAACAAGAAGCTGTCCAAACTTTAGCATGCTTCTTCCTGTTTGTATAAAAACTGCCACAAGCTTTACCCTTTCTGCTGGCATTGCCTCTTTGAATTTAAAGTGATTACTATGCATGCATTTTAATGTCGTTCTACTCTGCACAGATTTTTTTTTCTAGAAATCCAGTCTGAATTGCACATCAGCTTCAGAGAGAAGCTGTGTAATGGGACGAAGCTTTCAGTTATGATTGTGCTCTGCCGCTAAGTTGCTGTACTGCTGCGTTGATAAGTATGATAGTTACCATAATTTAATTCACAGTATGCGGTTTTTTATCTGATAGTTGCAGGTTATTTTTTTATAGATCTATCTGTTCCTTATTTTACAGTGTAACCCATAAAAAGCTTAAACATAATTATCAAGAAATTTAATTTTTCTCACAAACTTGTCATTTCAGTGTTTGGATGGTTCAGTTTCTTCTTGAATATTTATTTCACGGTAAATAAACAGCTTTTAAATGTAATTTGCGCATTAGACTAATTACAGCACCATCTTGCACACGATTGGCGGTAGGTAGTCGTGACGACGTTCTCCTCTGTATTCTTCACGTTAGCGGGGCATATATTATTTATGCCTTAAATATGAGAAAGCCCTAGTCACAGTCCACACTCCTGGAATGTGGTCAGAAGGCCATGACCCACTCTGACACTTGCTCCAACGTTGCCCATCGAACTATGCATTTTTTAAAGTTATTTCAATTATTTAAAGATCAAGAAGAATGAGTCTGTGTAATCCGTGACTTGTCTGATTCTCTGAATTTCCGGCGAACGTGTATCCGCATTCGTACACAAAGCGGCCTGTCTGTGCTTGTTGTTCAGTACTTCTTAGTGCGTACAGCCCTGTGGCATCGGTACTGTCCTTGCACTGACACCCACCCGGGGGTGACCTTGAATGGGTCTTGCTTTCAGGTCATCTCCATAGACGCTAGGCCCGCTGATGCAGATATACTGCGGTGTTTATGCACAAGCCGAAAGGCGGTGTGCAGATATCTGCTTCATCAACCCGCTTAATGCATTTTCCCATAGAATACCAAGAGGCATGTTCTGCTTTTCGATTTGAGTTATTCTGTGTGATTTCTTTCGCATGACTTGTATAATGCAATCAATTACGTAACAAACCATCCAATTTGATCAATTTTTGCTTATCTTGCTCAGGAAGTTTTTATTTATTTATGTGTTTGTTTATTTGTGTGTGTTTTGGGGGTGTGGAGCCTTTCCCAGGCAGCACAGCCCACAAGGCTTAGGTAATAATGTGTATAGCGGTGAACATACTTATTAGAATAATGGTTAAAATTCATGTGTACAGAAGAATGTTTGAATGCTAACAGATTCTCCTGTTACTTACTGTAGATTTCTTCTCTTTTTCATGGCTTCCAAAATGAAGGTGTCCTTACGATTGCATTTCTCTTTTGTTCTTTTATGGATTGCAAAGGAAGCGCACAAGAAATGCCCCAGCCCCACAATGGCATCCCATTAGGCGTCTTGGTCGCCAGGTGGGGCTGGGGCATTGGACAGTCACGGCAGAGAAGTAATACCCGTCATTTTCTTTATTGTCGTTCATTCAGTGCAGTTTTTCCCCAAATAAATTAAATGCCTGGTGCAATCCAATCTATAAGCAGTCATGGGTTATTTAGGGTGACTGTAATGGGCAAGTCTGAATGTTATTACAGATTGATTGTTCACATTCAGGGAAGAAGTCCTGACATTGACTTTGAAGCTACAGTATCTAAAAATAAAGATAAATGGAAAATGTATGTATGTGCCCTGTGACCCTTATAAGCAGTTAGTGGATGGATGGATGGATGGATGGATGGATGGATGGATGGATGGATGAGTGAATTGTCATGTTATATCTCTGTATTTCTTCC
>JAAGVU020000045.1:19188197-19210297 GCA_011763525.2 Mormyrus iriodes
TGGATGGATGGATGGATGGATGGATGGATGGATGGATGGATGAGTGAATTGTCATGTTATATCTCTGTATTTCTTCCCTATCTGCTGTATGTTGCATAAAAGCCATAGCACAGCCTGCTGAAAATTTTCATTAGAAAAATAGATTATAATTATGTCCATATGGAGAGTCGTCTACAGAATTCAGCCTGGTATGTCTGCAAAAGTAAGCATGATAACACATGATCACTGGGCTAGCCCACCAGCAGGTAATGTTAGCGAGCCGCTCCTCCTGCCATTAATAATAATACTAATAGTATTACTGCTGTTACTAACTCCCTGTATAGGTAAGTGGGCTACTCCAGTGAGAAGCATATGAAAGTCATTTCCCTGTGGTTTTTATGTAGCTGTGCCCTTTAAGTAAGTAAGTATTAGGTGGTCTGTGTTTCTGACTGCTGCTCCCTCTGGCCTCAGAGGATACTGGGCGTGGGGAGTCTTTGCTGGAGTGACTCTGCCTGGCCGTGCTTCTCTCCCCTTCAGGAGGCTGCCGCAGAGACGGGGGGCAGCCACGGGGCCTCTGAGGAGCGCAAGGAGAAGGTGCCCAGCCCGCACCTGAGCCAGCTGGTGGTGCTGACAGACGGCGGCACGCTGTACGGCCTCGCTGAGCGCGTGGTGGCCACCGAGTCCCTGTAAGGCCCCCCCTCCCACCGTCGCTGCCGCTTTACTCTCCTAAGAGCCGCCAGATTTTCAAAAGAGTCTCAAATAACTGGGGGGGGAGGCTAAGATGAACAGAACTGTCAGTTTTCATTTAGCATTTCTGGCAGGAACAGTGAGCACCTTCCCAGCCTCTGTTTCCTGTCTCAGACCTGCAGCTCATCATAAATCATACCTTTTGTCACCACACTCGCATTACACCACTTGCCTGCCTGCCTGTGTCTCTGAGCGAGGCATCTTTCCCCCTGAGTAGCCCGCTGCCCTGTGTGGGTTGACGTTTGCATTAAGTGGAGCCACCAGGGCTGCCTGTCCCGAATAAGAACAAGAGACAAAACTAGTATCTCTCACGTCGCTTTGAAGTGTTGGCTGCATTGTTGATGTTCTACCGCCCGGTCTGTAGGGGGCGATAGTGTGACTACTGGTACAAATAATAGAAAGTCGGTGGACCGAGACAGGGCAGAGTTTTCATAAAAAAGCTTTATGAGGAAACCCCTGAGGGGAGGGAGTTGGCTCCTTCTTTAATTGTCCGGAAGGATCCGTGAAGACAGCACCCAGCTCCACACCTCAGTGGATCTGCATCCACCTGACTTTAAACGCTGCCATTATGTGTTTAAGTGGATCTTTAACGCTTGCTCCTGGCGTAACCCTCATTTATGTATACTTTAATGGAATAATCAATGAAGCGGCGCTTGTGTAAACACCGGGATCGCAGTCGAGGGGGGGGGCTGCTAAAGCCGGCTGTTTACACAGCACTAACCGGATAAACGGCACATTGTGCTCAATCACGCCGCAGCGTGTCCCCATGGTAAATGTGTGCCATTGCCTACGAATGCTGCATAATGCGATTTGCACAGTCGCCGTGAATCACGTGGATTACACGGGGCCTGGGTATGTTCCGGCTAATGCCTCGTATCCAGAGGTTACACCCGGTAACCTATAGAGAATTCACACTTTTCAAATCGGCGTGACGTTACTGTTCTTCAGTTTGAAAAAATGCTTTAATCATCACACACGTTTGTTTTGCTAATTTGGAACAGAGTATCTGAAGTAATACTCTTTTGTACATGTCTAATGCTAATCATAACATATAATGCTAATCATGTTATATCATAACATATAAGAAAGGTATGTTTGCTTAATAAGGGCCAACAGTGATGCTAACGTTACATTCAATGGGATTTTTGATCCGTGAAAGTTCCTCAGTCTAATTACAAGTCATGCCGAAACCATTTATTATTTTGGTGCTAAACTTTGCCTTTCGGATTTTGGACACATCCCCTGATTATACCTTTAAGCAGCCCCCATGTTCCACACCGCGAGCCCGCTTTAGACGCCCGTTAGTGTGAGTCACCACAGCGCCTTCTCCGGCTCATGCACCGCTAGCTAATTGCTCATTAAGATTCTGCCGGCGGCCGCGTGATTTTCTGCCGCCTCCCCCGAAACCGGCAGCAAAAGCTCTGCTCCGGCGTTTTGTTTTGCCTAATCTATAACCATCAAACAGGTGAAATGTGAGATTAAATTAAAATTCCCCAGCCCTTAGGTTTCCATCATCATTGACACCCCCCCCAGTACTGGTCTGTGGCAGTACAGCCTATAATACTTCCTGTGTAATGCATAAGAAAATAAAGCATATGAATTTTGGGAATATTATATATTCCCAAAATTATGTTATACTGTACCTAATGTCTTTTGGACCTGAGGGTGTTTTTTTTTTTTTTGTTTTGTTTTTAAATAAAAAAAAATGTTATAGATTGTTTCTGTAGGCATCCAGTCCTGGGCTATTCCCTTCATTGTGCCCATAGCTTCTGAGATGGGCTCCGGACCCCTGCGACCCTGAATAGGACAAACACATACAGAAAATGGATGGATAGATAGATTTTCTCAGTACGTCTATAACCATCATCAACACAGTGACACCCCCCCCCCCCTCCATGCAGTGCACTGACATCCCACTTCAAGGATGATTTATGCTTCTGTGTCCAGCCTACACAGAGCTCACTCTGTAGCCTACGCGAGTGGCCTGTGCCATTGTAAGCATTTAGATGTGTGCGCGGACTGCCTTGCTACGACGCTCAGTGAGGAGGTGTGAGCCAGCCTACAGGGTACAGTAGGTTACATCGTAGGGTACGCAGCTACACCGTACTTGCACCATTCTGATGGTGTAGATTCTACGCAGGAATGTACATCATCCTTAAGGCCCAAGCGTGACATCTCCTCTCCTCTGGTCCTCTCTACTCCCCTTCCCTCTCTCTCCCTCTCCACTCCTGTCTTCTCCTCCCCTCTCTTTTCTCCTTTGCTCACCTCTCTTACTCTGTCCTCTCCTCCATTCCCCCCTTCTCCTCTCCTCTCTTCTGCTATCCTCTCCTCCCCTCTCCTGTCGTCCCATCTCCTCTTCTCCTCTCCTCTATTCACCTCCCCTCTCCTCTGTCTTCTTCACTCGTCTTCTCCTGCCCTCTCCTGTCCTCTCCTCACCTCCTTTCCCCCCCTCCCCTCTCCTCTCCTGTCTTCTCCTCCCCTGTCTTGTCCTCTCATCTCCTCTGCTCACCTCTCCCCCCTCCTTTCTTCCTTTCTCCTCCACTGTCCTGTCCTCTCCTCTCCTCTACTCTCCTCTGCTCCTCCTTCCTCTCCTCTCCTCCCCCACTGCAGGGTGTTTCTGGCTGAGCAGTTTGACTTCCTGCAGTCTCACCTAGACACAGTGATTCCTGCAGCGAAGAAGCCCTTCTTACAGCAGTTTTACTCACAGGTTAGACTCGTATCCCTCATTTAAACTCCAAAATGATTTATTTTTAGTTCATTTCCATTTATTAATAAAAGCTTTGCTGACTGAAATAAACCCCATCCTGTGATATGCCAGCCAGTCAGTGGCCCTTTCTTTGCCCCCCCCCAAATATTATCCGTCCACCTGAGCTAGCAACTAATTTTATCCTGTGAAATCATTTCTGACCCTGGACAATAAACCGATAAATGAATAAAAGAAAGCAGCCATTTTCAGGGAGCAGCATGTTACACTGTGTAGGGCTTTGTTAGTTGTCTGCTAGATTGTGCAGTTAGCACCCGGTAAGTTGGCACCCACTAGCGCGTTTCCCATTTCTGATAGACGGTGTCCACGGCCAGCGAGCTCCGCAAACCCATCTACTGGATCGTAGCCGCTAAGGCGATCGAGTACGAGCAGATGCTGTTCCTCATGGCCGGCGTCAAGTGGGACATCAAGGAGATCATGTCTCAGCACAATGTCTACGTGGACGTCCTTCTAAAGGTAACCATGAGCTATGACAAGCTATCACAGTCAGGAGCCATGGGCTCTCTCTCCAGGCCCACAATGCACCCTACTTCAGCTGAAGTACTTGTAAAATAAACTTTAAGTCTCTTTGGATAAAACTGTCAGCCAAAATGCTAGACATGAATATGCTGTACTGTGAGTGTTAGACATTCTTACATGTTGTTAGAGTCAGATTAACATGAAACAGTCAAGGAATCATTTGCTGGAAAAGTCCAGAGTAAATTTGCAGGTTTGGAAGGTATATGAACAATGACGACCCAACTGCACACAACAGTATGGTCTTTGACAAAATATATTTGGCCAAAGATGGCAAAACAGGGATACAGCCACAGGGCATTTTATTCAACCTTATTCTGCTTTAAAAGAGTCTCAAAACTGCCTGTACTTTCAGCTTTGTTTTGGGTTTGAAATCTGGCTGTGAGTCATTAACTACAGCGGGAGCTGATGGCACATCTATACAGAGGAAAAGCTCACTTTGAGTGTGTGTGCGAGGGACTGTCTTTGTGGGAGTGAGTTATTGTGAAGAAGAGAGGGTTTTTGTGTGTCTGTGTGTGTAAGGATATATCTTTGTGTGTCTGTGTGCCAAATAGAACGTTTGTAATTGAGAAAGGAGACGACTTCAGCATACCCTGTCTCTCCGGAGGTTTCCATAGAACCCATCCTGACCGCACGCTGGGACCACTAAGCCTCCATCATGACCTCACTGCCCACTGGCGGATCATACTCGTGGTCCTTATTGGAAGTCTAGCGGTGCGAGAAATGCTTTTTGCCCGCTGAAGCCACACTCCTGAGGATAGCAAGGTCCTGCTACATGCTCTATATCCTGGACGTTAAACCCAGGAATGAGTTTTCAGGCGAAGGTTCTTCAGCCACCATCTGAAGTTGATTTCTCTAAATGCTTTGCGTGGTTTGATTGAGTCATCATTTTCTGCAGCCCTTCCTGACTATTTTTTTCTTCAAGATGTTTCCTAAAGTCGGTGCCAAATTCCAAAAGCAAATGTGGACCTGGATGCATAGCTCAAACTCAGTAGTATCAGCGGCTGTGTGTTACAGGCTGTATGTGTCGAGTTCCCTACCCAGCTGGTGCTCAACTGCAACCGTAAACCAGGCTGTGATGGCTCCATGGTTCATAATATGCCAGACATAGGTTCTTTAATAGCCATAGCACGCAATGTATTTTCCTCAGATCTAAACGCTGATTGTATGCAGTTAGATTAATCATAATCGGAGCGTTTACTTAAAGCTAAAGATTTGATCTGATTTAATTATGGCGTAAAGATTTTTTTTAGGGGTGTAAGTATGACATCGGGTGGCATGGTGGTGCGGTGATTAGCCGTGTTGCCTCACACTTCTGGAACCAGGGTTTGAGTCTCCGCCTGGGTTCCATGTGTGTGGAGTTGGTATCTTCTCCCCGTGTCGTCATGGGGTTTCCTCCGGGTATTGCGGTTCCTCCACCACAGTAGAAACACTTGTCAAGGTTAACTGGATTTACCAAATTGCTCGTAGGTGAGCATGTGTGAGTGTGCCCCTCGATGGGTTGGCACCCCATTCTGGGTTATCCCCCACCTTGTGCCTGTAGCTTCCATGATAGGCTCCTGACCCCCCACGACCCTGAATAGGACAGGCGGTTACAGAAAATGATCACCCCTGTAGTTTCTTTCTGTACATAGGCCTTAGTTATTTAGGTTGATTTCAATAATTTTATTAGTGGTGCAGGAATCTAATAACGATGTTGCTAAATATTGTGATAAAAGAGCTGGTATCGCAGAAGTGTAACCATGGTTTTCTTTACTTGGGTCTTCAACCTACTCTGTGATGCCGTTTGTTTGAAGAACGCATAGACAGGCCAGATTTGCAAGTCAGAACAATTCCAAACACGGGTTATCGTTCGACAGCTCTTGGTCTCACAGGGAATGTTTTCCCACCTATCCTGGAAATGTTGTAGAAATCCATGGCCCTGAGGAGTTAGTGTACCTGCCTTTGCCCCACCAATCAAATTGCCACATGCCTGCACCTTGAGAGCAGCAGGAATGCATGCTGGTAGCTCAGCACACTTAAGTGATGCGTGACTGCGGTCAGTAAGTCCACATGCTTCCGCTTTCTGCCTGGCCTTTTCTGATTCACTTACATTAGGTAATATTTATCTTGACTTTCCAGTATAATTTCTCCATGGTGACTAATGATCACTCTTTGCCCTTGAATATTAAGTTTTGCTAAATTAATTGCGAGATAATAATTATTGGGAGTCTATTACATAAATGCATGTCTATAAAAATAGCTGTATAACAATATGAACAGTTACAGTGATTGTCCTAATGACATGATTATTATAATGATGGTAATTTACATTGTTAATCTCAGGCACTTATTTGAACTGTTATGCAGATTTGGAGATTTTTTTTTTGTGTGCTTATATTGTCTGTATTGGCTTATATACAGCTCTGGAAAAAAATGAGACCACTCTATATTTAAAAAAAATCTGCATTCTTAAATCCTGGTTTAATCCTGGTTCTGCTGGCAGAAGGCTACACAGAAAGGCAGGCTGTTCCCAGGCTCAAAGTTTCTAAGACAGCACACAACAAGGTGAAGCAGGAGACTATGGGAACAACCAGAAACCAGCCAGGTAAAGGGCGGAAGTGACTTTCTAATGCCACAGATGACAGTCAACTTATCTGTAATGCCTCATAAATCGGGGGATGACTTCAAGTGACCTTCAAAAAGAAATGGGAAACATTAAGTGGTGTGAAGTGCAATGCTAGGGCAGTTAGGACTCCTAGAAGCCCTTAAAGACCCATAAAGCAAGGAAGAAGCCCTTCGTTAGAGCCAGGCGACACTTTGCAAAGACACATTCCCATAAACTGAGGAATAAGTGAAACTAAAAATGTTGCTGCTTCATTTTTTCCAGAGCTGTATATTATCAAAAACAATTTCCCAGCCAGGTTGTTTTTATTTGGCAGAAACGAACTGAGAAAGTCATCACGAGGCTCATCCCACAACATAACATAAATGGAAATATTATTTTGATGCTCTGCTAAGTGGTAATTTCTTAGTATATGCTTCCATATTTCACTGCTTAAAAAAGTACATTCTTTCTAACCCTGCCTTCCAGTAATGATGGCCAGCTTTATTATAGTAATAACCATCTTCCCAAGAGTATAATGTCTGTAAGAGGCTCTTAATAACTACTTGGGAAGCTTGAGTTGTTTTCCTGTTTAGTTTTTTACAGCTCTGTTGTTATCCAGTCTTGCTGGGTGTTACGTGTCCATTCCCATTGCAATAATTTTCAGTCCATCGTCGCCTTTGATGTCTGTTTCCATGCTTTATTATGGATATTATCGATCATTATCATTTGCAATGTAATGCATGTTATTACGTATAGTATTTGCATTACTAACATGCACCCCAGATCTGTTCTGCCTGCGACAGGCATGCCAGCCCTCCACCCATAAACCCCGAGAAGATTATGTGGTTCGAAGACAGATGGATGGATTATTAATGTGTGGAGTTTGCATGTTCCCTGTATTTTCCTGTTTTTTTTTTCCGGATGCTTTGGTATCTTCCCACAGTTGAAGAACATTCTGTGCGTGTTCTTGTAATTAGCCATGGATTAGCCGTAGCCAAAGGCACTGTGTTCTTTATTTTTGCTGGTTTATTGTTTCCCGGTCCTTACCCAGAGTTTGTTTAAATGACCGTTGGTATCCGCAGAGACATGTCCCCATTTTGGGTAACATGAGTGCTAAACGTAGCCGCCAAAACACGCGCACTACGGCTCCTAGCTTATTTTGACGGGTGCGACATAGTATCCACAGGATAGAATGCGACGGCCAAAAGGAAAATGGAACCAGTGCCTCTCCAGCTGAAACTACACGCGGCAGCGGCTGTTCAGGAGCACGGCTGGGCTGCTGGATCGCATGCTGGAGCCAAGATGGTCGCCATCTAAACACGTGATCTGCAGGTTTATTTTAGGCTACAGTGATGTGCTGGGCTTGGAGCCTACTCAGGCAGACCCAGGGTATAGCTTTGTGTTGGGTCTAAACAGTCATTTTTCATCACACCTCTCTAGGGGAGTGAAGGGTTAATCTACGTTTTTGTGAGGTTCAGATTCACAACCAGCTGCAAAAAGATTGTGGATTTTTTTCCCCCCCATGCAGGAGTTCGAACAATTCCACAAACGACTGGGGGATGTCTCCAGGCTGGTGAGGATCCCTCTGCCCGTGTCCAATGTGCTGTGGGAGCAGTGCATCCGACTGGCCAACAGGACCCTGGTGGAGGGGTGAGCGGAGCCGTCACTGGAGAAACATCAACCAGGGAGGCAAATATTTTCCGAGAGGAAATCAATCACCTTCCGTCAGAGCCACGGCACGGCTTGAATCTCGCCGGATTATAAATAATGTTTTTAATGTATAAATGGGGGGTGTTGGAGATGTTAAGGTGTTAGATGGCTTGTTGACATGTTTGTGTGCACCGTAACCTCAGCCGGCCGCTTCTTTGCCACAGCGATCTTAACCATTACGAGGCCAACTGCTCCGCCGCCACCGCCAAGCGCGTTTCTCAGTCCAGCGCGTGTGCCGGGAGCAGCGATTTAGTCTGCAAATAGACCCACCACAACTGCGAGGCACACGCATCGATTCTGCAACACGCCGCTCACCTCGCTGAAAAAAGTCTGTCAGAATATACATGCTTACTCGGAGGCGAAAGATCGTCTGCGACAGAGCCATTGCCTGCGTCACAATGATGAACACCCTGGCGTGAGCGAGGCAAACGTCCGCACGGGCAGACTTCTGGCCGTCTGCGTGAGCCTCCTGCCAGCCGCTCCTACGCATTCCCATCAGACATATGCCGCTGCACACTGTGATGGACTTTCTGACATGTCATATCGTCACGCCGTTCTGATTGCCGCTATCCCATCATGCCTTTGTGTATTTTCCCTGGCAGTCGGAGTGAGATGTTATTTAATTTAGTTCATCCATCCATCCATCCATCTTCTAGCTGCTTATTTTGGAGAGGGTTGGGGGGAGGCGCGGTGCCTTTCCATTATGGGGTGCATATACAAGCAATCGTGCAAGTACTGCCCTGCAATTTGCATGTCAGCTGCATGTCTTTAGGCTGCGGGCAGAAACCAGAGTACTCAGAGAAATCCCACATAACATGGAGTGTATATACAGACTCGGTCACACGGGCACACACACAGCAGAGGTCGGTTTCTAACCCCCAATCCTGCTGGCGTGAGGCAACAACACGGCCACCCAATGAGCCTCCAAAAAAATACCCCTAAATAGCTGAATATATCACAATTAAAAAACATCTAGTACCTTTATTTAATTTTTCACTATTTACTGCGTGCAGAATTATTAGACAAGTGTGTATTTCTCTTGTATCTTCTCTTCACACCAATATTTTCGATCCGGATGAATCTCCAGTTAAGAATGGACAGTTTAAAAATAGAGCATGTTCACAGTTTTATCTGAGTACTTTCTGTTTGGAGTAAAACAGGAAACTGGATCCTTTTCTGTTCTGAATTATTAGGCAAAAAGGTATTACTATAAAGATGACTCAAAAAGGACTTTACAGAGAGCGGGGGGAAAAGAAAATAGTAAAGTGCCTGTCAGAGGGATGCGAAACAGTCAAAACGTGATCACCATATGATCAAGAAGACGGAAGAAGCGTGTAGTGAGAAGGAGACATAAATTAACTGCCAAATATTTATGTTAAACAGGAGTCTTCCAGAAACACTCTATCAAGTGCCACCGTCTTTCAAAACTGCAATCTGAATGTATTTTTCGGAAGTAGTGGGTGCAGTATGTCATAAGATCACAAAGGCTCAAAACAATCTCCCCTAAACAAGGCATCCAAGCTCGAACTTCAAGAATGGCCATGGACACATCCAAGACCGATTTTTGCAGAGGTTTTGTGGACAGATGAAATTAGTGGCTCTTGAAGGCCTAGGTGAATGGGCTTGTGGATGGGCACCTTCTTCAAGTACCAACAAGATAGTGGAGGGACTGAAGACCATGAAATACCTTTCCGACTTGTAGATGGTGTAGAAATTAACTCCAAGATCTACTGCCAGTTTCTTGAAGAGACTTTCTTTAAACACTGGTGCAAGAAGAAGTAAGCAGCTTTCAAAAAGGTTATGATGTTCATGCCGGATGATGCCCCCTCCCATGCAAAACATTCCCTAAATTAGCTGCACAAGCAATGTTTGGAACGGGATCTAATGATGACCTGACCCTCTTCATCGCATGACTTAACCCCCATTGAGAACTACTGGGCCTTTTTGAAGTGTGAGATTTACCAAGATGGCAAGCAGTGCACTTCTCAGAACAGTGTCTGGGAGGCGGTCCTAGCTGCTTCAGCTAATATAGGATGTGGTCAAATTAAAAACTTGACTGGTTCAATGGATATGAGCCTCATGGATCATGAGGGTCATTGGATAGAAAGGTGGTTATACAGGATATTAAGCTTGGTAAAGTGGACTGTACAGAATGGGCGATATTTTGTTTTTATTTATATAGCTTAAGTAACTAAAACTGTTTTTTAATTATTATTTTTATGGATGGTGGAAATGAGGGAAACCCCCTAACTTTTTTGCCCAATAATTGTGCACATTAATAATCAAATCATTCTCTTTTATTTTTGTTTGCTAATGTAGCATTTTATCTCTAAAGAAATTTGCAATGAGCAAAAAAAAAAAATTCTGAATTCACTGCTATCACTTTGCCTATGCTGAAAATTATCATCAGGATTTGTACTTGCCTAGTACTTCTGCATGCAGTGTAGTTTTAGGTTTAGTTAAGGGGTGACGTCTTTGATGGTGGATTAAACAGTGGTGGAGGAAAGGGAATGCTTCCTCATATCGCTTGGCACTTCAGTGATGATGCTGTCGAGTTCCCCGGAGTTAGTGGTTTGCTACACAAACGTGGCACTGTCAGGGGAGGCAATCGAGAGAAAATGGGCACTAATGGCCGTGGAGAGCCCTTTGTTGATGCGTGGAAGTTCTGTTCATTGAAAGTCGCCTATTCTCTCCTGAAAAGCATCATTTTCACTGTATAGCGTTCCTTCTGCTCGATACGCCTGGATGTTTGCATCTTGTCAAGGCTAAACTTTGTGTGTGGGGGTCTGTGGGCTTCAGAGGGCTTGCCCCCCCCCCAAACCGTGGGACTCCCCAGGGATGGCACTGATCCACCTCATGGTACCATAAGTGGTTCCATACAAGAGCCATCAAGTTGCTACTGAACTGCTCCAAACTGGAATGACAAGCTTGTTTCTGTCTCCTGCTATGTCTGCCTCCCATGGTCACACATGTTCTGAGTGTGTTTGACCATCCCCTCAATGAAGTTCTGGTTGCGCTGACCGCATTTCCCATTCTTGTCTGCTAGCTACGCCAATGTGAAGAAGTGCAGTAATGAAGGGCGGGCCTTGATGCAACTGGACTTCCAGCAGTTCCTCATGAAGCTGGAGAAGCTGACCGACATCCGGCCCATTCCCGACAAAGAGTTTGTGGAGACGTACATCAAGGCGTACTATCTGACTGAGAACGACATGGAGCAGTTCATCAAGAACCACAGGGTGAGGGCCCTTTCGTTAAGGTTCCCCGTCGTCGTGGCAAGATTTTGTGGGTGGTACTGAGGGTGATGGAGCAAAGCAGGAGTACTGAAGTTTGACTCCAGGTCTTCGGATTGGTATAGCGGGGAAAATATAGGGGCTCCTGTGGTCTTCATCATATCAACCGCACAAAAAATTCTTACTTGGTAATCTAGAAAATTCCCAGGAGCTTCCCACTTTGAATTTCTGATGCTGCTCTCGTTGCACACACTGTAACAGCAATTGCATGTAATGCAATAGGTTGTTTCGACTTGTAAGTTTTATCAGTTAACACAATAGCGGTAAATGCCAGTCCAGCCATTACCGTCACCAGTGTGTTTCATATGTCTTTGGACATTTCAGGGATCCCTTAGTGTGTCAAAGCACTACAAATTGGGCTTTTGGGTGGCTGTGCAGCATTTACATCCTTCTTTCCCCCCTCCATTTTTCTGGAATCACAGTGTATCAGTCTGTTTTTTTCCATTGGCCGTAATTTTATAAACATTATCCTGCTTGAGATATTTATTTAGGTCTTAGATTTCACAAATTGCTGCATCTCGTCTGTCTTGAATGGAAAGATACAAAAGACTTGGTGGGGGAAGTTGGGGAAAGATGTTAAAGCGATCTCTGCCAGTCATGTGATCATTGCAATGAGCCCTTCACTCTGGTTTCGAAGAAGAGCCATCGGTTTCCTCCGGAGTGACCTTCGTGTCTTTATCGGACAGGAGTACTCCATGAAGCAGCTGACCAACTTGGTAAATGTCTGCTTGGGATCCCACATCAACAAGAAGGCCAGACAGAAGCTCCTGGCGGCCATCGACGACATCGACAGGCCCAAAAGATAGCCTGGGCACATGAACCGGACCACGTCCATCATGCATGCTGTTCCTGTCGAGACACTTAGGGCCTCTACTTTCCATCGACACCTCGTGAGAACTTCCAGCTGTCCATTAAGATTGTAATATATTCAACACTGTTTTAGCGTTGAGAGGAGTTGGGTGGAGGTAGGATCTTGTGTTTTTTTCCTAGTTTCCTAACTTCTGCTTGTTGGCTTGTTTTTTTTTTTTTATACCCAAGCAGATCTGCCTCTGCTCCTGTTTAGCTAACGGGGGTTTGTGTATATGTTGAGTATAGATACAGTCATGAACTGCAGCACCGCCCTCTGTCGACTAGCGGCTGTAGCCACTTCTGCTGGAATCTGCACACTCCTCTTCTGTCAGTGTCAGTTCCTCATGTCTGAGATCTAGAGTGATTTCATGGTTCAGAGCCAACCCCTTTGTCTGTTACTATTTATAAACTTTTATTTGTGGTCGGTTTTCTTGTTAATTAAGTAATCATACTGACAGGCGCTGGATGCTAACCGTGCTTTAATTTTGATCAAGAATAACATAACGGGTGCATTTAGTGGTCTAATTATTAATTGCTGCAGCTGTATGTTTGGCTTTGAGATGTCAGAGGGCCGTGTAACATGCTCTGAACCCCAGCTGCTCATGTCACTCCTTGGCGATACTGTGCCCTCATCACTTGTAATATTTAAAATGACATTTGAATCAACTGTACTATGTGAAGAGAAAACCAGTATCTGTGGGCTGTCTGTGAGACCTGGGCAAATGTAAGAGATTGAAATAAAAACCCCACTTGCAGGTCTTCTCCGCATGAGCAGCGTTTTGCTTCATTATGTGGTTTAGAATAAATCAGTGTGATTTGGGTTGGAAAAGAGAACAGACTCGTGACCGGAGATGGCGGGACGGTACGGCGATTCAGTTTTGGTCTTAACAAATCAGGCGAGCAGAATAGATGATGGTCTGTCCCATCTGACGCTCCTTTGGCAGTTTTTGTTATTGTTTATATTTGGTCTCTCCGCAGGGGGTGACACTGCATCTACTAAGATCATTTTAAGGGTGCCCCCTCTCCTCCCCCCCAGGCACATATTTTTTCTCTTTTAGGGGGGAGGTCCCTGGGCTTATATGGAGGTTCTGGAATCCCCCAGATCCCCATCAGTTTAAACATTTTTTCTCCTGTGCAATCCAGTCAAGATCCACTGATCCAGGATCAGGCTTATTCGTTCAGCCAGAACTGATGCCTATAGTTCTAGATACCATCTACTCGGCAGGAGGTTTTGGGGTGACAAGCCCCTGTGGTCTGTGAAGACACCCAGATGAGACACAGGAAAGAGTAAGTCTAAATCTGTACAAACACACGTGGTTCCCAAGTGTAATATTTATAGTGCCAGACTCTGCCCCCTTGAGCATTTCTGAGTCATATGGCTGTCCACCATTCTTCAGCAGAAATGTGACAGGATTCATTTCAAATTTCTCTCTCCTCTCATTTCTGTGCTGTTCTTTGACTAGAAGTGACAGATGGCTGAAACACGAGGACAGCAGGAAGCCACTGATGCGAACGGTGTTCCGATATTTCGGATGCAGAAAAGCTAAGAGCGAACTTGCAGTGATCAGTTATACAGTGTAGTTTTGCAGCTGGGGCAATTATCTGATAAAGGAGAATATTCTATTTGAATTTGAAACCGAAAATATTAACGCACAAAGTTTTCAACCTTTTAGATGAAGACTCAATCCAAATTTGTGCCTACTTAAGACTGAGCTTGAGGCTCTAATAAACCTATAGCTTCCGAACGCTCAGGGCAGCAAATTCAGTTACTAAGACAAAAGCAGAGGGTGTGGCCTCGGGATACCAGCAACAAAACAAAAATTCACCTGAACGGAGATACAAACTGCTCTTCCTGAAACTGAAACTCCTGATTTTCTCCACAAACTTAATGGAGATCGCCATACACAATGGAAAAACAGCAACTAAAAGACTAATATCAGACCCTTAACATTTCCTTAGTTATGGTCCTCTGTGCCTTCGACGTTACTGTGGCTAACGGGCCACTTTATCGAGCTTCCCGGTTAATTGCTGAGACAGACTGACGTTAGTGATCCGTGCCCATGCTTCCCAGCTGTCAGTTAACCTAACAATTTTCCCTCCATTCTTTCCCTGTAGCTCTAATCATAATTTCGGTAACATGAACTCTGTCCTCCTGGTGTCTGACCACCTGCTGCTGTCCTAAACAGTCCTGCTGTCACATACTTGACTGAAAGATGCGGTAATATATGCATCCACCCCCGTTCACGTTTTCTCGTTACTGTTCCAGTGTTTGACTGGCTGACAATGTCATGTGACCGTCAGGGAAAAAAATGCGTTCCACCCCCACCTGTATATATAGAACATCTGATTCACAAAGGTGAAATAGAAATATTCTGGTATATTAGTTTAAATCCATACTTTTCCATACTGTGTATCCAGTATGGGGTCATGATGAATCTGATGCGTATCCCAGAATGTACAGGAAAGGGAGCACCCTGGATGGAACACCAGTCCATCAAGGGGGCATTCGCTGAAATCGGCAATTTAGTGATGTTAATGCACCAAAGCACATGTTTCTGCACTCTGAACACAGATGCAGACAGAGTAGAGCATACAATCCCCTACGCATGTCAAGTGGGGTGAGAATTACTCCCACAGTGCTGGAGGTGTGACGCTGTACTGCTGCCAAATTTATCACATTCATACAGAAAATACACTATATATTGCCAAAAGTATTGGGACGCCTGCCTTTACACACACATGAACTTTAATGACATCCCATTCTCAATACATAGGCTTTAATATGGAATTGCCCCACCTTATGCAGCTATAACAGCTTCCACTCTTCTGGGAAGGCTTTCCACAAGGTTTAGGAGTGTGTTTATGGGAATTTTTGACCATTCTTCCAGGAGAGCATTTGTGAGGTCAGGCACTGATGTCGGATGAGAAGGTCTGGCTCGCAGTCTCCGCACTAATTCATCCCAAAGGTGTTCTATCGGGGTGAGGTCATGGCTCTGTGCAGGCCAGTGAAGTTCCTCCACACCAAACTCGCTCATCTATGTCTTTATAGACCTTGCTTTGTGAACTGGAGTCATGTTGGAACAGGAAGGGGCTATCCCCAACCTGTTTGGTTGTGAACCAAGTTGGGAGCATGAAATTGTCCAAAATGGCTTTGTATGCTGAGGCATTAAGAGTTCCATTCACTGGAAGTAAGGGGCCAAGCCCAACCTCTGAAAAACAACCCCAGAGATGACCTGAAGTCATATCCTATGACTCTCCACACCATGATGCCAGGAGTAACACTGGTGTGTCTCTCCACAACATTGGCAGGATTGGTCCTCTCCCCTCGGCACTACCATATGCACTCACGACGGTCAACCACGGTAACGCAGAACAGAGATTCATCGCTGAACTTGGTATGATGCCACTAGTCATCAGTCCATGCCTCCTGGATACGGCATCACTCCAAACGCTGCCACCTCTGCGCTGGTGTTAATGCCAGCCTACGCATGGGATGGTGAATCCATAGTCCGGCTGATGCCAGTTGTCGAGACACAGTGCGGGATGACATAAGGTGTTGTAGAGAGTACAATACCTGTGTCTGGGTGGCAAGCGCAGATGTCATGGGGTTCTGTAATGCTAGGCGCACAATATGATGATCCTCCCTTGGTGTGTTCTGTCTTGGGTGACCAGAACCTTCACGATGTGTGTGGGTACCCTCACATGCCCATTGGTTCCAACATTGGGTAACTGCCCCACATGCTGGGAAATTGCACGATACAAATACCCGACCTCATGCAAACCCACAATATGACCCCTATCAAACTCTGTCAAGTGCTGGTAATGCTGTCTAATGCATTTACGAGGCACCCTCTGTGTCTGGTGACTAGACATGCCAGCTCCTTGCAAATCGAATCATTCACATACCCATCGCTTTTCTCCCCATGTACCAAATACATCCAAATCATACCATTACTTCTGGGTGCTTAACTTTTATTTCATTGAGTGTATAATCCAGATAAATGTAGCTCTCTGGCATGCAGTCTGACAAACACGAACAATATCTGGAAATAAATACTTGTAAAATCGCAGAATGGTTGTCCTGCTACATGTTGGGTTTTGGTGCTTATGTTTTTAAGGTTTTTAATTTGTGTGCATTTTCATTTTGTAGTACTTCATTCACCATCCCATATCTTACCTCCTAAATGTGCATAAATACTTGGAAGCCTCAGTGACTGCTGCAGTCAATAGTATAGGTGTTATAATCTCTGGGCTCAACACCTGGGGGGAGGGGTTGGGTGCAGTGTATATCGAGTGGCAGTTGAAGACAGACCGATCGTCGGCTACCAAATCTGGCTTTAGGGGATATGGAATGTAACCTCTCTGGTGGGGAAGGAGCCTGAGCTGGTGCGGGAGGTAGAGAGATACCGCTCTCTCCTCTACGCATAGGTCGGGCTATGTAACTAAACTTTTGGAGAAGGGCTTTACACTGTTCTACTCTGGAGTTGCCCTGGGTGAGAAGTGTCGGGCAGGTGTGGGTATACTCATAGACCATCAGTTCAGCACCAGTACGTTGGAGTTCACCCTAGTGAACAAGAGGGTCGTTGCAGAACAGTCTCTGACTACACTTATGCACCAAACGCTAGTTCAGAGTATCAAAATTTCTTGGAGACCTTGGATGGGGCACTGGAAGGCGCCCTTTTTGGGGACTCCATTATTCTACTGGGTGATTTTAACACTCATGGGTAAAAAGGGTGTGACTGGGAGGAATGGCCTGCCTGATCTAAACGTGTGTGGTGTTATTGGACTTTTTTCCATAGCAAACACCATGGTCAAGCATAAGGCTCTTCATAAGTATACCTGGTACCAGAGCATCCTAGGCTGCAGCTCAATGATAAATTTTATTGTATTGCTGACCCTCATGTCTTGGACACTTGAGTGAAGAGAGGAACTGAGCTGTTAATTGATCACCACCTGGCGGTGAGTTGAATTATATGTCCAGGCAAAATGCCAGATAGACCTAAGGGTGTACTGGGAGCATCTGGCAGAGGCCCATATCCAGGAGATCTTCAAGTCACTCCTCCAGCAGAACTTCTCTTGCATCCAGAGGAGGCTGGAGTCATTGAGCCTGAATGGGCAGCATTCCAATCCCCCATTGATGAGGCAGCTGTGCAGAGCTGTGGCTGTAAGGTTGTTGGTGCCTGACGCATTGATGGAGTCCTTTCAAGCTTGGTTAGTTTGTGGGACCCCTGAAGCAGCTGACAGACACTGGCAGGCCAAGTGGAAAGCTGTTTTGGCATTTGCAGAAGCAAAAACACGGGTGTGGGCGAAGTTTGGTGAGGCAAATGGAATATGGAAACATGGAAAATGACCTTTGGGCAGCTTCAAAAAGATTCTGGCAAACCGTCATGCAGCTTTTTACCATAGCTTTTTACCCATGCTGTTTACAGCCGGGATGGAGCACTGTTGACTTCAAACGGGGATATAGTCAGGCAGTGGAAGGAGTATTTTGATTACCTCCTGAATCCCACTGAGGCCTTCCTTGGAGGAAGTAGAGCTGGAAGACACACCCATCACTAGGGCTCAGGTCACTGAAGTAGTCAAAACTCTTTGATGGCAGGATGATGAGGTTTGCCTTGGATGAGATTCCCTGAAAGCTCTTGATGCTGTTGGGCTGTCTTAGCTGACACGGCTCTTCAACATTGCATGGAGGGAACCCCGGGGCAGATCCAGGACACGCTGGAGAGATTTTATTGCTCTGCTGTCCTGGGAACTCCTTGGTATCTCCTGGAGCAGCTAGAGAAGGTGGCTGCGGAAAGGGAGGGGTGGGAAACACTGCTCAGACTGCTACCCCAGCAACCTGACCCTGGATAAGCAGCAGAAGATGGATGGATGGATGATTGTTATAAAGTGGTTTAATGAAATATCTATAAGCTGTTGTGCATGTTGACCATTTTAATTGGTTTGTTTCAGGTTGATCAGCAGATAAAAGCAAATTTTCTCACTTGTCTTTCTCAGTCCCTTCGTCGTTCCCGCGGTTCACACCAGCTTTCTGAGCTTCCTCGCTAATTGCTGAGCGACAGGCTGACGCTGGTGATCCATGCCTGTGTTTTTCTGCCATCGTTTAAACATGCCTTTTTCACCTCTGTTTTCTTAGCTGTAATCATAATTAAAACTGGATAGAGTCCTTGTTTCTGTTCACCGGCACAGGGTCAGTCATTTATCCTGCACCCTAGAGACACCTTGGTGGTTAAGGGCTTTGCTCACAGACCCTTCGGTGATATGATCACTCTGCCGGCTATGGAATTCAAACCGGTGGCCTTCCGGGCACAGGCACAAAGTTCTAACCCACAGAGCCACACTGTACTGAATTAACATGTTATTCTTAAATTCAGGCTCCGAAAACGCTCCAAAAACACTTCTTTGAATCACCTTTGGCATTTTTCTTAATTTAGGTCACACTTTACATGAAGTTTGCACAGCTGACTTTCTTCAAGAAGATTCATATTATTTTCGGTGTTTCTTGGGAGTTCGATCCTTTGTTTACAATCAGCAATCGTTTCGTGTGTCAAAGCTGCTGTTCATCCTCATGCCTGAACTGCTGTGTGAGTCGTGTCCTTAAGCAACTTTCTGGTTTTGTAGTGATGCATCATGAAAATATGCATACAGCCCGAATACCGCGCCGTCTGCGAGCTTGAAGCGGTGAGCAAAGACCGTAATGCAGCCTGGCAGATGCTGGAAGCAGCCCCATACTGGTCATGCATGATGCAGATTCTCAATTTTTTCATTAACTGTTATTACCAGCGTCTTTTATTGATATAGTGTGGGAGAAATCGGAACATTTGACAGAGGCGCACGCTAATATGTACGTATTATATGTAATTTTTCTCTGTTATTCATTTGTTTAAAATGAAGTTATATTGATAATGTAAATCACCCGTATTAATTGATTCTTGTTTTTTAATAAATGTTAAATATAAAGCTCTATTAAATGTAATTATATTTTGTCTCCATCTCCAGATTCACAATCAAGTGGATCTAATTTGAAAAGGCCATTTGCAAAAGGGATAATTTTACGAGGGCTGGACGATCGCACGTCTGGCTCTGATACATAAACCTTTACTGCTCCCTTGTAGCAATACAGCTGTCGTCTCACTGTCCGGCTGACTAGCAACTTATCAAGCGCTTACATTCCACAGCGGTGTCTTTCAGGTCGTTCCAAGCCATAACTGTCACACGTTTTGTTTGGCTGCATTTACCTTTTTATTTTTATGTAGCCTGGGCCTGACTCAATACGTATTTCACCCTGGATGATGAAATTTGTCCACAGTTCGTATACACCAGTAGCTTTAAAAATGGATTTTTTCCTCTTTCAGTAATTTCCCGTTACCAATCATCTCTCTTCCTTAGGTTTCTATATTGTCTTTTTTTCCTTGGCTTTCTGAACCATCGCTTACAGGCCAAAAGCGGATTATTGTACTTTAATGGTTTTTACAGGTTAATAGCCTTCTAGCTGTCAAACTAAAAAGATTAATCTGCAAATAAATTGCGTTTTTTAACTGCTGTATTTGTGATTACCGGGGCTGAAATTAAACACATATCAGGGTGTTTTAATGTTAGGACGGCATCTGTACAGCTAACAGTTTCCTGCTATGAGCTGCATAGAGGATCAGAGTTTACAGGTCAGGCATGGGCGTATGCCAGGTCACTTACACTGAGGGGGAATTCAGAGCTGCTTCCGTTATAGAAATTTTATGTTTTATTTTATTGGGGACACCGTAGAAAACTTTGTACTTTCAGGATCAGTATATGTGTACAGCTTTATGATAAAAGACACGTTAAACTATGTTGTCTGCTTTAAAGGTAAATACATTAGATCTCTCACAAGGATAGATTCCACCATTTCGGCGGCCATATTGGACATATTTCACTTATTACTTTTACATGACTGAACTTCTCTGTTCTGAAATTGGCCTTCCTCTCTGGATTTCTGTCTGTTTGTTCATAGTATTTTTTTATTCAGTTGTCAATCTCTGTTTCTCATAAAGAAAATACAACCATCCGTTTTCTAACTGAAGAAACCCGCATGACACAGGGAGGACATACAAAAAAGGGATTCGAACCCCCAACCACGGAGGATGTATATTTACATAAACATTACTTTCTTTGAATGCCATGTCTATAAGAGCCTACGAATATATTCATAACACCTTATAATGCATTCAGCAAGCATTATAAACATGCCAACAAATATTTATAAAAAGGCGTAACACATAGCCATGTTTATTATGCATTATAAATGCTTTATGAAGCTCTGATCTATAATGCACTATAAATACCTTCATAAAGAAGTACACAGCATCCTTAGTTCTTATACCAACCATTATAATGCATTATGAAGGTATCTATAGCGCATTATAAATCTGAGCTTCATTGGAGCTTACGAAGTATTATAATGAACATTATAATGCCTTATGACTGTCAATAGTAGATGCTGCAGTGCTTTATTAATTCTTATACTGACCATTTTAATGCATTATAGATGACCATCCATCCATCCATTTTTTAAAACCACTTGTCCTATTCAGGGTTGTGGGGGGTTCGGAGCCTATGGACGCAAGGCATGAAACAACCCAGGATGGGGCACTAACCCATTGCAGGGCGCACACACACATCCACACCTACAGACAATTTGGTAATTCCAGTTAACCTTAGTTATGTTTTCGGACTGGGGGGGGGAACCCACGACGACACATAGGAGAACGTGTGAGCTCCACACACATGGACCCCTGGCAGAGACTCGAATGCTGGCCCCAGAGGTGTGAGGCAACAGTGCTGAGCAGTGCAGCACAGTGCCGCCCTATTTTAGATAACTGCCTCAAGAAAAGTGTTACCAAATTATTGTTTTTATTTTACTTCCCAAAAAATCGATTTAAGTCATTTATAAAATCCCATTTTTTATTATTATGGAAATGAACAGACTTTTTATATTTTATTTTATATGTAGTGTTTTAAAGACCACCCCACACAAATGATGCGAAGGATGTTCGCAGTCTCTCTCTCTCCTGTCTCCCACAATCACTGTTGACTGCATCAAATCTATGCCTTTATTACAAACAGACTAATGATGTGTATATTAATAAAATGATTGGATTCTGAAAATTTATGTCGGAATAAACAAAAGTAATTACTCAGTTAATTTCATGGTGCTGGCTGTGCAACATTGTCTATGAAAATCTGTACAGTGCAAAAACGTGTTTCTTTTTCAACAACAACCCATTTTTTTATGAGTGTGTTTTATACTTTCTAAGCACTGACCCATCTGAAAAAACTTTGCATATTTGGGAAATAAAAAATCCATAAGATGCTTTCAAAATAACCCAGTAATAATAATAATGTTCATCTTTCTGGTGGTCCACAATATTACGGTTTACTGGGTCAATTTCATGAGATCAGCAATGTTCTCCCTGAAAGAGAGTTCTCTTCTCGTTTGTATGTTAAGATTATAGAGTTAGTTTGCCTTGTTGAAGTAGTTTGAACGAATTACTTTTTGGTATCTCACTTTAAGGCATTGTTTTACATAAATTTTTCTTTGATAACATTATGTAACACAAATTTTGTTCCTGGACAATACATGTTATTTCTTAATTGCTTATGTTGTAAAAGTATAGAAAATGGC
>JAAGVU020000045.1:19216034-19235975 GCA_011763525.2 Mormyrus iriodes
AGCATGTAGTTAGAGTATGGAATAGTCTTCCTGCTAGTGTAGCGCAAGCTAAAACCCTGGGTTCCTTTAAATCAGAGATAGATAAGATTTTAACAACTCTGTGTTATTAGTTAAGTTCTCCCCAAACGAGCTTGATGGGCCGAATGGCCTCCTCTCGTTTGTAAATTTCTTATGTTCTAATATTCTTATAGAACAGCTGAACAGAATGGGTTTGTAATGCAAATTACGTAAGCTAATTCCACTAGCCTTTCATGCTAACATAACTCAGTGATTCTCACAGACATTCTAGTTGAAATTTGCACCTAATAAATCATGATGTACACCATATAAACAGTCAATAAGCGTCTCTTCCGTTTTACATTACTGTCGCCTTCCTAACCCGGCAACGCCTTTACCGAGCCGACCCTTCTGTAGTGGAACGTTTAAGCAAGCTGAAATCGTGCCATAACTGATGTTTCTTCACAGTGCTGCGCAGGTACAGCCTGGTTCCTGTATGCCAGTGGAAAAGCGCCATTGGAGTCACCTATCTTTGGGCTGTAGGAGGAAATCAGAGTACCTGAAGGAAACCCACGCAAACATGGGCATACAACAGGGGTGGGAATCAAACTCTCTACCCTGGAAGCAAGAGTCTCTAGTGTTACCCAATGGGCTACCATGTCACCATGAAATATCATGTTGTTGTTGTTGTTGTTGTTGTTGTTGTTGTTGTTATTATTATTTAGTGAAATTGCCAAAATGTATATGTCTGACAAAAAAGAACATTACTATGTGAACCTTGCCAGCCGCAGAATTTTTCATTCATATATTGTTATGAAACCACATGATGTATAAAAGGTTCAGTAGCAAATTCCAGACATTTTGCAATTAGTTGACAAGATTTTATTGTATCTTAATTTCTGGTAAAATTTTTACTGAGTATTTATATAAGTGAGATTTTCTTGGAAATAGGTTTTTGGAAACCTTATTTCCGTTTGTCTAACTGTTACATGTGAAGAGCCCTGTACATAAATCTACATGGCTGGGAGTCCCCCGGAGAAAGGGTTTTATTCTCAACAGACAGGGAGGTTAGAGAAATGTTAAATCAAAAACAGGCATTCAATAATTCCTATCTATGAAAAACATTTGTAATTCAAAAGAGCTCTGATACATAACTAGTGTTTTACATATTTCAAATTAACGTCTTTAGATTGTTACTTCTGCATGGTTCAGAGACGTGGAAATCAATAAAAACAACCAGCATGAAATGAAAAAACTTTTTTTTATTGTTTAGATGAATCCTCATATGACCTATTAAATATGCCGTCTACATGGGGACGGGAACACGATAAAAACCAACAAAGAGACTGAACTAAGTTCTAGTTTTGCCTGCAATAACACGAGGCCACTGTAAGGGAAGAGAAGAGGGTCAAAAAGGTGAAAAACACATAGCTAATAGGACCGAATCATGGACATTAAGAGGAGAGCGGCAGCGAGATGAATAGAGGGTTTTGGCTGGAGAAAAGCTGATGGTGATCTCCACCCTGGGCGCATAAAATTACATTTGCAATAAAAATAGCAGGTGGTCATGGCTGTCTGGTGTTAGGATTTCAGTGATATTTGTAGCCTTGTTGTGGCCCTTTCAAATCTGGCCTCCTAATCATCTTCTATATCTAACTGGTGAATTCTCTGCTGCCCCTTCACCACCTTACCTACTGTGTGGTGAGCGTACTGGTGCAGAACGGCTGCCATCGTGTCATCCAGGTGGCTGCTACACGGTGGTGGTGATGGAAGTGGCTCCCCATTGCTTCTGTAAAGTGCATTGATGTCTTAAAAGCGCTATATAAATGTAGCGTTCATTCATTTCATTGTTCTGAAATAGAGATACAAAAATTAGTAATATAAATTTCATCAATATTACAGATATAACCATCTCTCTGTTTACGCCACGCACTGAGAAACACATGTTCACTAATGACTGTAAACAACTCGTTACTTTGGCGCATCAAAAAGACAGAAGTAATGGGTCAGTTACCACCCTGTGCTTTGAAGGCTTGAACAGAGAGACCCGTTTGACTGCCGGTTATGTCACACGCGATGAGGGGCAGGTGCATCTCTTTCTTGTGTTTTAGTCTAATCCCATTTAATCTATCTAATCTGGCTACTGGGCTGGACTTTTCTCATAAGGATTGGAACAAATGACCTCTTCGGTATGTTGATTATACTTTGAACTCTGATTTCAGTTCTTAGTTTAATTTTGAGTATAATTCGGGATGACTTCACAATACAGAGAGAGCGGTGTGCTTTTGTAGATAAGATACCGGGGCTGGATGCTCGGCCGATTGCGTCTTGTTTGCTTGTTCCTGCTGAGATACTCTGATGCGCTGCACTACATTCTGTCCCACTGATAAATCATTTGATAAATGGATCTTACTGCTGTGGTTTGTCTCCCTGCTTATGTGGACGATAGCATGTGAGATGCCAGATCTTTCCACTAATTTCTATCATTTGGAAGACAAGAAATTGCAAATAATCAAATTATTAAATTATTTGTTGAATTATTTTTATGTAAATGGTTGCACCCAGTCACATATAGTCTAACCCACTCCTTGTTTTATCTCGGATGTATAATTTGATAGACTAGAACGAAACTGTTTCTGTGGTAATTTTGTTTTTTCCGTACCGCTGGATGAGTCAGCTGTGTCATTGTCCCCAGTCGCTCTAGCTTGTGACACACGGAATCTGACATCAGAGGTCTGTGTCTCATTAAAATTCAGCTGGTCCTGTCCACCTTTGCTAATTAATGAATGCAGAATAATTAACAACATTACACACAATACCCCTGTTTCGGGTTTAAAAAGCACTTGATGATATTTAATGATATTTAACAATATTTACCTGAATGTTTCTTCTAATTAGGATCCCTTAGAAGTATCCGGAGTCTGTGAACTGTAGTGGTTAATTAAATTAGGAACCTTCCCTTAACAGAACTCTATATACTATAATAAAACACTATATATGCTCACTGCCTTTTGGATGATTACACCCCACCCCCTCAAATTAATTATCCGTTGTTGAATAGAGGCCTAATCCAATAGCTCCCTCTCTTTTAATTCACTGGTACAATGATCTGTTTCCACATATATATATATATATAACATTTTAGACAAAACATGTTAAAACCTCATTTCTGACTGATTCCTGAAAGCACTCATAAATTCATGAGTAAATATTAGCAGCATTTACAGGGTACTACTGAAATACAGTTTTTGATGACACACTGCAGCTGTTTGCATAAAGATGTTTGCCAGTCAAGCAACTTTAATCCCCAAACTTGTTGACAAACTTACCGTTTCACACTATTTATCTAATTAAGCTGACGTGTTTACATAAGAGAGTCAGACGGACTGATTCGCAGTTCAAGTGGAACAGCAGGTCCCAGGCTACTCCTGGCTGAAAATGCCCCTTCTTGTCACGAGGCTGGATCACCTTCCTACTGTCACTGTTAAAAAAGCCTACATAAAATTTTTAAAAGCACTAAAAGCATAACTATAAGCTTAACAAAATGTGATTCTGCACAGCTGTATTCATAAGACATGTCAAGGTGGCATCCAAATTGGTAAGCACACATGCAGTTGACTTTAGCAGAGCTTTATTTGAATATCTAAAATGTTTTACACTGCATAAGCTGTATTGACTTGTGGATCAGAAAAATGCATTATTGTAATGTGCTGCAATGTACTTGTCTGTAATAGACTATAGTGCAGAGTGTTTTATTGGTGCTGTCTTCTGGTACCTTAAATAAAACCCTGGAAGTCTCCTTCTCAGGACGCTTGTCAGTCAGTCACTCTCTATCCATCCATCTTCTATAATCAGTCATCCAGTACAGGGTGGTGGTAAGCACGGAGCCTATCCCAGAGTACAGAAGAGGGAACACTCTGGGCAGGATGCCATTTCCATGTGGAGCATTACAGGTCACATACACATTATTGGAAATTTATCATCACTGATCCACCTGATGTCTTTGGATTGCAGGGGATTGCAGGGAACATTGGGATAAACCGTACAAACACAAGGGGAATGTGCAAACGCCACATGTGCAGCTGTGGCATTAGAGATGGGATTCAAGCCCCTAACCATGGAAAGGTGAGCCTCAGTGTCACCCACAATGCTACTCTTCAGCCCCTAAGGTATTAGCATTCTGTGATGCTGTCGAGAGGACAGCAGACGCTGCAGTGGCCGGAGGTAAGGGTGGCACATTTAATTAGACAGCCACCATATTGTAGTTAGTGAATGAGTCAGCCGTGGATGCAGCACACTTAGTTATAAGCCTGGACGCGATTCTGACTGAATCCTAATTTTCTGATTCCACCACAACATAAAGGTAGCCATCTGTAAAATGTCTAAGCACATCGGAGGCTGTCCTCCGTGTGGAACTATATCAGTGTCACATCACATTAAATCATATTTACCAGCATTTTAACAAAAGATTCTCTATATTAACGAAATGCTGTTATTGTTGTGCTAGGGTGATAACAGTGATGTGGGGTTATGGATGGCTTGCTAGACCGTGCTCCTGATGGACAGTTGGCAGGTATCCCCTTATCTGTGCATTGTTTTCTTCCTGTTGTGCCTGTATGTGTGATTGGCTGGCAGTGGGATCGCCAGAAAGTGACACGGCCCAGTCACCGTCTGGTAGCACGGTGACTCGGGCGGGTCATTTCATTTCCTCGACGCTACCACTTTTGGCACCGGCTAGGCTGGGCAGGGTGCCGAGAGCGTGATTACAAGCCCTCACCACCACAGGACTGGAACTCTTACATCTGAGCATTTAAGCTATTAACAATAATATATACACTAGTGGCCAAAATTGTGGAAACGCTTCCAATTTTTAGGGATTGTAGAACTTTATTGCAGTTAATCCAGTTTATTATTTAATCATTCGATGTATGTATTTGTAAAAATTCTTTATTTATATATATTATATATATAAACATATATATTATATATATGTTTGTAAAGGGGGTGGTATGGTGGTGCAATGGGTAGCACTCTCGCCTCACACCTGTGTTCAAGTCTCTGCCCCCGGGTTCCATGTATGTGGTGTTTGCATGTTCTCCCCATGTCGTTGTGGGGTTTCCTCCAGGTACTCCAATTTCCCCCCTAAAGTCCAAAAACATGCTGAGGCTACTTGGAATTGCCAAATTGGCCATAGGTGTGAATGGTGTGTGAGTGTGCCCTGCGATGGGTTGGCATCCCATCCTGGGTTGTTCCTTGCCTTGTGCCCACAGCTTCCAGGATAGGCTCCAGACCCCCCATGGGATAAGCAGTTACAGAAAATGGATGGATGTTTGTAAAGATTACTATAAGTATTCTTGTAGTAATATTTAAAGTGTAATGCCAAAAGTGCAAGGTGTTTCCACAATTTTGGCCACTATTGTACATGCGTACAGGAAGCAGACAACGAAAACACAGCATGGAATAGAGTTTATCTAGTAAAATCACTATTAGATACACGGATAATAAAGTGAGTCACATAATGCTGAATGCCAATTAGCAATACTTGTGAGCTGTAATTTTTGTTACTATTTTTTTATGTAGCTTTTATCCAGAGTGATAGCAGGGGCAGTCAGTCCCTGGAGCAACTGGGGTTTAGGGTTTTGCTCAAGTGCCAGACACTAAAATTACTCTGTGAACCATGGGATTTGCACCTGCAACATTCCGGTCATGGGCACCGATCCACACACCATCCCAATACCAGTGATCTGACAATTAACACTTTGACATGTGAGTTTTCAAGGCATCAGGGCCCTGCTCCTTTCTAGCATTATTTTATTAATATTTTACCTAGTTACCTGATGCTAATTGATAATGATTATTTTACTTGTGGGCCTTTCCTTAAATCTCAGACCAACTACTAACCATATGCTGCAAATGTGACTTCCTTGAGGATACGGCGATGGATAAATGGACAAACACATTGCTGAAGACTGATGGTCGACAGGAATATTAACGACGAGGTTATTCATTTTCTTTGTACGACAAGAGGGCGGAACTTCTAAACAAGGCGAGACTTCCCAAAAAATCCATCTTTATAATGATACAGTACACTGTTTTAACACTGAGACCATTAGAAAGACTCAATATGGATATGTATGGCAATTGTATTCGTGTAAATCAATGTTCCTCATGTACAGGGCTGGACTGGAAACAAAAATTAGTCTGGAAATTTGCTACTGAACAGGGGGGTTGGGGGGAGTATATTATGCTGATGGTGAAAAACCAGCTGGCCATCAGCTGCTATCAACCTGGAAACCCGCTGAGATGGACAGGTTGGGCACTCCTGGCTGTATAATGCCGCTCATGGGAGTTTTACTTACACAAACATGTTCTGAGGGCAGAAGGAACAATGATTGGTTCAGAGTGATAACCAATCATGTTGTAATGAAGTGGGTCCAAGCCACCACAGGAGGTGGGACCAACTAATCAGATGTCTTGGTCCTACCTCCCCTATACCAATCATTGTTCCTTCTGCCCTCAGAACTTGTTTGTGTAAGTAAAACTACCATAAGCTATAATGCCTGGGTTGGGGAAGGAAGACGAGATGACGCAAACTCCCGAACTTCCCGATGGCAAGTCTGTGCTGGCTCACATACAAGCATTCTGTGTGGAATTTGTGTATTTTTGTCGTGGAGAAACAGCCAAGAGGAGAGGGTGAGAGGAAAAGATGGGTTTATGAGCAGAAGGTACGTGAGAGCCTGCAGGCCACTTTTTGCTCAGTGGGGGCTGAGAGGTCCGACAGGTATCCCAGAGTGAGTGTCTGATCCCAGTCTCATCGGAGCGAACTTGACAATTCTCCCTAGGGTGAAAAATCAAAACAGAGTCCAGGATCACAGATTCCTGTGGGGCCAGCAGCCTTACAAGAAAAACATAATCTCTTTTTTCCTCTACCCATATAACAAGATAAGTTTGAAAAAGAAATATCCCACAACCGCTTGGAAAAAAAACATTATCTCAAAGATGTCCTTATGAAGTTCCAGGAACATGGAAACATGAAAACATCTGCATTATAATGTTCTTTCTCGAATGTTCTCCAGTGTTCTCTTACATGCCCCCCTAGCTATGTCTTTCTTACTCTGTAAGGAATAATGGACATTTTCTAAATGGACAACCTTTTGAACTGAAACTGCCCGAACTTGAAAATGAAATTGAAGTCAGGAGTTATTCATCTCACCCTAATATGGCATGACCTTTCTGCTGGTGTACATAAAATAACGTAAAAGGACATCATTTTGGTTTGATTCAGGCTAACAGGTTAGCAAATATCACTTTCTGAACTTGTTCAATTTTCTAAGCAATTTAAATCATTCATTGTTTTACAGTATACTGTCATGTATTGGTTTATATTGATATTCATTTCTGTATTCACATTACACCTATAGCATGTTGTTAAGAAAAGTATTGTGCCATTTAAAAAGTTCATAAAAGTTCTTGAACCTTGCAATCGGCATACAATGAATGTGTGTTATATGTCCTTATAAGCCTATAGGCTGAAGTAGTTAGCGGACAACAGCATCAAATATTTGTTGATATCATTAGAAATTATATTCATTTTCTTATTAAAAAATCTGTAAAATAGTTACCCTGGTTATTATACGCTGAAAAAAATGAATGTAATAATTAATATTTTATGCGGTTTGCATGCTCGTTGAACTGTCTGTCACCAGTAATTTTACTGAATAATGTAGGAAATCCATCATTCTTGGTCATCATGTTATTTAGCTCATTGTTTGTGCTACTTCTAACTATGTTGGAAAATGAATTGTGCTTTGCACGCACCTGTCTTTGTTTACAAATAAAAATTAGGATTTTAGTAGATCGTTTATGCGTTCAGGATGGTGATGTATTCCTGAGAAAGAATCGTAATCGTTTTGCACTAAATTCTGCTCTATAAACAGGTAAAACCGAAAAGTGCTGTTGGATAAAGATGCATGACCCGCAACTTTGCAAGGTTGAGCTACTTGATCTTTATTAGCAGATAAACAGACCATCTTGGAGTTGTTCCGATATTTTTTTATACATTTGCCTCTGGAAAAATAAGAACAACAATTTTTACAAAGCGAGATGCGTGAAAATGACAAGTGGCTGTTAGGACGGCTCCGTGCCAGTTAATGGTTGGCGTTGCAGTGTAGATTCGTTAGTAAAAACTGTACAGATCATTATCACATCGCTGACAGTAACAGTAAGCCATCTCATTTCATATCCCCGTTTGCTTACAATATTAGTTGTATAAGCAAGACATACTACACAGTGTCTATCACAGATACATTATCGACTGGAAAAGCTTTTCACAAAGCTGAGACTTTATAAATGTACAGGGGAAATAGAATCTGAGGACTGTCTCTGTAGCCATCACCACTTGAGTTAAGAAGCTGAGGCAAACAAAAAGGAAAAGGGGACTTAACATTTTACTGTTTGATTGTCTGGAAGTCTAAAACAGAGCAGATCTAGTCACAAGACAAAAATTTATATAAAAATATACACTTTTGAAAATAACTTTCAAAGCACTCAACATATTTCCACAGGCTACAAACTGTACAAATATGAAAAAAAATATTTGAAGACCAAGTACCTAGTTTTTGATTGTGACATTTGACCACTTTTATAGATGCAATACTCGAGTATCACTGATATCCTAGTCAAATTGTCCAGCTACATCATTTCAGTTAAACTAATGAGTGAAGGTTTACCGGATATCGGTAGTAACAAATAGTAAAAGATTTCTGTGATTCTAATAATTTTCATAAAATAATGCTATTCCAAACAGCAACTTTCAAGACTTCCCAAATCGATTTTGAGGGGAAATTGTTTTTTTTTTTTTCAAAAAATGTACTTTTCTGTTTACATGTATATTTATTCCAAAATGTTTTCAAAACATCACTTCTTTTCTTAATTCTGTCAAGTTAGTTATATCTAGGGTTAACCATATTTAAATCACCACTTACTAATACAGCTCTGGAAAAAATAAGAGACCACTACATTTTTCTTTAATCTGTATTTTAAAATCCTGGTTTAATCCTGGTTCTGCTGGCAGGAGGCTACGCTGAGCAGCAGGCTGCTTCCAGGCTCAAAATTTCTAAGACACAGTACACAAGAATAAGGTGAAGCAGGAGACACTGGGAATGACCAGAAACCAGTCAAGTAAAGGGCGGAAGCAAATTTCTAATGCCTGAGATGACCATCAACTTATCCAACAGTGCCTCATAAATAGGAGGATGACCTCAAGGGACCTTCAGAAGGAATGGGAAACATTAAGTACAGATGTGAAGTGCACTGCTAGGACAGTTCATATCGGGTTCCTAAAGGTAGGAGTGAAGGCCCTTTAAATCAAATATGAAGCCCTTCATCCAAACAGAGAAGAACCAGGCTGCAGTTTGCAAAAATCTAAATATATTATTCACAGTCACACACCCATAAATTGAGAAATGAGTGAAACAAAAATTGTTGTGATCTCTTAATTTGTTCCAGAGCTGTGTGTGTGTGTGTGTGTGTGTTATTTGTGTGTGTTTTACCTTTGCGTTTTAATAATTAAAAAACCAAAAAGTGACTGAATTTCTGCGTAAATTAATGCTTCATATATTACAGCGATACTGCAATGATTAGATTTAATTTTATCTGAGTACTAGAAATAGGTGTTAGAAGTTTCTACAGAATCCTGCACCCTTGAGAAGGATAAGTGATGATGTATGGATGGATGGATGGATGGATGGATGGATGATGGATGGATGTTTCTGTGGAATTCCTGTATCTCCTTTTAGGTAAAAATAGCCAAGGTATTTACATATGAATGCCCCTAGTCGCACATCTAATTAAATATTTCATTTCAACTAAATGTGAAGCACTGACAGTTTCTGCCCTGTTTAAATATAAACAATTTAATTTTAAGGGTTGTTTTTTCAGGAAACAAACATAAGCAACATAGGATGGACAACGGGTGTTTGTTCGGCCATGCACCTGTAGGTAGTAGTGGTAAACAGATTCGACAGAAGTACCAAAAATATCACTGTTATGCTGTTAGAAGTGCCATCAGAGCAGGGCCTGACCCTCTGAGGCGGCCGCAATGGGCAGTGTGCCTGTGGATGGTTTTTATGTTCATTAAGCTCTCGTATGAATCACATTTATTCCTCTCTACATGCTGTCGGCTACCAGATGGATTTAAAATACAGGCCTATTTAAAAACACGGTGCTAAGGCATTTTGTATTCATTAAGTGCTCTCTTTGGGCGTGTAGTATATTTCAAGTTTAATTGCTAACTCATAGGACCTTGAATTATTTTTCCATCCAATGCTTTGAACCATGTCGGTCAATTTGATAAAGAAACATGAGGGAATCATCTGAGTGTCATGTACATTGTACCAACAGTGGTGTTTTTACTAGGATTCTGTGGACCTCAGTAACTCTGTTTATAATAAATGTCTACAGGACAGCCTAGTTATAACTAATCACCCCCAGGAGCACAGTTTCTGCTAGAATGTCCAATCAATGGGAGCATAAATACAAGGGAGAGTTAGTGAGTGCAATGGTTTGATTGACTGATTTACCAGTTGATGAAAATATGTCTTTGTCAATGATCAATAGACAAAAAAAAATTATATATTATATTATATATTTACTTCATTAACATTTGTATGTCACAGTATTGAGACACTTAGGGTGGTCATTTGTTTTAACAATTTATTAAAATTATTTCAAATAATTGTTTAATTCATTTTAATACTCTAATTTACTATTTGTTTTAATTTACATCTGCAACAGGTACTGAACTTTTGGTACTTCAGAACAATACCAATGTCCACGATACTTCTTGTGTTGGTTTCCAACTAATACTGGCTCAGAATGACATCATCAGAATGACATCATCAGTGACATCACCATTTTTGATATTATGGTCTTTAATGTTTCTATGGCCTACAGTAATCCTGCTTGAATTTTTAAATTTTTAAGCAGTACTGTTTTGCGTTATGCATGCGCCCATTCCTTCCATATGGTTGGCTATTTTAGCAAATTATGTTTCATTTCTTGTCATGCCATCCAGATCTCCTGTGAATCTGTTCTTCCAACCAGATCTTTTTACTTTGCTAATTGTCGTTTTCTGAGTTCAGAACTACACTTTTTGAAGGTGATGGTTGTATTTTGTGTTTGTGAGGCTGCACAAACGCCAGTTGGTTTGGTATTTTGGGACTGGTAATAGAGCTGGACTGGAAATTACTGGAACAAGGGCAGTACCCTTAGGCACGGCTGTGGCAGTATTGATCTCTTTAGACATTTCATTGTATTTTTAAGGTGTTACAGAGCAGTTACATTATACTTTATTTATCTGAAAGTTTTTCTGAATGACAATGGATTTTCTTTGTAATAATGAATGGATTAAGATTTGTTTAATCCAAACTCAATCCTCTCTGTAATCATTCTTCTGTTTTAAAAAAGGGATTACTGCTTCGTGTTTAGGAAGATATTGCCTTAGCAAATCCATCAGGAGAAAGAGAAAGGGCAACTGAAAAGAAGTTATTGTGCACATTATGTAATGAAGTTAGAGGCTGCAGCATTTACACGATCCGCTCATACAAGATTTTTTCTTACATACTTTACACTTTTATATTATTTTTCCTGTTTCAGAAATTTGTAGAATTTGCTATTCGCTACTAATTGAATATCTGGATTATTAAAAACAAAAATTTATTTTTATGCAGAATAACTTGTCTAGTATTCATCCATTTTCGTGAAGGCTGTACACTTTAAAAGAAACTGTATTTCCTATACTATAAGCAAAACGGGCTGTTATCCAGTGCAAACTTATATCTAAAAGGCCTACTTGTATATAGCTCATATGCAACAAATAACTTCGACATTTCATTGAAATCCTCTGCAGTTTTTTTGTAGATGTTTTAGTCTATAACTCAAATGATGTCAAGGTATTACTATAAAATTAATAATTCATTTTTAAAAATCTGGAAAAAAGAAACTGCAACCATTCAAACTCATGTCATGTTGTTCTTTTTTGACTTCAGATTTCTGAATTACTTAGTCTTTACAAAGAATAAATCTCAGAGGACAAATAATGGAGATGTGAGTATACTTCACAGCTAGCATGTTTAAGAATGAAATGCTAGTCAAAAGAAAATAACTTGTACAAAAAAATGCAAGAAAACATACAACCACGGTCACAAATGCCTTCATTCATTAAAAGAAACAATAACATTTGTGAAAACAAAATTCCAAAGAAAATGCAAAAACTGAACTGTAGTCTCAAACAAAGAACAAATGGCTATTCAATATAAATGTACAGCTAACTCATTCCTGTGCTGTTTTATTCATTCGGATTTTATGTATATATTTTTTTTAATCAGTAGTCTTTTGTAGAATCTAAAATGTACCCTCAAAGTCTCTCTTTCTGCTGCCGTGCCCCTTATGTGACAGGAAAATCGCATCCACAGCTACACTGAAACAATGAAGCGGCTAGAAGGCTTCATGACATAGACAACTGTTAGAAAGCAGAGGGACCTGCGCTAAAAAGAAAATCAGTGAACGTGAAACTGATCAGGTCCATGACCCGAGGGCTTAGGCACCAGAGAAGGCGAACTCCTCATCAACGGAAAGCAGCGTCATCCGTCACGCTACCATTCCTCCCATGTTTGGCTCAGTACCAACAAACGACGTCCCAGTCTAACGATCGTCACGCACTTTGGTATCTGCACGGCAGTAGCACTGGTGCATGATCAGCCCACGACAGCCTGGGACTAGCAGCTAAAGATAGGCTACACTTAGCATGTAGTACCTATTTTGGAAAGCAGCAACAATGTAATGAAGCGTTAAGTTAATCTCTCCTGGGCCAAGGAGTCACAGGCGTGGGACACCTAACACAACAGCTCGGGTGTGGAATGGGCCTTTTTCGTTAGCGACGTGGGGCTTCGCCAGCCCCACGTTCCTTCTCCGTCAACATCGCCTTCTCCCCTGGCATGACCATCCGTGTCAGGCATACGCCTCCCCGGATTTGAGGGCCACCAGCTCCGAGTCCTCCAGGTGTCTCCCGTTCAAGTGTTCGCTGGTGCAGTCATGATGGAATACGAAGGCAGGCATCTCGGTGATCGAGGTGGCAGTGTAGGAGGTGGAGCGCATGGAGCAGTGCTCACGCCGGCGTTGGCCCCACTGTGCCTTATACTGCATCCACTGCCTTTTCAGCACCGCCTGCACCTGAAACACACGCTGGCCCATGACACAAAAACACAAGCACACCCAACGTTGACAAGAAACATAGCGACTGACCTACAAATACAACGGGATGTCCTAAGATTCTTCGAGATCATTCTGGCGAAAGTTAATCATTGGAAGAGTAATTCAACTGCGGCCACAACTGACTGCCTCTTTTCTTGGCCGACTGTGGGCAGCAGGGCTTGGAAAGGATAGAGATCCTTCAGTCAGCCCTGGGGGGAACTGGGATAAACTCTGAAAATCATGAAGAGAAATGTGCCATCCACATCCATCAGCCTCTGTGTTAGTCTTTGTGGAAGCTGTCAGATTCACATCAGAAGACTAGGTGACAATTGGATTTAGCTCCATACAGCACTTTGTCAAAACGTACCTCAGCTGCACACTGTGGGTTCTTTTGGACATGGGTGATTGAATGCCATTTGATTTCCAGCTGAATTGCCAATTGTTTAACCATCCAGGTAAATAAATCATTGGAATTATTTGCTCCTGTGATATATTGACGTCCTATGCAGAGCACACATTGTTTTATACACACTGCCTTATACACACTGTTTTATTCACCGGATAGGCTCCATGTATCAGCACCCCTGATTGTATAAGTGACAACTGAAGATGGAGGTATATAGGCCCCACTCATTGGGGTGTGTGCTGGTCAACTCATCAGGCCATCTTCTGAGGGAGTAGCTACTTAGCATGCTGCTGGAAGTGTGACCAGTGGGGAGGGGTACAAAGCGAAGCTTGCCTACAGTGCCATGTGGGCATTGATTTGGAGATTGCGGGGTTTTATTGAATGTGGGATTTATTTTAATTGAATTAGCTAGCTGACATTCTTATTCAGAATGAGTGGTATGGTCATCATTGCAGCGCCGGATGTGATCTCCATGCGCTGAATTACAATGTATTACACAGCTGGTATAATCAGCATTACACTCACAGCCACATTGGTTGTGGGAGAAATATGAGAGATATTTCATACACGCATGTAAGCAGGAAAGTGTTAAACATAGGAAGTAGCTAATTATTTTAAGAGGAATTAATAGGGTTGAAATTGTTAGCAGACTATTTGTAATAATTTAATTTTCCTCATCTGTTATAGATACAACAACCATGTTCTTAGCTGATCTTATTTCGTAGCGATTGGCAAATGCAGTCAAAAAATAATACATAAAAAACTAATGAGTATGGTATTAATTTAATTTGATTGAAAGGAACTGTGTGTGCTTGATATTGTCACATTCCCAAATGAGATTACTATTTCTGAGCAGTTCCAAGAGGCACCTCTGCACTTTGTCTGGAGGGGTTCATTGACACGGAGTATGACCGTGGCTAGAGGGGGAGGAAAATGGGCACAGAGCCACTGAGAAGGGGGGGGGGGATGCAGAAATACCTCCAAGATAGATGGGATGAATCATTATGTGGGACAAACAAACATTACAAACATTCCCACAAATAACAATTATCGCCTGTCAATGCACCTTTTATCTCTCAGACACTTGATCTGTCCTGGAGACGGACCCGGCTTGTTTGTGCAATGACCTGATGATGATAGGAACCGACTGCTCAAGCATGAGCTAATAATTAACATATTTTCTAAGCCCAGAACAATTTCCTACATATAAAACATGATATATCTTAGGCCTGTAAAAGCTGGTAATTCACAGCTGTCGCCATGCCAGATCCACATGCTGAGTACTCCAACGTGTCTCATTTTTGCTGCTGCATTGTTCGGGGGTATTTCATGCTGAAGGGCTGAGCTATTAAACCTCATCTCCTAATGTCATGCGATGGGCTGCTACCTGTCATCAGACTCATGCACACTTAGGAAGCCGAAGACGCCCCCACAGTTTAATTGCATTTGTTTTTGCTGCAGCGGCCTTTCCCGGGAGCCGATCGTACAGAAACCTTTTGGTTCTTGTTTCACGTGCTGATTTTGCGAGGGCTGGACTCAGCCTCTCCTGCCAGACACCAGAGGCAGCTTCTCTAGAAGCTAGAGTCTTACAGTGCAGAGTTATGTCTTTCTCTCAAGCCTGCATAACTGCCAAAGTAATAAATAATCACAGCCAGGTTCCAGTGATCATTCGCTAGGCGTGTATTTAAAGAGTGCTGCCGTTTGGGATTTTGTGTGGTCAGGCGCTTTTACACCGCAATGTGATAGCGTTTCCATTTTGTGATGTCGAATGATACGTCTTCTCTCTCTCTCTAAAGGTCCATTTCCTCACAAAGTTGCCACATTTTCTTCTCCCATATTGCATCTGAATCACATGATTTGACTCCTCTTCACCATGGTGAACCCTGATGCGATGTGCCATGCGGATCGGGCAGCCTTCCTTGGTGAGGTGTGAAGCCATGAAATTAAACAACAGCCCTCATTGCAGAGACTTTTCTACATGTTCAATCGATCATACTGACAGCTGAGGCAGACAGACTGAGGCGACATAAACAGGAAATATACTTACTTCCCCGTTGAAAAAGCAAAATATCGTCGCCACCAGTAACCCCTGAAAAGCAAATATTTACGATTAACTGTAATGAAGCATTTGGTGAACGATGACATGCGGCGTGCCTGACTGTGGTATTAATACCTGGTAATGCATCAGTATGTGCATTATGTAGTCGAACACCTCCCCGGCAAGCCTGTTCTCTGGTCTCCAGGGAATGATGACGAACTGGATCCCCAGTAAGGGCACAAGGATCAGCGTGGCCCTCACGGCCTTCATGTACATGTTGGACTCGGCCCGGTGGGTGTCCCGCAGCTTGGTCACCAGCACCCTCACGATGTTCAGGAGAAAGAACAGGTTGACCTGGATGGTGTGTGAAAAAGCACTCGTTACCATAGTCATAGACACTTTTCCCAGCATGCATTGCTACAGCAACAGAGGATTGAGTGATACAGTGTTCACTCACCAACAAGGCTGCCATAATGGGCCCATGGATTATATAGAGCAAATGCGTCTCCACACTCATCCAGCAGCTATGGGAAATTCAATGTTTCGTGGTTAGATTTTCCATCCTTTTTTGGTTTGTACTTCTCTGTATTTTTCAAAAGACTTGAGCAAGACTTACTTGTCATCAAAATACTTTTTCCTCGCAACAGCATGGATGGATGCAGGTACCAAAGGAAATCCTTAAAGAAGAGCAAACTGTACTTTAAACGCAAAGAAATCGGGGCTAAGAGTCTATTGCTATATAACACAGTTCCATTAAAAGCTAAATGAATCCATACAAAGAATTAAAATAATATGTCACTGTTAATTCACAAGTATAATCTTTTGGCTGGTGTACCAGATGCACCTGCTACCCACTCTTGCCTCCAGAACTGCTTTAGGGGTAGACGAGTTCAGCGACCAGAGAAGTCTTTCTGCACACCACTTTTATACTGAGCTGTTATTTTTGCACTTCCTGTTAGCTTTAATGAGTCTGGCTGTCCTCTGACCGCTCTCATTACCAAGGTGTTTTCGGCCACAGAGATACCAGACTGGATGCCGTCACACTATTCTCTGTGAACACAGCAAGAGCTGAGTTCTTAAGTGAAATCTAGGTCCTTTTAATTAAGATGGCAGTTTAGAAATCCTGTCCTAGCTCAAAGTGTCCTCATTGACATTGATTATCTGGTCACCCTACGTTGCAGCCATGTGATTCGCTCCTCGGATGAACAGCCTATTTGCACTGGAATAAACTGGCCATTGAGCTTATTTGTGGTTGTATTGGATAAATGTTGATATACGATTCATACTTTTTCTTTAAAAATATACTACAACAATTCATACACTTCTTTTCATTTAACAAAATCTTATAAATGCTCATTTCCTGAACCAAAACCTAAATCAGAGGTCCGCAACTCCGGTCCTGGAGAGCTACTGTCCAGAAGGTTTTCTATCCTACCTGGCTTCTGATGAGCCACACCTGTTCCTGGTATTTACCTGAGAACAGGTGTGGGTCATCAGAAGCCAGGTAGGATAGAAAACCTACTGGATAATAGCTCTCCAGGACCGGAGTTGCAGACCCCTGAGCTAAAGGTAGCCCACATCTATAAATTGAAGCCGTATTTCAAAGGCCATGAATCCAAGCTGCTGTAGAGGGAATGAAGCCTGGGCCATAATTACCTGACGTTCGTTCCTCTGGTGATTATTATATGACTGTTATGGCTATCAGTTTATCTTTAATAACAACCAGCTATTTAGAGATTCTTTGTCAAATGACTAATTAGTCTAAAGGTGACGACCGCAGAATCCAGGCATTAGTGTTGGATATTCAAACTGAAGCATAATAAAGGCTTCAGTGTGTAGCTTTTATCCAGACAAAATAAACTAAAGTGCTAAACATTTAGTAGAAAACACACATTAAGTCTGTATATTTTATTTTGATTAAGAAGAGAGTTTCCCATTTGAGATATAACTTTGAGTTATAAGTTATTGAACACCGTATAGCTGCAAATGGCTCTTTTTTGGAAGAACTGAAACTACCGCACATGAAATTGCTAATTTGGTTTAAAAGGGCAATGGAATGCAATATTACACATTACTGTCGAAGCGAAAAAAATGTTGAGTATAAACTTGCAATATTTATAGTCATTTGTATTGCTTTCTAACTCTAAGCATGGCCTAAAATATAGAAGCATTTTAGAGTGAAATGGGCATTCATTTCCATTTAATGGTTGGTTGGAGTGAGACTAACCATATGTTATAATTATATTTTTGCATAATGCAATTAATATCTGTGGGCAAATTGAGGGCATATACACATGAAAGTAACCATGTTATTAAGTCATCCACCCTAACACTCTGATTGTGAAGTATGTGTAATTACTGAAAGGCTGCTCGGTTTAGTGATATATGTCTGTCCCACTGTAAACCTTTCAAGCCAATCACAAAAATGCAGCAGCCATGAAATAGACCACAAAGTTTACCAGCGCACTGGTACACACGGGCCACTGAACCTTAGTGTAAAAGAACAACATTTCTGTGGAAGAACCATCTTTCCAATGATTTGGCTGGTACTTAATCACTGTAAAGTAAAGACCAGTCTTGTATTACATTCAACTCAACAATTGCAGTCTTTCCCCGTCGAATCTGCAGAAATATGGCAAAGGCAAACACTTATAAATATTTACTAGTGGTAAGAAATTTGCTTCTTCGGTCCATCCTATAGATATGCATGAATATTTGCAGGCACCAATCTTGCTGAATTGACACACACTTCGGACACGGCTTCTCATAAATATTCATGAGGATGGTGGCAACTGGGATCAGTTCTTGGACTAACTCCCCGAACGGCAAACTAGACCTCTTCTGTAGAGACAGGGAAGAAGGCAGTAATTTCCCCCGAGATCTGATAGTACTCTGGCACCTGGATACCCTCTGTGTTTTTCCACCGACAGAAACACCCAACACTGTCTTGTAATTCACCAAGACAGCAACGCATCTCAGAACAGAAGCGGTTCGCAAAATTAACGGTCACCGACTTCAGCCAATCCTGTTTTTGGCCCGGTTGCTTATAACACTCGCCCACTACATGTTTACATGAGTGTATTTGTTTTTACTGGGCGATCCGGCAGACTCACCCCAGCCTAGGAGGTAATACCAGTGTAAGTGCTGCTCCTCGGCAAACACAGCCACAACTATGAGAGTGTGCAGATAAATCCCCTCGCACAGCATCCAGAAGTAGTTACACCCCAGCATATACATGTGGAAGAAGTGCAGAACCTTGCAGCCAACCTGTAAAAGGAAGTCAAATCAGCATCGAATTCCGCATCCCCCATGCCTTAGCCACAGCACTCATAAATGTCCTATTTGGCCAAAGCTATCTGACTATTTGAACACTACTTGACTATGAATAAGCAGCCTTGACTCTATCCGCTTCTCTTGCACAGGCCTGTGTTTTGCAGTTCATTTATTGTCAGTGGTGTTGGAAGGAATTTCACATTGTGGGGGACAGAATTTTTTCCGAAGATTTCACCATTTAAAATTAACACTGTTTAGTGTCCAGTTTCACTTAACAATTAAACATTGCTTAACTAAAAAAAATGATCCAAATGATAAAATGAGTTTGATACAGTATTACAGTCTTTGTTAGGTACAGATTTCGTCCTCAGGCTCTGAATGCACAGAGAATTGGTCTCAATAATGCATGGATTCATAATGAAAGATAAGGAAAGTGCTCTTATTTTGTCTAATCTGTTTAATCTGCATCATGACAGAAACATGTTAAATAGCAAAAGGCAATCCCAAAACCCGAATGATTATTTTTTCCAATATTTTTCCATAGATAGATATCTGTTGGTGTTTATTTTTTGGGAAGGGTGGTTGAATCTGCCAATATTCAGGGGGATGCATGCCCCCCCCATCCCCACATTTGTTGCGAATCCCTCTCCTTCTGGCTTGCTGTCTGTATGTCAGAACCTGGTTCTGCAGGGATGTTATCTCATGCCACAGTGTCCCTGTAAATGGACTACATGGCAAGAAGAGGTCTGTCAGCCTGACAGGGCCTGACGGGGCCCAAACTCGACAACAGATTCAGACTGGGCTTGGGCCAATTCCCTCATGCGTCAGACTGTTTGATTCAGGCTTGTTGTAGCATAACAACTTTATTTTGCATTTGTTGTGCTAAGCTTCACGCCATTATTCCTGGTCTTAGAGGAATGTCTTATGAGGAGAGGTTAGCTGAGCTAAATCTGTTTAGCCTCGAGCAAAGGAGACT
>JAAGVU020000045.1:19245347-19260410 GCA_011763525.2 Mormyrus iriodes
ACTGCCTGGGATAGGCTCCTGGGCTTCCTGTGATCTTGACCAGGATAAGCACTTTGAAGATGGATGGATGGATGGATAAATTGTATTTATGGTTATAACTGTTGAAAATTAACATTGATTATGTACATTATGATTTTTAAATATCATTTACACTAATCACTGTCAACACGAGTGACTGCTAATACAGAAACACTGTAAACGAACAGAAAAAATCCACATATCTTCCATACCACTGACTCTGTAACATCCATCACGTACAAGAAAACCAAAGTCATATTTCTTATTTTTCTGTTTTGAATTAAAGAGAATGTTTTAAATTATGTCTATTTTCCTAGACTAGCAAGTTTCTTCCACTTTTTAAGTTCTGGAATTCACTTTCTGCCGATTTCTTTCCAGTTCAGTTCCATTAACAAAGTAACGGGCGGGTTTTACTTTAGCACTGATCTCGTCTTAGAGTCACTTTTCCAGTGGGCGGCTTACAGCTATGTGGCAGCAAAAAGGCACCACTTTGCACACCTTCTCTTCTGGACAGGCCACACAAACAGTGGCGGTGTTTATCACCCCACAAATCACACATCTGCGTGGGGCCCCTGAAGTTTGGGGGCCCTCTGTTGGCCACTACCAGTCACTACAGTACTAAAGTTGCTTTTTGAGCAGAGCCACAGAAACAAGAAACCCGGCCCAGGACACAACTTAATTTTGCATCTGTTTCAGGCCTTAAGTCCACAGAGAACGCTAAGAGCTATGACATCATTAGGCCTACATTTTAAATAGCTCTGTGTTTTCCCTTGTAAACACGTTTTTTTTCCCCCTCGATCCCAGAGGTGGCATGACAGGATTAACACAAACACTACTGCCTGGGGAAGTTTTGTATCATAATCGTGACCAGCGGAGCATATACAAATACAGAGGTACAATTAGCATGTTTAGGCATGATACAAATAATGCTAATTACGCGGCTGTCACAGAAATGTACGTATGTTGCACAAAAATGGGATTACATTTGATGCCTTTGAAGAAAATGCAAATCAATCCATAACTGAACTATAAGCATAAGCCATCATCAGACTGAATTTACTTGTTCCTGTATGATAATGGTTGCTTGTCCTTCCTGCTGTGAATACACATCCTGAGTATTTTAATTAATAAACTTTATAATCACTGTGATGTGATTGGATTTTAAGGCATGGGTGTCATGTCTATATGACTCTGTTATTAGTGTCCATCCGTCCATCCATCCATCCACCCATCTTCCCACTGTTTGTCCTGGTCAGGGTCTCAAGATGCTATAAGCCTGTAAAAATGGGCAAGAACGGTTTTCATTTTTTTCTTACCTTTAATTTCTCTTTTGTGTGTATAACACAGAGGGTGTAATTGGACCACGTCCTGTTAGTCTCAGGGTGTCGAAACCAGTTTCCTGTCTCATCGCAATATTTTGTTACTCGTTCTGCCAGAAAAAAAAATGGAAACACTTACGACAACATCCGGATAAAACAAACACCAAATGTTGGACACGGAGAACACACGTTCTCCCCAAACCTTACCGGTGGAGTCGAAATCTGGGAAATAATTGGGGCAGTTCTGTGACGTGTACATCCCGGCTGCTGTGTCATCCCAGCAGAGCCACCCATCCCAGGTTCGATTGCAATACAGACCTTAATTTAGCAGGAGGAGACAGTACTGAATGAAATGTAGCTCAAGCTCTTCAGGGCAATACAGTTTCTGAAACAGTCAAATAACCTTATGGGCTCCAAACGTACCATGTGCCAAACATGACCACACCTGAAACATTCAATTTATTTAGTTGATGCTTATCCAAAGCAACATACATTTTTGAGACAGCAGGGTCAGCCAGTTCTACAGGAACTGGGGGTCAAGGGTATCTGTCTACTGAGTCTGGGATTTGAACCAGCAAACTTCCACCTACAAGAAGGAGACTCAAACCTGTTGAGCCACCCCCAATTGTACCTAGGACCTTAGGAGGAATAATTTATAGTGCGTTTTTTTTATTAATACTACTTATTTGGTACTATTTACAGTGCTTATTTATGGTAGTAATACCAGTATTTAGAGAAGTAGCTAGGGCTTTACTTGAAATCCGTAGTATCTCTCTGTACAGTACCCTGTTATGTCACCGCAAACGCCATTACCTGTTTTGTTATACGGCCGATCCCTGTTCATTTTCTCGAAGCACTTGTATTGGCCATCAGTGATTCTTCTCTTTTCCTCAACCTTTTGTGTGACCACAGGGCTGACGAGTGATTCGATGGTGGGCTCTGCATTCTTCCCTGGCAGGCCGTGAGTCATCACTCTCTGTGCAAAACAAAAAAAAGGCGGGAACCTAAACATATGTGAATACACACAGGGTAATGCGTTAAAATGGTGTTTCACTGAAGTGGATTAATGAGTTAAAGGCAATAAAAGGTTATGTATGAGTTTTACAAGTTGTGAGGCCTGTTATTTAGTTATTAAAAGCCACACAAAGCCGAAACGTGCTGAGCTCTCATTTGACAGCTTTCCCCACTACTGCATCCTCGAGAGCACTTGACTTTTTGCTGACGTTTCTAAACACCAAATTGCAACTCATTCATCAGCAAGAAAAATGTTTCACTCAGTTACCTTTAATTTGTCCTTGGACTGAGCAACACAGTTCGCCCAGGTTTTGTTATGGATGGGGTCTTGGAACCAATTGCCTGATTCATCACAATATTTTGTCAGTTTTTCTGCAAAAAGAAATGCTAAATTACTAATGTTGTAATTATAACAAAATGAATAAGCTGACTGAATTAATGTTTTCATAATAATGGAAGATACAGGCTGTGGTCCTCATTAATGAGTAGGGTGTGTGCTAAATTATATTTACATAATGAGGTAATGTTCAGAATTTACTGATTTACTTATTTCTGTTAATTATCACTAATCTAGCTTCATACTTTTATTGTTTAAATGTGTTTACTCTTTCCTGCTAAAAATGGACTATATTGCCACAAAACAACAATTATGGAAGTTTTCTAAGGGAAGTTAAACAGGGAAAAAATCACTTCTTGCAGTTTAGTAGGTTCAGACTTTCTACGTTTAATATACCACAGTTGCTTGATACTAACAAAAATAAAAAAAAACAGCTTGCTTTCTGCTTTGCTTATAAATGTGACCTTATTTTGGCTAATTTTGGTGCAATCTACCTGCTGATGCTGGCCAGTGTAACAGTGTAATGATCATTATGTCTACAGATGGATGCATGCACAGCTAACTCAGGTTAAGGAAAAGGAAAATCTCATCTAGATCTAAATGTATTATTTTCTAATGACTGGAAACACATATAAAGGAACTGAGTCCTACAGTGAAAACAAGCCAATGATCAGCTGTACTGTAAACCTGTATTAACATCACAATGGTTTTCAAACTGGAACATTTATCTGTGCCTGCAGATAATTCAGCAACCAAAACCATTAACCATTAATGTTTTCATTTTTCAATAACACCTTGGTAACCCAACTTTAATTAGCACTTTTTTGGGCAATACTACCCAAGTTTATGCCAGGAATACACCAGGAATACCTCTATTATTAAAATTCTTCACACTAAATCACTACAAATCAAAATAAAATTTTAACAGGATTGTGGCATATTATATATATTATTTCATAATATTATATCAGTCTTTAAATTCAAATACTGCATTAGCTATTTAGTGCAGCGACAGTGTTCAAATGCATTCCTTATCAAGCCACCATACCTATTCCAATTGCTGCTCTTTTGACAACAATCAACGGTCTTCAGGCAATGTTTAAAACCATCAGAGAGCATATAATAATAATAATAATAATAATAATAATAATAATATACAAACGGAATTTTACAAAAAAACTCAGTTCTTTAAACTCCTATAATCAAGGGATAAACCATGTGCTGAAATGAAGATGGCTTCCCATTCTCAATGTAACAATGTAGCGTTGAGAAAACAAAAAAAGAAAGACCGTGATATGCAGAATGGCCCCAAACTGATTGGCTCTTTGCGTAGCCCGTCCTTGCCTCACCTCGGAGATTCGGGCAGTCCTGATGGGCGTACGTTCCTGCCGGCGTGTCCTTCCAGCAAAACCACCCGTCCCACGTTTGATTGCAGAACGTCCCTTTAAACGCATGTAAACAACATGTCAACACAGTAATGGTTTTGGTTGCTGAATTATTTGCGAGCATAGATAAATGTTCTATAAGCTAATATGGCGATCAATGTTTTATGAGTTGCTATTGCATTTTTCTGAATTATTATGATTATTTCAAGGATAACTTGTGACAAACCACTTCATGACAATTACCTGTAGTTCCGTGGTCACTGGGTGACATGCACTTCTGTTTGTAGGAGCTGTATGACTTTCTGCAGTCACTTTTGAATCAACTGTCAGATATACCGTCAGGCTCATACAGTAATCGAATGAAATGAAAGCCAGTGATTCAGGATGACATGACTTCATCCCCCAGTCTGCTGGTAAAGTTCTGGCCTGAAAATCCTGTACCAAGAAAGCCCGCTTTGTCCTAGTAAGTACATAATGTAATCGTCATTGTACCTGTCCTGTTGAATGGGCTGTCGTTGTTCTGCTGGAAACATTTATATTGCGGATCGCTTATTTCTTGCACTTTGCCGTTTGTGTGGATCAGCGTCGGTTTTGGAGTTGTGTCTCCTGTGGGCTCTGCTTTTGTTCCCGATGAGTCACTGGCTCTGATCTGTAAAAGGAGCGCAGACAGCACAGTCCTGGGGTGCGCATTCGCAGGTAAAAACACAACAATACTAAAGTAACGCATAGATGTTTGGGTGCTGCTTTGATGTAGCAGTGGGTGAATCGAAAAGAACTCACGTACTTGTTTGCAAGCCTGCACTTCGTACCGTTTGGCTGCCAGTTTAATCATTTCATTGGGAGGGAAAATTATATTTTCGTGCTTGTTGGGAAATTCCATTAAAGGTCTGTCCTCATTAATTTCAAAGATTGCGCTTCCTTTCAGTACTGAATAAGATTTAAAATGGATGTTTCATATGTTTAAAAAATGGCTTTGCCTAAATCAATTTTTAAATGTAATTCTTTTAAAAACGTGGATGTCTACGTGACTAAGGCTGTTAATAATGTTCATATCAATTACACAGGTAATTGTCAACTGAAAACACTTTTTTTTCTTTGTCATTAAGTTTTACTTAATAACACACACAATACTGAGAAAACAGCTTTCGGTGATTCTCCGCGTACCAAAAACGCCTTCCGTCATTTTACTATTTTCATCGTACAGTTGGATAGATCGCAGCACTTTTTTAAGGCAATGGAGATCCTAAATAGTACATTACTCTTACCTTACAACTTAAAGCCACGCACAATATGTGTGTGTGTGTGTGTGTGTGTGTATATATATATATATATATATATATATATATGAGGGGAACATTTCAGCACACGGACGTCCCATGTAGCAGTTTAGCAGCCGTACATATGATGTCACTCCAAACACTGAAGTAAATGACGTCATACATACGACCACTAAGCCACCACGCATTTCAGTTGCACTGGTTGGGAGAAAATGTCTTTCCTCCATTTCCAGTATCCTTGATTAAGAGCACTCTGGGAGTGCTCATTCAGAAAGAAAGCAAGGTCCAGAGTATAAGTGAGAACTTGCAAAAAACATGTACTTACATAATATCACATCATTTCATCACCGTGCCAGTTATCATTGTAATGCCTTTAATGGTCAAGAGCCTGAAAATCACTTTTTTTGAAGGTTTGAAGTCACATCCTGGAGGCAATATAACGTGTCCTGAAATATCAGGCTAGCAAATTCTCACATAATCACTCTACAGTAACAAAATAGCTGCTTAATTAAAATTCTATCAAAGACATGGTATTTACTCTCTGTCCACCAGACCTGGCAGTGGAATTTTATACTTAGACAGACTGAGATTAAAGCCTGAAACTGGATTTCACGCCCTTGCCCACCAGCCACTGATAAAAACTGCCATTTCAGAGCATTAGACGAAATGGCTCAAAGATCATCTGCTTTTTAGGTCATTGATGCTTTTAATTACCAAAGTGAACTAATTAGTGGTTAACAGATTAGTGAACCACATCAAATTAATCTTAATTTCTCCCGGCTTTTAGATAATCAAAAAAAGGCTAGACTTTACTTCAAACAGGGACCTGATAGAGACTAAAACTATCTCCACTTTACAGAAGCCTTCAAAGAACATCTATTAGAAAACAGTTATTAAATAATAATTATCACCTCCACATTTCAAGGCAGTAAAAGCTGTTAAATATACCTTGGCCAGGTGTCTCTTTATTATAACAGTGAAATGCAGATAGTTCACGTTCCATTTCTAGGTTATCAGTAACTGGCCCATGTTATGTAATAGTTAAACTTACCAGTATAAATGGTATCAAAAGCCAATGTGCGCTTTTCAATTTCATTTTGGTTAATCCCAAATTTATCTGTGAATATAAAAAAGAAAATTAGATTAAGTTGCAAAATCAAAGCAAAATACATCATTAAAGTTTTTTTTAAGAAAAACTAGCGACACTGATGTCGACATTGAGTGTGTAGCTTATTAATGTTTTCAGTGCTGGAAATGAATCAGAAAAAAATAAAAGGTTAATGTTTCGGTTCTGGAAGGAATATTGTTTATAATGTTCAAGTGAAGTCATCCCCTTTGGTCATTCAACATTGCCATGACAATTAGAACTCATATACCATTACTTAGCTTCGCATATTTATTTTCAATGCAATTTGACCTTCTTCTTAACCTTTCCTGATTTGAAAAAGAATATGAGCACTGCCCTTCGGACGGCTTTCTAAATATTGTGATACCACATTCATTTTTCTTTCGCATCCAAGTCAAGGAGAAGAATAACCCAGGAAGTTAAGGTCGGTTCCAGAAAACAGAGCACAATCCTGAATGCCACCAAGGACAGCTGTGAGATGGGGCACTTCAAAGACAAAGGAGAAGCTGTCCTTACAGCGGTGAGGACCCAGCACCGGGGCTGGCGGTTCGCGTGGACAGCTGGTACGCAAGCTGTCACAGCACGGGCCGCTGCCGGCAACACCCTGACTGCAACCACCAGCCGCCATAGCCTGAGAAACATGCTTACGGCAGCAGCCAATCAAAGAAAGACGACCTCTCTGCAAGGGAAAATGGATTTATTTAAATAATAGTGGATATCATTTTCAAGCTATGCTGTGTAGATTATAGAACTGAATTGTGGATGTTTTATTTGCTAGTTCAGAAGAAGTTAACTGGTGATCAGAGGTGGGTAGTTCAGGTCCAGAAAGTAAAAATCCAGACCAAGATACTGTTTCAAGCAATCAGTTGACTATAAAGAGTTACAGTCACAGAGTACTCGACGGGTTGGTTGAAACAAAATCTTTGTCTCAATTTTAACTGTCTGGACCTGAACTATCCACTGCTGGTGATACTGGTTATTCAGGTAGTGACTTCAAAGGTCCACATATTTCTAATGTGTTCAGCCCTGAGTTGTACAGCAGATTGCCATTGTGCTGAGTCCAAGGTCTGGGTTATCTAAAATACAGCACACCAAACAGTGGCAGAATCTATGCTGTGCTAGACAATAGGGCTAATTATTTGGAGACACTTCATGAATGTTATATCAGCCAATTTTGCAAATGCTGTATTTCAAGCTTTTGCACACAATGACACAATGTGCCGACATACAGCCATGAAAATTGGTAATTCTCTCGCTCTCTTGTTTGTCCCATTTGTAAAGCAACAGAATTAAAGATGACAGTAAAATCTGATTGATGTCATCCTACATCATGCTAAGCACCATCAATATGGCTGTGGGTGGTACACATACTGTCACAGAGCGTTCTACGGCTTGCAAAGCTGCCTGTGTGCATCTCCTGGGGGGTTTTTGCATGATTGAAACCCTCCAATTTATTATTATTTTTTTTTTAGATATGGTAGGTTTACGCACTCTAATCCCTGGATAAGCACATTAGCTGCCTGTCTGCTGGCATTATGAAAACTTGTGCTCAGTGACATTAGTACAGTGAGATCACTGTAATATAGCTATTCCTTTATAAACCAGCTTGATGTTCTGTCATGTATTTTTGTTAATTGCATTGTTCTTTATTCAATTCAAAACACAAATCTGCATCAAACATCAGAATTTATTGTTAAAACTCTTTCGCTTGTGTAATATCCTCTGGAGATTGACAGCCCATTGAATAACAAACTAATTTAATTGCATATAACTACGAAATGACCCCCCCATATCGCTTCATGTTCTCCAAATAGTCTAACGTCTTCTAATGCCAGAACATAACCGCTGTATTTTACACATGCTATGCTATCATAACCTGTGCCTGGTTATAGGTGGGTGGTGAGTTACTCCTCACCTGTTTCTGTGCTTCGTTCAGAGTTAACCTCTGGGGCTCTGTTCTGCAATGCATTTGCATTATGTATAACAAGTTTTATTGGTCAGTATTTTTAGGGACAGGATGCTCATGGGATTTACAAACAGCAGCATTTTCACTATATAAAAAAGGAACCTAGAAATGCCTCTGATCATTTTAAAAGGAACCAAGATCAAAGATATATTAAGCATCAGAAAGAATTTGTCGTGTCTTGGATCTTGCACTGTTGTGTGACTCAGTTGAGGCAGTTAATTAATCAGGAAGAATGCCACAATGTACAGACTCAACGCTCTTATGTATTTTCCGCAAAGTTACCCTTGGGAATCCTGCACCTTTCCTTCCTCGTTCCCATTCTTTGCAAGTTTCCCAAACTTATAACTCTGCCCCGAGTGGATTTTTACATTGCAGCAAGTTGGATTTTCAGGTAATCCATCTCCGTGGGGGAGACGCGCATGAAGGCATCCTACGTGTGTCACAGCTGTTGCTAGGGCGACGGGCAGGCCTAGCGGTAACAAAAAAATGAAAATGGAATGTGAAAAGCAAATTAACGGTAAATCTTTTGTAAGACAGCTGAATTCATCCCCGTGTTGCTCATTGTATTATCAAAGCACACTGATGCATTTCCTCATAAAAAAAGTTGAAAAATGCCTCTGGCCTTACACCTCTATGTTCATACAGATATGATTTACTGCATATTGACATTCGAAGGCTGTAACCACTCATATCGACAGTCAGGAACATAATCCAAAGTGTTATAATGTTCTTCGATGTTTTGCTGTATTTTTACTGGAGTTATACATTCTTCATCATATCTATAAACCACCTTCGAATGGACAAATGCATTTCATCAATTCTCTAATCTAGTAATCTAGTTTCTCTTTCTCTTGTAGTTCATTATTCAAGTATTTTATAAATTAGACTTTAATTTAATTGACTGCCATTTGAAGTCTTTGTAAAATATTTCCAGTTTAATAAATAGATGACATATAACAAATATGGCCATAGTATTATAGCCATTCAAAAATTAAGAAGAATTTCAATTAGCTAATGACTTTCTACTGCTCATTTTATAACAGGAGAGAACTAAGTTAAATGATCTTTATACACTACAGTCCCACATTTGAAATTTACTGTCAAATTGATTAATAACCATCAAAATTTGGTTATTTCATGTTAGTGTGACCATGAGTCAAAAACTTGGCGGTTTTTGTGTGTAAATAAAATCCCTCATCTGAATACACAGCTTTAAGAGTAACAGGACTGGAAAGAGCAGTGAAAAACTGTCCATTTCTGAGATTTTTATGCTTTTCTGAAGAAATGACGTTCATGGAAATTGCTGCCCACAGTTCTTTGCAACAATTTAAGAAAATGACGCTTGTGATTCAGTTGTAAGGGCAGAGGTAGTATGGGGAACGCAATCGAAAGTGGTGCATAGGTTGTGTGGTGTGATTTCACACAGATAAATTTCCGGACAGATTTTACAGAAGCACTCCGAGGCTTCATTAAACTAGAGGAGCATATGCCATATTCAAGAATGTATGCTTTGAACTGCACTACAAGACCTCTTCTACAGAAATTGAAATAACAGCATGTGTAGAGTATTACTATATGATCCATGAATGGGAAACTCACGATTCCTGCTTTCAGGACAGCAGCCCTGCAGTTTTCACCATGAGTGTCGGATATCATTTTCAAGCTGTGCTGCGTGTTAAACTGTTTATGCATCTCTTGCCAGCCACACTCCGCCAAATCTCCGTTTTTTTTTTGTTTTGTTTTTAAGAGAACAGAAAGGCTCAATCTTTCAAAGTGACAAACCATGCACAGCATTTGGTTCTAAAGAGTGATAAGAAGTTGTCTTCTAAGCACCAGGATTGACTTTGAATCGTTCAAATGGAAATATTAGATAAAAATATATGCCGAGGACCTAAGAGAAGCAGCTTTCCACAAATGCAATACCCAGTAATGAAATTAACTATTCTATACGGGTCAGGGGAAAGAGGAGCTGGAACAGAATCCCATGGTTGTGTTATTTTAATTCTCCATTCATTTAAAATAAGTACCCTTCGACCAAACGAGCAGCAAGCTAAAATCTGAGGCCTTCTGCCATTTTGATAGTAACACTGTATGTGTGCAAGTGCTATTAAATGTTGAAATATATAGGTCATTTCAGATGTTAAAACTTAAGGGAAAATGTTGTAATAATAATAGCACTATGAATATAATATGTAGTAATAATTGTTCTTTGAATTTCTCTGGTGACATATTGATTTTTATGTTGTGGAAATAGTTTGTGTTGTTCTATGGAGACTGATCCCTTAGCTTTTAGAAATATAACACTTTTCAGGATATTGTTTTCTGACTGTCACATCAGACACCTGCAGCCACACTCCTGGCATGCTGATTCACTGAGGCCAGGTTCTTACAGTCAGGAGTCGGGGCCGAGTGTCTGTTATCGATATCTGCGAGGGGTATAACCCTGAATAAATCATAAAAACAAAGTCTGATGTTAAAAACACAGGAGATCTGTCTCAGGAGAAAAATATAATGATGAGGGACCCAGTTATGTTGACAAATATACCCCATATTCTCAGCTTCAAGATATTACATTATTGTTGAATTACTCCTTGAAAAGGAACAGAATCCCCACCAGGGTGCCCCCTGCATTGTTTCTTCTGCTCCCTGGAACAGGCGCCAGATTCTGTGCTGGAGAAGCGATTGTAGGATGCATGGATGGAAGGATCAAGATTTTTTTTTCCTTTTTAAAATATCTAGCTCTTTGTAGATGTACTTCTGAAGATATTTTACAGAAATATTCTGGGAATGCACAACAGCAAACCAATGAAGCCCATTCTGGCACTTGTCAGATGTGATATTTGAAGTTGGTCTCCCAGTATCGCCCTGAGAACATGACGGGAATAACAGAAGCCAACCCTGGCAGGACTCCACTAGAACTGAATGTTATCAATTTTCCGTTCTGCTGCTGCTTCCCCAAGTCAATTAGTTCACTACGGCAGCAAATCCGCTTTGCTGGTGATCAAAAACAGGGTTTTAGGCTGGCCTGACAGTGGCCAAATTGGGAGGACTTTTCAGTTAATGCGCGGCACTCTTGCATCACATTCGGGCGGCCCACGTTAATTGCGTCACAAAATAGCGTGCGCACAAAGTAACATGTTTTGGAGCAAATTTGAAAAATTCAACTTAAAAATAAACATGTAGACATGCATCAGAAGCCCGAAGTTAGGAGGTTGTGTACGACTCCAGAACAGAGGTATGTGTACGGTGTTTTTATTTTACCCTTAAATACAGTACATAAAAGTCAGAGAAATCTAAGAATTTTGAAAAACCAAGTCCATTTCAAACTGACTGAATTCAATTAAAATTGAATATCCTTATACAAATGTACAAATGTACAACATTTTTTTGTTCCAAAGTCCAAACACTCTGTTTTTTGTTACAACTTTTAGCATTTTTTAAAAACTTGGATGTGCTTTTTATTTTAAAGTAGCGTGAGTGCGCGCAGAACATTTCATGTTGTTGCTGTAAGAGCTGGCTGAGGACAGATGGTTTGGCAGCTTACAGCAGCAGTCATGGAATTCTGTGTGAAACACAAAATCTGTGCCAGTGACAGCCCGACATAATTACCCTAATATAAGAAAATATTTTCCCTCTGCCATGTGTGGCATCCCACCACATCCATTAACATCAGGAATCTAAATTCTTAATTTCTTGGAATGCTGACTTCTTGAACGTCTCCCCTGTTGCTTGGAATAATTAATCAGCAGCTATGTGTGGAGCCCAGGCACCTGAATAGGCTGAATCAGGCGTCAGATTCTTTGATGTGGTTGGAATTAACACCAAGGGTAAGTTTGATGTCCCAAGACCAACTCATGCTCTTAAATGATGCAATTGCATCTGAGGTCACGAGATTCCTCACTCTGCTCTCTTCACCTTCTTTCACCAAAGGTTCTACCAGAGGGACTCCAGATGTTCAGCTGGTGAATTTCCAGGGTATAAGCTGCCCCATACAAAAGCACATGTTGGATAAATAAGACTTACTTTGTCTTCTGGTGAAGCTGGCCTACAATAAAAGCTTTCATGTTCTAAATTTATTAGGAACACGATTGCCTCCAATGATATAACAGAAATGTTTGGCTTTTTGGAAACTGAAAATTTGATTAGTTTGTTTGCAGTCTTTTCATTAAAAGAAAAAAAAAACAGATTTCTGAAATAACCGATATGCAGTATTTTTGGGACAGTGTCATACATACAATTTACTCACATGCAGGCAGCAACTGAAGTACTGAGAGGTGTCATAGGTATGCCACTGAGAACAATGGCTGCAATGTTAAAATTTTGAGGTGGAGGGAACTCCTACCCTGCCTGTAAACTAGCAGATTAAGAGTTAAAGCCTTTTTCATTCACTGCTTCATTTGGACCACGTGACTTAACGGATCACCGTATCCAGCATGGTCACCCCACAAATGATATATCCCCAACTTCCTCTGTTTGCTTTGAAGAAAGGAAAAATGACCTATTTGTGTACAGCACCATGAACGAAAGGTAACTTTTATCCAGCAGATGTGGACTAAATGGTCAATGATTTAAAGCCAGAGTTTTTAGATGGCACTAAAAGTATGAAAAATGTATTCATAGTTCATTACTGAACAAAGAGGAAGGAAAATATAATTATTTTTTTCATTGAAAAATGTTTCACTTAGATAGAATTTGTTTAGATATTAATTGATTTGTTAATATTTGTTTCTTCCAGATTTTTATGTCTCTCCTGCTGTCACCACATCGTGAAAACACCGAAAATGGCACGGGAGTATAAATTCGCCTCACTGGACAGCCAATCTCTGTTAATGGCCAAATTTTAATGTGTAGCTGCCAGAGCATTAAAAACATTTAGGACAGGAATACCATGTGTTCACTGCAGGCAACAAACCTGAGGGCTTGGTTACCACGGCAGGCTTCTTAGCAACCATTTAGGAGGACGTTCCATCAGGTTCAAATTGCCCTACAGCTACCAAACCTATTAATGAGCAGTTGCTAATGCTTTCCCGAGGAAGTATACTGCGATGGCACGCTTTAATTAATCATATTTCAAAGGTACCTATATTTGTTTATTATAAAATAATTTAAAAATTGACAAATGAGAAACAACTGCAAAGGTGGAAAGCTAGCAAACCTATTTTTTAAATAGTACGGGGTCATTAATTAGGTTGAAACATTCATGTGAAGTATTTTTGAATAATGAAGCAGGGGTTGAATGATCCTAGTTTCTTAGACAGGGAACAGTTTCAATGTGAATCATTCCCATAATGTTCATCTACTTCTATTACATTATTATGCGTAAGCAAAGTGGAGATGGTCAATACGTACCCTAGGTGTTTGTGAAATGAAGAAAACTATGTAATTAATTAATTTTTTCTAATTTGGCTGTACATGTGCTGGACTATGACCCTTACATTTGAAGACCGGCTTGAGTATGACCAAATGCCAGCTTGTTGACATGGATTATGCTGTTTGTTTTCTTTACAGTCTGAGTCACACCTGTTGAGTCATGACAGTTATATAGCCTTTTCAGTCCTTATTTGCACACAGCTGTGCTCAATTATACAGACTTCTCAGTCTATATTTATACACAGTCATGCTGTTTTATGTGGTCTTATGCACGCCTTATTTACACACAGGCATGGACTGTTACATAGTCTTTTGTAGTCTTTTTTTTACGCATTATCATGCTCTCTTATATAATCTATCGTAAACCTTATTCATGGAAATTCATCTTATATAGTCTTAATGAGCACCAATATCACAATGATTTAACCCTGAGAAGGCAAGTTTAAGAAACCCCTCATTAAGTCCTCCTGACTGTAATTTACAAAAGGCAAATACTTTTGCTATGCTCTGGTTAAACAGGGTAGGTGTCCCTTTCAGTATTTCAGTTTCAAATTGAATATACAAAGACGGGAGCATTAATCCCTCACTTTATTCCCATAAATAAAGTGGATTTTTTTACACATGTAACAGCTTAACAGTAGAATATATATATATATATATATATATATATATATATATATATATATATGTAACATGGACTAGAGAGATCAGTTTTGCGTTTCCTATTGTTTTCCATAGGAGGGCGCCTTGTATCGTCTCACACCGCCCAGTAAAAGCCACCTGATTGCATCATATCCAGGGCCGCCACCATCATCTGATTTGACGGGTTAAATTATCATCAGTTTTATTTATGCTCTGATGTGGTAAACTAAATGCCAACAGGCAGCTAATGTACAACTGTGACCTTTCCGGGCATTATTTGCGCGGCATGTTGTCCAACAAATATCGCAAAGTAGACTGAGGGCAACAGCGGGGCATTAAGGGCATACAGTGAATAAGGAAACGAACGGTCATCATACCGCGGCACTACGCTTTAATATTAATATAATTTCTTACCGTTGGAGACCTGCACAGCTTGCCAAATGAAAAGCATTATCAGTTTCCAATCATATTCAAAGCTGAAATAATTGTATTTCTTTATATATATATATATATATATATATATATATATATATATATATATATATTAATCCATCTGTAAATCATAATTTTGTCTTGGATAACAAGTGCCCCTCCCATTGTCTCGACGCC
>JAAGVU020000045.1:19260510-19302377 GCA_011763525.2 Mormyrus iriodes
ACACATATTCAAAGCTGAAATAATTATATTTTTTTATATATATATATATATATATATATATATATATATATATATATATATATTAATCCATCTGTAAATCATAATTCTGCCTTGGATAACAATTGGCCCTCCCATTGTCTTGAAGCCCATTTGCATTCCTTTTATGTATGCTTTCAATTACCAGAGAGGGGGAAAAGAGCTCTACCAGGCAGCCTCGTCTCCTCAACAGAAGATGCACATTCTGATTTCCCTCATATATCACCGATACCATAAATCTCACGGCGAAGACCAGACAGCCAGCAGCTTTATCTGTCCACGCAGGCATTTCCAGTCTTAATTTAGCTCCGTCTAAACAAAGAACTTCTCCTGTGTCTTATGCATTTAAAAATTCCCAGAATTAGCAAGTAAATAACTTTAGTAAAAAACAAAAAACAAAAAAGATAACCACATGAAACGTCAGGCGTGTTCAGAAGGCATTTGCTGGAGGGGGAACTGACACTGCGAGCAGTGGCTTCGCTATCCCGGACGTGCAACTAGCAGGCAAACGGGGAACGCCGGGATTAAAAACAGAAATGATACGCGCCCCGAAGCCGACTCCGACCGCATATAGAATCCGCTGGGCAGAAATGTGGCCTCATCTCACTGTGCCCTATATGAGTCTTTATCAATCAACAGCCCTTCTTGCGAGATTTAATGTGACAGCAATTATAAAAAACAGATTGATATCTGCCTGCTATATTACATAAACCATTAAACCGGTCCTTTACAGCACCCTGCTGGGTCCTCAAACAGCATCCTAAGATTTTGGGGCTTTAAATACAGCGGCGCAGGCTGAACATTGCCAGGACGGAAAGTGCTCGTTTTAAGGTTGATTTAAGGTAACAACTTTTCATGGACCTCGAGATTGCAATAAAACAGGACATTTGAGATGGGCGTTTACGGAGCGCACGGTGTATGCTCAAATATAAATGCGAGTCTTTTCTGTTGAAATGGCCCCTCTAGTTTTAGGAAGACTCGTGCGTTAAAGCTGCTAGGTTTGGCCTCACGGACGATGGAGAAAATGTGCACCTCTGGGGTTATTTGGAGGCATTTCCTTCGACATTTTCTGCAATGTCCCATACTGGCAGCAGAAAGCTATGTGTACTGTAAACTACATTCTGTGAAAAGTGTGTTCACAGCCATAATTAACGCACACACACCAGCACCAGCACCGTCATAATGCCTTTTTATTGTATTCATAGAACATTCATAAGCAGTATGTAAGTATACCTTAACATTCTAACATACCTTAACAGCTTTAATATACATTAACAGCAAACATTATATGATAACAACAAACATTATAATCGTATAATGTTTATTATGACTTCAGCTTATAATCGTATAATGTTTATTAATAATCAGGAGCGTCACTAGAGAGTTATGAAAGGGGGGCTAAGCCTTTATTGGGGGATTCTGATGGAAATGGCTCACATTATTTAAACTAATTAGTACACATTTCTTTGGGGGGGTGGGCTAAAAACAAATGCCCTAAAATACACCTAATGACGCTCCTGTTAGTTATGTATATTAAAGCTGTTAATGTATTAGGATGTTAAGTTAGGCCTATACTTGCATGCTGCTTATGAATGTTCTATGAATGCATTAGGTAGGTGCAATTAATGTAAAGCGCTACCAAATTCATTCAGCCACCAAACTGGATGAAGTTTATCTATAGGGTTTGGTAACTTAATATAACAGAATTTTAAAGATGTACAAGACGGTTTAAAGGGTTTAAAGAGTTTAAAGAATTCAAAGAGTTTTAAGGGTTTAAAGAGTTCTCTGTGCTTGTTGACATGAATTCAGGTACTGGCATGGTGGTTATCTGATGACATTCCGAAAAATATCACAAGAGTGAGACCAGCGCAGCGTATCATGGCTCTGTGGACAAAGAGACAACAGCTGGAACAAATTCACTGTTAAGAATTTCATTCACATGGCAAACTTGACAGTCAGATACAGGATGTCAGTGAAGGCGGCCTTCTCACAGACCATGAAGACTGCATCAATATCATTCCAACTTCCTGAAATGCAGCTGTATTCATCAAAATGGCTCTTCATATTTTCCTTCAGGATAATATTTTCTTCTTTCTGGAACTAGTTCATTAGACCATCTCTTCCCACATATAAATGAGCAACACAGAAACTCTGGGCACTTATATGTAAACATACGAAAGGATTCCAGCAACATTCTTAGACTTAAAGAAAATACCAGAACAGAAATCGAACTGAACAATATGAAGGATGAGAGTTGGACGTGCAAGAAAACATACAATTCAGCGATTCTCTCAGGCTTAGAAGAATTGTGCCAAAGCGAAACAAATTAATCACTAGTTGCAGAGAGCTGCCGTGTTATGAAAGCATTGCCGTTTTCAAGTGAAACCGTCATTCTTTCCTAGAAAATAGCTCACAGTATTCGTGACATTCATGCCTACGCTTTCTAAGCATTTTAATAAGGGCTACAAACAATTAAGGAGAACACGGTATTAAGACATCTTCTTGTCACCTGCAGCAGCAATTTCCCTAATTAACTTCCAAATGTACCATTAACCCCAGAAACGTGCAGAACGACCCACGCATTCAGCTCAGAACTCATAGTAACATAACGGAAAATGCAGAACAGAAAAACGTAAGAACATAAATTTTAGTAGGGAGTTCATTAAGAAAATTTGATATGTGCTTTCACATAACATGGAGTATCATTAAAATAAAGTAATTTACTTTCACTGGTATAATAATATCTCTTCACAAACCTGCATAGTGTGACTGGTTTCACCCAGACATAGCTATAGTCAAGCTGATTCACACAATTACAGCTCCACCTACTGATAGCCCACGTTTAATGTAAACTGCACTTCTTAAAATCTTTAACTTCAGTCTCAGCTACGGTGTTCATTTACAAACGTTTCTGAACGAGACGAAAAATCTTGAGGCTGGATTGCTTAGGACTTAAATTTCTGAAAAATTTAAGATTAAATAATATAAATAGCCCACTAATATATATTTAATGCTGTTATCCCCTTCTACTGTTTGGTCTGCATTATATCTGGTCATTTTCGGTGTCTATTTTAGTGTTCAACAGCCTACAGTTTTAATAGTTTAATTTCAATGTTTAGCCAGTAAAAGCACTTTTGCGGTACCTTCTTTTACGTATTTTTGCACTTGGTTTGTGAATGAATAGGCCCAACTATTTGATGTTGAGCAGCTGAAGAACCGTAGTTCCAAAACAAAAATTGTATAAAAAATGTAAGAAGAAAAGGGTATGTAAAAAAAATGCAATTTCCGTTCTAACAGTATAAGTTCATTGGTGTTCTGGGTATGGTACTGCGGGTGAGTTATTTCCAGACTGCATTTAAATTTAGTCTCCTTAAAAAAAATAAATCCAGCAAAAGTGTTATTTTCCCTTCCCATATGCATCAGCAGTTATCCTGGTAACGAGCACTGCTTTCTGACGCACACAATCATTACAACACTGAAAAGTTGCGATTGCCAAGACTCAGCCGTATGCTTAGACAGTGTGGCTGTTATGATAAATTATGCATCGGCTATTAGTTTAATTAAGACTGTAGTAAAGGGGACGACGTCGCTGACGTCAGCCTGCAGAAAACACCCTTTTTACGCTGAAATAACTGTTTTTCCTCTTGGACTTTTAAGTAAATATCAGGAAGCGTACACACATGCTTTAGCATTCTGCAGTATCGCTTCCTAATGTGACTGCGTCTACCATCTGCTTCACATATTTGAAGTGGGCTCCTCACAGACAGACAGTGCTTCACAAATTATTCCATATCACATATACAAAAGGGCTTCATGACTGCGTTACATGTGCTTACACCAAGTCAATAAGTGCAAATGGATTCATATAAATTCACGTCCATTAAGACAATTAAGTAAATCCTTACAGTAAAAATAACAAATTCGGAAAGCTTATTGAAAATAATAATGAATTTATTTTCTAAAATACTCCTTTCATTAAGTTTCAAGTTACCAAACCACCGCAAATAGATCCTTAATCATATGCAACGTTTGCTTCAATAATGCAAAAGAAGATCAACGTTATAAAATTAGGTTGTACTATCAATGTACCACTCCATCCCACTTCACACAATGGTGTAGGAGAGAGTTTCATATTGGGGGGGGGGGGGGGATACAACTTAATTTAAATGTAAAGTTCTGGTTTTTTGGAGGGACGAATGAAGCCAAAATAAATATTGAGGGTACACGTGCCCCCCGCCCCCAGGTTCTAAACGCCCCTTCCTCCACATCTGGCTGGCTCTTATCTGGCCATGGCTGGGCATCGCCACTTGCGCTAGTGAATCCTTCTGAAATACTGCATCATTTTACTTCTCACAATTAAGTGGAAAAAACAAACCCAAAAAGAAAAAAATGCTTTACTTGTCTTAGCTGAATTCGTAGTTGTAATAGATCATTATACGACCTCATAACAGTTGCAAGTATACGGAACTATACATGCAGTTTATTGTGTTATATATAACACATAAGGTGTGTGTTTGTGTACGTCTGTGAGTGACTCATGTGTATAATGTATCTATATATGTATTCAGGTCCTGTAGGTATTTTTTTGCGAATGGCTGTTTCTTTGTAACGTGTGCAAAATTTGAAATGGTGATTTTGCTAATTTCAAGCAAATTTTTGCGTACCGGTCTCATTCTTTTTTCTTTCACGCAGCAAGATATGTATAGTATAAAACGTGCATTTAACGTCTCTTGTTTAGCTGGGCAATGACGACATTTCTATAAGCAATTCTATAAAGAGCTTCATGGTTAAGCTTAAAATAGCTGTAGTCTAGTAAAATGCTGAAAGACCACTGATACTGGTTCTGCGTTCATGTTAATGTACGTTTACAATGAAAACTCACTCTGGAGTCTATAAACTATGGAAAATTGTTCAGTTATTAGAAGGACACCATTAAAGCCGGCCGCCTCGCTTTTTACTGTTAAACGTAAATAGGCTCCTTTAATTGCGAAGGTTTCACGTCCCCGAAACTACGCGCGGTCAGTCTCCTCACATCCCGATTAGAGCTCCATCTCCAGCCACCAGCATCTTTAATTTTGAACAACCGATCGAGGCTGAAGGTTGTCATCACTTGAAAAACACCGAGGACGTTAGAGTCAATAACTGACTTAAATCATCCGAAAGCACTAGCTACCAGAAGATTTCAGGTAAAAAGCCAATATATTCAGGCTGGAAAATGCAGATCTAAGCCAGCATATTGGAAAAAAAATAAGTTACAAATATCTAGAAGGAGCACTATGATCTGCAGTGCTACAAAAATACTGCAAAAAAGTAATTCAAAAATGTACAAATGAAATAAAGCTGCAACATAACGCATTTTGCACGACATACCTTAGTATAAATTAAACGTGAAAGTCCCAGTCAGTCCGATGTTGATATACTTTAATAGTTGAAGCTGGTCAACTATCTTGCTAGAAGAAAGACCACGGAGAGTTTCTTCTGCAACAGAAATCCATCGTCTCAAATCATTTTAATAGCTGGCGGTTTTTTTTTTTTTTGCCTGTTCTTTTTTCGTGGTCGTGTCCCAAAGAATCAAGTCCACTTAATGGAAAACTAACAATTACGCAAAACAGAGCGGAATATTAAGTGTCTACTAAGACGGCTTCCCTACAAGCGCTTCATCAATATGACCTTCCGATGATAATTGCGGAGGATTGATGTTGAGCGCCGTTACACTGTAATCCGAGCGCATCTAAAGCGCCTTGCATTTCGCGCACTATGCAGGCTGGGAGGCAGGCGAGAGCTCCTCCTAGACTAGCACCTCACCGCAGCGCTTTATCGATCTTAAAGACACACCGCATGTACCGGCTGTCACCCCGCTTCGTCGCACTCTCACTGCTCCTTACTTGCCAGTGCGATGCCTGGAAACGGGCAATAAAAGGGTCTGACATGACAGAATAGCGCACCTCACGTCTTAATGGGCTTTACAATGCGATTATATCTGCTGAGGTAAAGTACAAAGAAAGCAATTAAATTCCATTGACAATGCAGGGGAAACCTGTACGGCAAACCAAGTCGTTATGGCTGGCAGCAACTTAACCGCTGATATATGAGGGGGGAGCACTGATATTTACGTATTTGATATAGGAAAGACTTCTAGCATATGCCCTGTCACCTTGTGTCAGTTAGATTTTCGTTGGTAAGAGCCAGTTCTTCGAATCAGGACCTCATTCAAAAAGTATACCAGTCCTAAGCTGTATGTATATATATGTTATTGTTTAAAAATCTGAGATTACAAAAAATCCATTGATAACGTGATGAATGCAGGTGTTGATAAATATTATTGAAATCTTATCGCGCATTATGATAAACCGAGGGATCCGTCAGAGTCTTCATTTATTAGTGACGCGTGTAGGCAGGATAAATTACATTTGTGTATCAGTTTTGTTTTGTTTTTCTTTTTTGGAGGAAAGGGTAGGAATTTGATATCTGTTTTTACATCTGTCATTGCCAAAAAAACAAGGCAAGCAACCATGTAAGCTTTGAAAGACTGGGGGGGAATTATGTGATCGCTATCAAGCACTGCAGCAATCATTTCAGTTGTTTATTAGAATGTTATTAATTATGTCTTTCAAAGGCTCAATTTAAATCTCTTATTTTTTGCCCTCAGTTTAAGCTTCAGATTATGTTCATTTATAAATATTAGGAGAAAATAAATTAAACCAATCTTTCTTTCATTATCAGACTCATTAATGCAAACATCGTCCCTCTGTACCAGGTTTTGCAATACTGTGGTTAGCCGAACGTAATTTTCACTTCCCCTAACCCTCTGCCTTACATATTATCACGGTATTTTTGATCTACATAGGAGATTTCAGATGTTTCAATTCCCAGCACATCTGGTTTTAAAAATGAAGCCAGCACTCAGGAGCACATTGTCGGCCTTTGTGTCAGCGCCAGGGTGTTATGCTTTGTGTTGTGTTTGTTTTTTGGGAAGCTGCAGAGCCCATTACCGGCAGGTCACAGAGCGGAACAAAGTTACTAGTACGATGATCTTCAAGTTCCTCAAAACACATGTAATTTCGCTAAATATACTCTGCCATAATGATATCTGTAACACAATTCCTACAATTAACAATAATAACCATTTTTAAACAATGCTAACATTGCATTCAAATTTTGTAAATGAATCCTACTCAGATATAACCAGAACCATTTGACTGTTAAGGTCATTCCAGTGATCTTTACTAACTGACACTCTGTTATAGGTAAACAAATACTACCTCACAGGTTTATAAAATCCCAAACGTACTCTTTCGTTTGTGAACCATATGCCTATTGCTCTAATATATTCCCGACTGATCTCATCCAGAACCTCCATTATTTATTATATTAGCAGATGCTTGTATCCAAAGCAACTTGCCACCACGCATCGCTTTCCAACGAGGCTTGTGGTGCCAAATCTGGAGCCAATCTGAGAGGCGTTGAGTTCAGCATGGTACAGGCAGGATGACCAGCTTACGACTGTATTTGTTTACACAGCTGGACATTTATGTAGCAACGCTGCGGTATGTAGGTATGACTTGGAATGCATCAGGAACGACACCTGTTCTGACTCCGTTCCTACTCCTTCGACTGTTCAATCACTCATGGGGTTTTTTTTCCCACTGATTTTATCCGTTATTATTATGATTCCTCAGTTGTAGAGTCCGTCACCTCCAGCACACCCAGAAGAATTAGTTGTCTTTAAACCAAAATTTCTGCATATTTCACCAACTTCCCCATTCTCCCACCTCATCCCCTTGCTTATGCAAATGAAGTGGGTGAGAAACTGCAAATCGATGACAAGTTACTACTCTTCAGTGCAAAATGAGCTCGATATCTGTGTGACACCGAGACCTTGTGGAGCAGAGATGTGTTCAAATGCTGAGAGGCGAGGTGTATACTTCAGCACGGATGCCTGTTTAATTTTTGTTTATCGTCATGTTAAACGTTAAGAGCGACAATGCAGCAACGTTCACAACGAGTGATATATTCATCATTACCTACCAGACCATGTTTACTTTAAAATGCTTCCTTCCTTATAAGTTGTATGGTTGAATCAATTTCTGTGGATTGGTATCACTGATAAAAATCAGATTTCAAGGTGTAAAAGTAGACAAATCATAACTGCTTTTAATCAGTTTAAAGTTACTGAGAAATACTGCTCATTGATGAAGCCTGGGTTGATAAGAATACTCATGACAGTGCCCTCACAGCTCTCTGGCAACTCTCTGACTCAGAATCATGTGGTGTATTTTTTAAAGGGGACAAGCATGTCTTAAATAAAATTTAACTACACACAGATTGAACTATGAAGCTGATGTGGATTAGTGGTGTGTTGGGAAGCACTGGCACTGAGAAGGGCTTTAGACTAGATGACCAGAAAAAGTCTTGCTGAGGAAGCGGGGAGGAGCTCATTGCATGTGGCACCAGGAGCTCTTTGGCATCTGTTTTACACAGCAGTACTGAAGTTTAAACAGCAGACACAACTATGATGTAAATAGATCATGTCACAAGTATGGGTGTCTGGCAGCTTTTGCTAGTGACTTAAGGTCACCTGAAGCCTCTCCTGAGTGCAAGCAGACAGGGGGAAAAATGCAAGAAATGGATCATGCAAGGAAATCTGTGGCCACCATCTAGGACATTCCTTAACCACCCTGTCCAGCTGCCAGACTGTAAATTACTTGGAATGATGTCTGGGCAAACCCCCTGGTCCAAAGAACCTGACCTGTAGATCAGTGGTACTACTGTTTCTGCTTGTGATCCTAAACACATGCTGGACTGGACATTTGACTTTCAGCACCACCACCACTATCATCATTATCATCATCATCATCATGGTCAACATCCTCATCATCAACATCCTCATCATCAACATCCTCATCATCAACATCATCATCGTCATCATCAGCATCATCATCAACATCATCATCGTCATCAACATCCTCATCATCAACATCATCATCAACATCATCATCGTCATCATCAGCATCATCATCAACATCATCATCGTCATCATCAGCATCATCATCAACATCATCATTGTCGTCATCATCATGGTCAACATCATCATCATCAACATCATCATCGTCATCATCAGTATCATGGTCAACATCATCATCATCATCATCGTCATCATCGTCGTTATCATCATTATCAACATCATCATCATGGTCAAATGCTTTCATCCAATTTAATTTCTCAGTTCTGTGCCTTCAGACTGTCTCTGGGTTAGGAACACCAGACTTATGGACAACTTGTACTTATGAATGGACTGCCATAAAGCCTATCATATTAAAAGTTTCTGTTTAAATACAACACTTCAGGAAAATTTTGTGCGGCTTCAGCAGTATATTACTTCAAGGTACAGTATGGTACTTTACGACTCATTTACAAATTCGACTTAAAGACAGACTTAGGGAGCGGATCTCATTCGCAACCTGGGCACTGCTTGTATTCAACTGGATATCTCACTCAAGCAAGTTCCGGTTAAATTCATCAAAGATGCCTCAACAACCAGAATGAGAAACTCCAGAATTCTGATGGAAAACTCCATTTTTCTGGGTTTCCCTGGCCACATTCGGCATGTGGCAGGCTGCTTTGTGCTCGGCATAGCATGAATAGAAATGGACATGCTCCCAGTGCTCACTAAGCTGTCAGTTTAGGTTGTTATGCTGCTTTTGATTGACAGCAGAGATGTTTATGACATCCTAAAGGATTTACCAACAGTCATTCAGGTCTCAATGCCCCTGAGTGCAAAAAAATGTGAAAGATGCCTTTTCTCTTCTCTGGCAGTATATTCCAGAATGCTCTTTATGCCCTAATGTGCACCCTGGGAAGACTCACTTCATTTTTAAGCATATATTCATATTTTTGGGATCACTGTATTCCAGTGAAATAAATGTATTCTTATGTGTCAGATAAATACAGCACTTATTCTATAGAATCAAATATGAAATACTCAGTCCCCCTTAAACATACACTTAGTCCTAGCTCACAATGGTGCTGTCCTGCATGTGTTTTTGAAAGCTACATTCTAGAAAATAGCTTCACCACTATATCTTTAGAGTCCAACAAATGAAAAAAATAGGATAATTAATTAACTTGTGTCATTCTACATTAAATGCTTCAATATGGAATATAGATTCTGAGATGACAGAAAACCTGGTTTATTTGGAAGGTCAGCATTGTCACCCAGTTGCAGATATAGATGGTCTATATAGACCATGGAAATTTATTTGATACCCTAGTTTAATTCAGGTTTGATATTGTTCATATATATCACAGACTCACTTATCCGTTATGATTCCTCAGTTGTAGAGTCCGTCACCTCCAGCACAGCCTGAAGAATCAATTGCTTTTAAACCAAAATTTCTGCATATTTCACCATCTCCCCCATTCTCCCACCTCATCCCCTTGCTTCTATGTTTCTATGGTGCACAGATCTGTTTGGATATTGTACTTAAAACTCTGAAAAACTTAATGAATATTTATTCTTTTGATACATTGTGTTTTTTAACATTTTAATGAATTTATTCATACATTTGTCTGGAAAGGAAATATAAATTATATCAACCAAGCCACATTCATCAACGATGAATGATATACTTGCAAATAGCCTAACCTATCCTGCATTGTGACCATCGGCAATCAGGTGTGGTGGTGCTGTGGGGTCGTTTATTCCCCTGCTAAAGGGTATTTAGATAAGGCCGACAGGTATGTTTTATTATTGGGACAGTGACAACTCCCTCAGCTAGCAACAAAGAGAGCAATAAGGCCAGTTCAATTCAATTCAAGCGAATCGACTCTGCGAAGCCAGCAATCATTTATTTATTCAGAGGAACTGTTTACTATTCATAGGCTGAAACTTCTAATTTTCCATCAGTATCTGTACCGCAGATTAAAAAAAGCCACAATCATCAAAGGACTAGGCACTAGAGATAAGGTTAACCAGACACTATACTGACAATTAGTAGCCCTCCATAGACAATCAGTCTCTGATTCATTTATCATGTGAATTTTCGAGTGGGTACAAAATATTTTGTTTAACTCCCTTTCAAATTAAGGATGCCGATTGGCATTGAAAATGGCAGCGAAAGGACATTATATAAAAGAGTAGCTCTCTTGCATTTGAATGCATTTGAAGGCAAAAAATGAATGAAAGGGAATGAGGTTAAAATGGCTGAGAGACGTAAATCAGGCAGGTAGGCGGACACACCCCTCAGGACCCCGGAGGGCAGGCTGCAGATGCAGAGGGCAATGCTGGAGCTCCAGCCACCTCATCTATAACCAAACGAGTCTTCTGAGTTAGGGGCACACGTGCCTGTGAAATCAGCTGGGAATTAACCTGTGAAGGCCACAGATAGTGAAAGTAATATACAGCAAAAATTACATTTATCACAAAAATATTTCCACTGAAGTTTAGCAGACACATTATTCTGGATGAAGTAGTTTTCCTTTAACTGCCATTCACACAGTGGGTGAGGAAAGAGCTGATAAGGAAATTAATTTGTCTCCAGAGAATCACACGTTTCTTTCCGAACACGTATGCTATGCTTCGTGTGCCCTGCGTGTTTGCATGCAACACGTGTGCTGTGTGGGCAAATGAAAATCATATTAAAATGCTTTTGCCTTTGATGATACATGAATATCAAGGCTCCTTAACCATGCCTCTAGTGAGCTACCAGATAAAGACCTTCTTTAATGAGATCTTCTTTTTGGCATAAGTAGTCATTTTAGGATCTGATGCTCTACAGCTGAGGTCTAAGAATTTACATGTTGAATCAAAGATGTCTTACAAATACGCCTTGGCAAGTGGATTAACAAAAGCTTATAGACATATACGAAATTGGCATTAAAACCACCGTTTTGTACGTTTTAAGTCTGGCACAGCAGATTGAGTAGCAGTTAGCCTAAAATAAAGTATAGCTTCATACTCTGTTCCTGGGTACCAGTGCTGTTAGCACCACTGAGCAGAAGACGAATCTAATTGAATCACTGTAGTGAAACATCCAGCTTTATAAATGACCAAACAATCAAGTAGACCCGGAGGCCACTTTATTAGTTACACCTGCTCATTAATGCGAACAGTCTGTCCCTGTAAACAGAGAATCACGTGACTGTGACTCAGTTCATAAAGGACACAGAAGGGGTCAAGAGGCTCAGTTACTGTTCGACAGACCTTCAGAATGGGCAAATAAACAGGATCCTGAGCAAGGTGCGAGTGCTGGTGTCAGTCGTGGTGGTTCCCGCATCACAGAAACAGCCACCCTCCTGGGATTTTCAGACACAGCAGTGTCTAGAGTTTACAGAGAATGGTATGATGAACAAAAAGGATACAGTCACTAGCAGTTCTGAGGGCGAATACTACGTGTTAATGAAAGAGGCCTGTAGAGAACGGCCAGATTCGTTAAAAGCTAACAGAAAGTGCAAAGATGTCACAAACCAAGCACCATAAGGAATGTTTCCAAAACCTTATTGAATCCATGCCTCAAAGAATTCAGGCTATTCTGTGGGCAAAAGGAGATTCTACCTGGTACTAGGCAGGTTTACATATCAAACTGGCCACTGAGTTCACTCCTTAAGTATGTTCACAAGTGTTAGCTAAGCAGCTTAAAGTAAAGCAGCGTCCCTGTTTTATTTTACAGGTAGGGTTGCCATGTGTCCTTTTTAACGCAGGATCGTCCCATACTGGAAAATAACTGTTGCATCCTGTATTATACAGGACAATGCCATATCAGGGATGAGTAGCAACCCTATTTATAGGACCAACAATAATGTGAAATTATTTTCCCATGAAAAGCCACAGCTTAACTACTGTTAGTCTGGGGAAGAAGAGCAAATTCAATCGAAATTATGTACCTTGCCCTGCAAAGTACAAAAATGTTATTGATCAGAGCAGCTAAGGGTGAATTGATTAAGCACTGGCCACACTTGGAGATCATTGAAAATGTTCTCATTGCATTGTACAATGTGCAGCATATGCATGTTACCTCCTTGTTGCTGATTCCCTTACAATGAAGACGCATATATAATATGCAGAAGACATTTAAATGTAATACTGAGGATATAAAATGTCTGAGCAATGGGCTATATTGTCACACATGCCTCATAAATAATCAGTGTCCCTTGGAAATTGACATTTTTGTGCAGGCAGTTTAATGACTACATTATGATACGTTTGATGCATAAACCAATTACATTATGTTTATAATGTTGCCCAAAGGCCTTTCATATGTCTTTTTCTTTTAAAAAAAAAAAGCCACGTTAGTGTTGCACAACACTGTGACTGGGAAATGTATCAAATTACCACGCCAATCAAATTCCATTCCATACATTAGACCTGAATTATATATATATATATATACATCAGCTACAAAATGCAGAAATCTCAGTGCTGCCATCCAAAGGAACAATCAGGTCCTTTTAGTGTGGCCCATTACTAAAGGGAAGCACTCCACAGAAGGAGGTGCAGGGTGTACAGGTCAGGGGTGCATGTAATGCTGGAAGGGAGGCTTCGGCAAGTGGGTGTGTGCTCCTGCGCCTACAATCAAATGGGCCATAATCAGTGACTAGTAACCAGTGGAGGGAGGAGAGGAGAGGAGAGGAGAGGGGAGGAGAGGAGAGGAGAGCAGAAGGGAGGAGAGGGGAGGAGAGTAGACAAGAGGAGAGGAGAGGAGAGGAAAGGGGAGAGGGGAGGAGAAGGGAGGAAAAGAGAGGAGAGGGGGAGAGGGGATGTGGAGAAGAGAAGAGAAGAGAAGAGAAGAGAAGAGAAGAGAAGGTCCTGTGGCAGCAGAGGGACGGTTCGGATATGTGAGGTTTTTACAGTCTCCAGTCTCCAGTATTATATATAATACCATTGCTAGACCCATGTCATTGCCAAAACACATACATAATGCTCTAAATGGATCATAAAACCTTCTGTAACGTCTTGACTAATGTCCTAACAGCTGTATAGCTTACGTCCGATTAAATCCCGCAGACGCTGTGTACCATTAATTTAACTTTGTAGTTTGTAGCATGTTTCAATACTTACCACCAGGGGGCGCAGGGGGTGTTCCAGAACTTTAGTGACGATTATGTTTTTAAATATATTTAAGTTAAACAAACTGATGAACGCATCATATAAACAGCAATAACTGCAAGTTCAACAAATTAAATAAATATTTATATAAATACAGCAATATAAAAAATTAAATAAGTACTTATATAAATCAATTGCTCAAAATTTATGCATTAATATTAATATACAGAAATTTTTTCTTGATCCTGTATTACATTGACCTGTGAGAGAAATTCTGAAAATAAAATAAAAACCAATAGTAATATGAGGATACAGGTTATTTTTAGAATTAAACAGTGAGTTAGATGTCATACACATTTTTATTTAAGTTAGTAAAATTTAAATATTAACGTGAGAAAACGTAAAAAAAAAAATCCGTAAACACCACACATGTAATTTTAATATTAAACATATGGAGAAATAAAAATACAGTTACTCTGACCTTGATTGCATCTGCATTTTAAAGTGGCTTATGAATCCAGGCACAACCTTGGGCTGACTCACATGCGGCTTGCCTTTAATAGTGGTTGTGGTCATATTACCGCTACGTGGTGTTCATGTTTAAACTACATTCTTAGAAATGAATGGTAGCCTAACCTGGTTCACCGTCAATAAGTGTACTTATCAATATGACCACCATGTCAAACTACAAGCAAACTTAAATAAAATAAGCACTTGTTTCCGTGTAGTACAGTGGACGTTTTTCTCCGCAATGTTTAAAAATTTCATCCACAAAACTTATCATCAGTACCATAGGCTGCATGCCAAGGCTTTTAAGCACACAGGTGACCTAGACATTTAACATCCATTCTTTCAACACATCGCTTCAATATTTCAGAGTATATTTAGGGTTGGGGGTGCTTTTCATTCTTACTATTTAAGTATACAGTTAATCCATTACCTTGTAAATGGTATTGCCCTAACTAGGAACGGCATTACCTAGTGCAGTAGATATGACCTCGTCGTTTTAGTGTATTGTTGTAAAACCCCACAAATATACACAGTTCATGCTGAAACTGGACGTGGTAGGATTAGGATGGGGGTCTTGACTACATTTTTCAGTTAATTGCGATTAATAAGCATTTCATGTTGCTCTTATGCATGTTCATTTTACAGATCAACCTTTCAGCCGACAGTCAATTTTGTAAAGGGCATCTTGAAAAGAGGAAGAACACGCATGTAGGCAGACGAGCTGGCTCCGATCCAGCTGACCACAACCTGGGGAGAGTGTGACGGCCCACCGGAAAAGGTTGATTTTTTAGAGGAAACATGTTATTCTGCTGCCCTTCGCACTGAGTATGCAGCATGAGTTTAACATTAAAGGCTGCTTTCCCATCAGAGAGAACAAGAGCCAGCCCCACATCTTAAGGCTATCAAGACAGTATTAGTGCTCTATGGGAGTATTTCAGCAGTACTTGGTCATTACCTGTATTATACCTATGCTTGTTTGATGTTTTGTGGGTGCCTTTGTTTTATTATGCATGATTCTGTACATTACTGCCTGGATGGTGCGATTAAGATTTGCTTTGTACTGACATACAATAAGCAAATAAAGAATCCTGAACCTTGAATATTTTTTTCAATAGTATGCAATAAATGAGAATTTCACACTCTTGCATTATACGACAGAAGCGGCACAGTGCTATGCCAAAACGATCATCTCCATGACTGCGAACCGCCAGCGCGGGTCTCATTAGGATTTAAACAGACTGGGTTATCAGGTGCCCCCTGCCCATGTGACATATTCGCAATTCATTTTAAACTGATTTACATTTTTATTGATCGTTTAAAATGTTTATTTTCTGCAGTTTCTCTATTCAAACTGCTTCTGCAGTTCCCTTTTTTTGGGTGTTGAATGCCATAATTTGATTTCTTTTGTAGTTCTTTAATGACAGTCCAGCCCTGAACCTACAACATAAGCTATTGAGACTTCCATGAATAGGCGATATGACTCTTTGCTGAATACAATAGACAGAAGTGGGGTTATCTTAAGCAAACTGAGCCAAAGTTACTCTCTGCAGGCCTGGAAAAAGTGGAAGTTTTTCTTTAAAAAAGGCAGATACTGGGTGTTTCGAAACATCCTTATTTAAGGCCAAGAAAAACGCCAACTGCCTAAAACTCTGACGGAAAGAAGTATATACAGTAGAGCAGCGTTTCCTAATCCAGTCCAGGGGAACCCCCATGTTTTTGCTCCATCCCAGCTCCTGATAGGAGAACAAAAACGTGGACTGTCTGGGGGTCCCCAAGGACTGGGTTGGGAAACACTGCAGTAGAGTGTATATATATATATATCTCATTGATTCAGACAAGCTCCCTGAATGTAAGAAAGCGAGGAGAAGGGAGGAGGGGAGACACCTCAACTCTTTTTGTTCCCACTGACCTGAGGACACACTCTCTACTGAAATATTTCTGAAAAAGACCCATTACAAATTTAATTTCAGAACTTGCAGTAATATAATTCTGAAAAATATACAGGTGCTATAATATGATCATATACTGTTTATAAACAATGATTTACAATCTGCAAGGACTGTGGGAACATGATGAAAATGATATGCCTGTACAGGTTGCACCAACTGTTGCCAAAAAGCTATTTAAACTGGAAAACAATGCGCATTACGCAATGATCACACCTTCTCATATGAAACTTACCAGCATAAAAGTCCACTGCCAAAAAAAAAAAAACACATTTTAACCTGGGAACCATTCACACAGTTCCTTAAAATGCAGGTTTTACTGGAACGCTACTCCCACATATGTTCACAGCAACCCTCATACTTTATAAATCTTTTACACACATATACATTGATTACAAGCCACATGCATGACCAACTGACACCAAATTCCTCAATATGCTCATATAATAATACTTACATTAAAAACTAGAATTACAGTATGATAAACTGCTATGTTCAACTGGTAAAAAATAAACAAACACACAAAATGGATACACACACACATAGAAAAGTCAGTCATGTTTCACATTCCATAAAAATGAAATTTAAAAATGTTGCCATTTTGTAGAAAGTTATTCAAAAACATGTAAACATGTCATATAAATTCTTTTAACTAATGACAGTAAATTACACCAGCATACGAACATCAAGTAAGAAAATAAATAGAAAAATATTTATAATTTGTTCAGTATGATACAATAGTACACAGAAATGATTAGAATTTTGGCCTATTGGCACTAGATATTTTCAGTCTGATTTTCCTGCGTTCTTGCATTCTGCTCTTCATAAGCATTCCTATAAAGCCACAAAAACAACACATTAGAAATACTGGTACATGATCATATAATCCTTCTCAATCCTATTGACTTCACTTTCTCGCATCACTTCATCTTTAAGTGATACACGCTTTTTACGCCTGTACATGTTTTTTTCCTAAGTTAGACAAAAAAAAAAAAAGTTACTTTGTCAAGACAAAATTACAGACATCTGCAGCCATTTGCCCTTGCCACATACCTTGAACGCACACACGTGCGCAGCCTTCCCTGGAGACAAAGTTATTGCTGTTCCCTCCACAGCCTGTGTACTGGAACTCCTCACAGGATCTGGAGGCTGTATTGAAGTAATACCTCAGTATAGAGGCAAAGCATGTCCCTTCATCCAGTGGGCGATTGCAGATCTGAGGAATGTCTACAGAAAGACAGTAATGACTTTCTAAGGTGAACAACATGCTCGATGGACAAACTCTTGGTAGATATTAATGTAAATGTGCAGAGGAACATATAATAGGAGTTTATAGTACTAATGCACAGTAAGTACCAATAAAGACCAACGTCAGTTAACTGGGCTTGTTTAACCCCTATTATAAGTAACCTGTCTGCTTTGTTTCCTAATTGCATTTCAGCTTAGGTTTAGCGATACAATTCATCAAATCATCACAAGCTACTCATGGTCATTGACCGCTAATAATAATTATGCAGGAAATGACTGGTGTCACCCGCTGCATGAAGAAAACACCAGCCGTTAGTTAAAGTGTGCCAGCTCCTTGATACTTTTCTAGTATATTCTGAAGTTGTACAAATAATGAAAAATATCTAGTAGAAATCTCCATCTCCCATTCACTCCTTTTTTCTAGGTGCAGGAAACTGTTTCACGTACTTCTTTGAGGCCTGCAGTACTCCTCACAGGAGACCATGCTGTAGAAATTATTTCCATTGCCATTTATGCCTCCGTAAATGAACGGCTCACACTGCATGGTGGTCATGTTGAAAAAGTATCGTCGCAGGTAAGCGCGCCCAATACCCTCTTCCTTACTCAGTCTGCAGATTTTGGGGACTTCTGGAAAGTGAAGGATCCTTGGTTACACAGTGTCTGAAAGCCCAAGGTATCCCAAAACTTCACCCCCTCAAGAGCTGCACAATGATATAAATCAGGGGTGGCCAATCTTAGCCAGAAAGGGCCACTGTGTGTGTGGGTCTTTGCTGCAACTGCCTAATTATATTACTAATTAGAGGACTGATTGGCTGAGGAGTCCTCACACCTGAGTTTGAACAGCTGATCTAAAGGTTATCCGAAAAACCTGCATACACACCGGCCCTTTGCGGATAAGATTGGTCACCCCTAATATAAATGATATACAACATTTTCCTTGTAAGGCACAGGCCATCAAGACAACCCCAATCAAACAATACAGCAAATAATTAAATAATATAAATCATGAAAAAAAACATAACTTTTACTTTTTAAAATATTAAAATTGACATTTGGCACAGCTGAACAAAAATTATGTACTCTTTTTCTACTAAGACCACCATCTGGGCAATTTTAACAATGGCAATAGCACAGATGCTGAATACATTTTTTTCCCTCTGGATGCCCTACAAACAGCCTTTATTCGTGCGGTATATGTGTACTGGCAGCAGGGTGTATATATACGTACTAGGGATCCTCCAGCACGATTTCTTGCACTGTTCAAACGTCCCGAAGTTGTTGCCGTTCCCGCGACACCCACTGTAGAGGAATTCCTCGCATTCCTGCGTAATAGAGTTATAATACCAGCGCTGAAAATGGCCATGGCAGGGCCCCTCATCCAGCTGCTGCAGGCAAATATCTGAAATCACACACAAACCAGCACATTTCCACAGGATTCAGTACCGCAGTCTCGCCGCGCGCTAATGAACACGAACTTGCATTTATGCCGCAGATTGCGCATCCGTGCAGCTTCGGCGTAATTTGGTAATTTAATACATGTATTACAATGCCTATTTGTTAACAACATGCTTTAATTACTGCCACAAGTATAAAATCTTTGCAAGAAAATTTTTCAGTTACTGTACCTGTTGAGGGCAACCCACAGCCATATGTAAGTAGAGAGAGAAGCAACGCGACTTGCACCACGTGGAATCCCATTGTCTGAGTGAGGGATCTGTGAAGAACAGGATCCTGAAATACTCCCAGATACTGCGGGGCTTGGCCATTTTATATTCTTGGTGAACTTTTCAGGAGAGGCCCCATGGGCGGGTTTGGTGACTCATTTCCATTTCTCAACGGACAAGCTATGCATTTTTCTCTGCTAGGATCATATTTACAGATTCGATATTTTCGAAAGTATTCTGGCTTTTTGCCTGTTGCTACATAATAAATTAAATGATAAGAGATTTGCGCCATCGTACATGTATTTGCCGTATTTGAAGGTATTTTTTATAATTCATTAATCGAAATAATTTTTCTTAAGGAAATTCTTATTAATGTGAAATTGATTGTTTTTAAGCATGTCACACATACTTAATTTGCCGCGTAACTAATATATAAAAAGGAAGGGATACAAAAAGTTAAAAATTGTGATGTTTCAGCTTTATAGTATGTTCATACACCCTGTTAAAACTAATAAACCATCATTACCTGTCTTTGTTTTGCCCATATATTTCTGAATCAGACACAAGGCAATAGTCCAAAATCCGAACCTAAATTACTTGTTAAATGTGTGCTTAAGCACAATCCGCGTAACTCCTCTCTAAGGCAGTAGCCTAACTACCTTTGAAACATCCATGGAAAATATTTTGCGAAAATCAAACTATTAACTCAGTAGCAAATGCATTCACCGTATATCAATAATTGTATATTATTCAAAGTTGTTAAAAAAGAATTTATATTAACAAGTATAAATGTGCCAGTACAGATGCTAGTTCAGAATGGGTTTACGAAGTACGCATTAATGGGTTTTATTTAACTTAAGCTAGTAAAGTCGTTTTAGCATAAACTTCAGTAGAGGTGTCATCAAGAACTTTGACCCGGAATGAAAGACAATTCACATTGTTGAGTAATTAGACAGAAGTAATCATCTATGCTGGGCTTCCTCATGAAACAGCACCCCGCAGGAGGTCTAGATGTCTTCACTGTGTTAAATTAAAACAACAGGTTAGGCACAACCTAGGGAAGGTCGATCCTAAACAGGTGTAAATATAGGGGGCGCTGTGGACAAAGAGGTGTAATAGATACCATGAAATTACCGCGAGGGGCGATGTCTGATGGAAGAAGGTGTCGTTCATGACTAGGCTGTACGATTTGCCAGAAAAGGTTATGGCTCTTCGTAGATAATCCAAACGACATTTTCAATATTTTAGATAATGGAGCAAACACGATGGATGTCATGAACATGGAAAAAAAAGCATATGATTAAAATCCGTTGTGTTTACAGAGTCACCGAGCCTTCAAATGCTTTTCACGATGTTCACATTATCACATCTCTCACGATGAGATCAGGGTGACCTTTCCATTCAGGAGTATAAAGGGATAAAGACAGATAATCTTACAGTTACAGTTTTACTATTCATCTTATTTAGGGTGTACCCCAGCCTTGTGTCCTATGCAGCCTGGGATAGGCTCCAGCACCCCCACCCCAGTGACTGACCAGGAAAAGCTATTCACGAATGGATGGAAGGATGTTTACTGCTTATTGCTCTTTTTAGTCTGTGTTCCCTACTGTGAAGTCCGGTGTATACAGTAGCATGACGCGCATCAGGATGCAGACATATACAGCTGTGAGAAAACGTCTCTGCGTTAATGCCTCTTGAAATGTGATCTGATTTTCATGTAATTCATAGCAATAAATAAAGTCTTATTTAGTAAATGTAGGTCAGCATTTCACATATTTAGGTTGTTCTTATAATATAATATAATAATGTTATAGCCTCAAAAGACTATCATCTTATAATGAATAGATACACATTTTAGAGAGATACGCGTAACAAGCATAAGGAAACCTGTGCAATTTAAATAACCATGGTTTGCACATTTTAATTTGAAGTGAAAACGGGACACGTCTTACCTCATGTCATTTATTTGACATTGTTTAATTATTTGCCGTTTGGCACACTGTTTAGTTTGATGCGAAGTAACTGTAAGTCTTATTTTTTTACATGGTAAGTTTTTCTCACTATGGAGACATCGACATGCAGCCTCCTTGTCTTGTTTGTGGGGCACGATGCATTACTCAACATGACAGGTTCAGGGTAAACAGGGATTATGTGTCTTATCATGAGTGCCTGTATTACAATCTGTGTCCTCGTGACCTAGAGCTGCACTATAATCATACAGAAAGGAATGACTCCGAAGTCTTGTGCCAAAAATCAGTACATCCTTCAAATGCCCCAAACCACATAGCCAACCTTGTCGTACACGAATCACACTGTGTATTTCCACAAACATACACAGCCCTGTGTAAAACTGACTGGCTTTAGTTTTAAAACCGTGTAGTACAATGTACTGTGTATGGCCAAGGGATATGATTTTAATCAGATTAGGAAGTTAAGATGTTTACAGAGATTACTTTATAAACCAGATTGAAGGTGACAGAGGGGGAACCTCGGGACTGCTCTGGGTAGGAAGAGTGAAGCGTGAGTAGTGGTATGCTCTTTCTTTTTTGTCCTCTATTGTACATTTACTGCATAATTTGTGATAGACACACATAATAAACAAAAACATCATTGTTATTGTTGTTGTTATGTACAAGATACATAATGTCAGTGTGAAATGAATCCACCTTACACGGGTCCTGTAGTTGATTCTTTTTTATATTTGTATAACAGTCTAGAATTACAAGAAGATAATGGATTTTTTATTATGGTATATTATTAATGCTGTAATATAATTTTCCCTTTTTTGCACAATATAAAGAAATACAATCTAGTAGCCCTATATGTAATTTTAAAACGAAATGATCTTTATTTAAATATTTTTACAGTACTTATTATTCTGAATATTTTGATTTACAAGATAATAGGATTAGGATAATGATGAAAACAAGACACAATGCATAATATTTTGTTTCCTGATTAATAGTATATGAAAACAAAATATAATAATGAAAAAAAAAATTATTTTTTGACCTGGGGTCTGTATCACAAAGCAAGATTTCTTGCTTAACTGGATTACTTGTTGGATTTAAGATAGTTGTGGCTAAATGTAATTGTACAAAGATAAAGTCAATTTAAAGTGGGGTACCTTAAATCCGACAGGTTATCCGGCTAAGCAAGAAATCCTGCTTCATGATACAGGTCCCTGAGCTATATGTAAAAGTGTGTTTATGACTGTTTTGATATAAATTGTTTACTTTAAGATTACATTAAGAACATTGCAGTTAAATTACATTAAGGTATTCATTTCCATGATCAATTACAGCATCAAATCTGATGTCATATCTTGTACTGAAATCATCCTGTTTCAGTATTTCATGCTCCAGAATACATACATTATCATGTATCCAATGTATTACATTCAATTATAATTTATTTTAAACAGCAATATTTTTCTTCTGCGCAGACTCAATACTCCACTGACATTTATATATCCAAAAAACGCATATTTAAAAGTCATGGCATTCATCAGTAGAACACTAGTTATTTGTTTAGTATTATAATTCATAAAATAACTAAATGGAGAATACTATTATTGCATTGTTTATTTTGATTGCATTATGTGACTATATAATTTATGACTTCTAGTCTAGTCAGTAATTTGCATGCAAATTTGAAATAATTAGGCAATCTTCTATTAATTTATATTTTTGTGCCATTTTCAGAAAATGCCAGTTATTAATGTAGAGGATTTAACAGACAAGGATAAAGCAAAAATGGAGGTCGATCAGCTTAAAATTGAAGTGAAGCTTGAGAGGGCTTTGGTAAGTTTTGACTTTTTACATTATTGAATTTTTATTTTTTTGAGGTCTAATACAACTGATATGCTTTCTCAAACACGAACAACACATAAAACATTAAGTAAAAGGAGCAATAGCTATTCCAGTAAAGAATGGTCTTTGTTTGATTTGCACTAGTATGTAGTGAAAACTCCAATAGGTGTTCACTTTACCACATCAATATCTACATAACACTTAAAGAGGATTGAGACCTGAGCCACTTAACCAAAACACTTCAACTGATTGCACTGCCGTCTTGCTTAGTCAGCTATATAAAAGGGCCACTCGTTTTATTCTGATAAACAAAAATTAGATGTTACCTCCTATTTTTTTAATGAATTCATCTTTTATATATATATATATATGTATATTATAATAAAAGTCTGTTTTGAAACTGCAGGTATCAAAATGCTGTGAGGAGGTAAGAGATTACATTCAAGCTGGAGCAGAAGAGGATCCTCTTGTCAAGGGCATTCCCGAAGAGAAAAACCCATTCAAAGAGAAAGGCGGGTGTGTCATTTCCTGAAGTGGACAGTAGACGAGTCATCCTCTTGCAGTTTAGCCACTCCAGCTCACTCGGACCATGCAGAATTAGTTTTTCTCGACTGAAAATGAAAGGCGTGGGATTTTGAAAACATCTACTATCCCCAGGACCTATTACAGTGTTTGAATTCCCATTGTACTTCCTGTGCAAAGCAAGATAATAAATAAAAAATTGTCTGCAAGGATTGTCAGAGCTTTATTTGAGTGCTTTCCCCCATGGGGGAGTCGGTAGTGTGGGCAACATCTGTTTTAATATTGAATAAAGTACTTGAAGCTAATGAGCTTGTTTACCGCTGCAGAAGTCTATTTATTATTTGAAGAGTTAAAATAAGCTATACCACTATACAGAAAAAATTAAAATAATAATAATCCAAATTGACATTTGCGAATAGGGTTAATTTAAACAGCCCAGCAACAGATTGCATTTGGGGTATGGAACAATACCATCTTCTGCCAGATACTTAACCCCACAGTACTTTGGAGCGCATGTGCAAAAGGATCAAGGCGCTCAAAATGGCTTTACGTGGTGCAACATTTACAGTCAACTCAGTACTTCGGCGTGGGATTTATCCACATTCTTTCGCATATGGCAAAAAGAAGTATTCGGAAAGTGTATCATCGAAACCGAAAGCGCGTCCTAGCGCACAGTGTGCACAGGACCACCTGATTTACACTCAGGAACACTTCGCTTTGAAAGAATCTCTCAATAAGGTATGCGATGTTACCCTACAGACAACTGATCCATAAGCTGCTACATCGCGATGTGGTTTATTTGACATGCAAAGCTCATAACAGCAGTTATACCACAGTTTACACCGTGCTGGCTGTGTGCTACAATTTGCAGATTCTGAGTACCAAGAAACGTTCTCTCAAAAATAGGTGAAAGGTTAAAGGAAGTTAGCGACCGCGGTACAAATAGTCTGCTAGACGAAATAAAACGACGCAAGAGGCCGAGTATTTACGTACAGTATAATGTAACCATACAGCATTCCTCTATTAGATTATTGAAGTGTCACACTTGTACAGCTTCGGTTGTTTAGTAAATACCGAAGTGGAATCTGGCAAAGATGGCAGGGAGGGTCACGTGACATGCGTAGGTACGTAGAGTACGTATCTTACGTATGTAGTAACGTTGGGTTGCTTAGATGTAATCTGGCCTGACCATTAATATTGAATTTACCCATCATGCAACGAATGACCGTTCAGATATTTATTTTACTTATAGATATGACCCGTACCCTTCGACAGCAGTATGCATGCACTGAATAAAATAATAAAATGACTAATGTAAAAACAGGTTTTAAAAATTCTGTTCCGATATCCTAATGCTTCTTCATGCTTTCATTAGAAAGTAAGGTGCCCCTGTCTTTCCTCGTTTAAATGGCGGATCCAAATGCAGAACTAAACCTGTACAATTTAAAATTTGCAAATTACGGTTATTTAATTCGAAGTGAAAACCTGACACGTACTATCGCACGTCGTTTATTTGATATTGTTAAATTCTTTGCTGTTTGCTTTTGCGAAATTTGTTTAAGTCGTGTTTGGGGAATATCATTTTGGTTAGGAAGCTTAAATGTCAGTTATGTATGCTAATATTACTTTGTCAGCTTTTGAAAGCAAATCGTAAAACTCCTAACGGGGAGATCAAACTAATCAATAAGGACGAGTTAAGATGCAATCAGTCCAAAACCAGGCAGATTCTGCTGACACCAGTGCGTTATTTGTAACTGGTGCACGAGCTTACCGAGATTTTTTTGTAAACTTTGAGTATTGCTGCAGTATGGCCTCTTTAATATGTTTTAACATATTTTTGTGTCAATGCTGGCACGTTTATTAACCTATAGTAATAACCCATGAATAATAAAATGTGTATTATAGGTTTATGTCTAAAATGGGACTAAGGTGGCTTTTCCCTTTTGTATGGAACCTGCCCTGTGATATTCTTTTCCTTGAAAGGAGGGATCTAATATATCACCATTGACTGCACCATTATAAAGTCATGGACTTTGTCTCCACTATCTCAGATGATAATCTGACTTTGGTTACTCTTAAGGCAGGTGAGGACTGCAGGTGGAGTCTGATTCTCAATCAAAATGCTGCTGAATGCTTGAAAAACGTTAGTCTCAGCAGTCGCCTAATGTCCGTGCCATTCATTTTCTGTTGGCTAACCTTTACAGTTCCTCTAGCGATATGTTAATGTATGTAGGCATCTTCAGGGATGTGGCTTGTCACGGGAGCGACACCTTGCTCAATGCTTACCGGCAGTGTGACCCTGGCTCTCTGATATAGCTGCACTAGATTCACTGCAGAGCGGCAACCCGTCAAGAGTACGTCAGCATGTCATTTTCACCCCAAAAAAACAAGAATATGGCAAATGCCTCTCTTTAACCTGTGCAGCAAACTGCACTCAACCTCAGTAATAAAAACTGCAGTTTAAATAAAAAATAATCCATATTACTAAGAAATTGGTGAAATGAATGGTGCCAAGAAGCATTACAGTCTGAGTTGGTGCTCTTGTTGATTTAGCTTTATTATGAGGGACATTATGGACTGAGAAATTTGGTACGTCAATCTTATAACTGCTTATACTGGGTCTGGTCACTGGGTGAGAAACTTGGTATTAGGTTTAAATGAATTTTCCCATGAAAAGTCTGATTTTTCCGAGCCATCCTAGGATTGATCCATCCATCCAGTTTCTTTAACTGCTTCTCCTATTCAGGGCCATGGGGGGTCCAGAGCCTATCCTGGTGGCTACAGGTGCAAGGCACGGAACAACCCAGGATGGGACTTCAACCCATTGCAGGACACACTCACACACTAGGCAGTCACACATGCAGTTTTGGGCAATTTGGTAACTCCAGCATGTTTTTGGACTGTGGGGGGGAAACCCCATGATGACACAGGGAGAACATATGGAGCCCTGGTGGAGATTTGAAACCTGGTCCCAGAGGTGTGAGGCAACAGTACTGACCACTGTGCTGCCTCCATCCCAGGATTGTATATATAAATATGGAATAGTACATATTAAATGGTGTATGTTTATCTGTTTTACGTACCACCCCTCCCCCCCCTTAAGAGTCTCAGTGCCCTTACAGCTTTCCCTCTAACAAAGTGGATGTAGCCTTGTCCCGCTCTGGTTCGCGCTGAGATTAATGCAGGTCGCCTGTTTGTCTCCCAGCCGGAAATAAATGCATTGCTAATGGGAACAATGCTGCTTTCCAGCACAATGCCTCTAGGATCCCCAAAGGGTAAAACAGCCTGGTATGTGGAGTAGGATTTAAATTGAAAATAGAAGGGGGGCGGGGAGTAATAACAGTACTGCGTGGGGGGGACATGGGCATCAAGTTCATTTACTGAGAGAGCTGAAGGTGGATTCACTGGTGTGAAAACACTCGGCCAAACGTGACTCTGAGACAGCGGCATGGAGCCCTGGGGGGGGGGACACCACCTGTGTTCACCGTTTACTTCTGAATGTCCGCAAACGTGAAGCCCCCCGAGGCTCTCTGCACAGTGACAGTCAGTTAAGAGGGAAGAAGTATCTGTTAGTTAAATGTGTCAAAGTCATATATATATATGAACTTCAATGTTTTGTCATGTGCTGGTAGCCCATTAATTGGTGCAGACTCCTTATTTTTTTAAACAAATTTCAGTCTGTCTATGCAAACTTAGTATAAACAACATATATAATTGCACATACAAATGCCTGTATACCAAAGTTCTATAAATATATTCAATATATTGCCGGATCTCATTTCAAGGATTATATTTAATATAAATGTATCGCCCAATGTCTTCTCAGCTAATTGTTTGTAATTTTTAATTTGCAGTTACATTTCAAAGACTCTGAGAACCTCCCTCTGATTAGCAGAGCCATGTAGTTACATTAATCGGTTCACGTTATTTGTAAAGCCCTTATGAATGGATATGTGCTGTCTCCAGCACACAATCTGTAAGCTTCCCTGAGTGTGAGTGCTGCTAAATACATTTCTGGTTCTTGCATGTTTATTTGGGTTTCTTGGACTGACGTCAGTTCCCATAATTGGCCTCTCTGTTCCGGGTGGGTCTTTGAACTGTCTGTAAGCTCCACATAACCAGGTGACATGAAATAACATTTTCACTGGCGCTCAGAGGACTTCCTTCTTCATCTGGAAAGAATTGATGCGCTAGAGCATCTGAATGTGATTACATGTCATATAAAATGTTTATTCTGTTTATTCTGGACCTCCCTTGACATGTTTCCAGGCCTTTTGTGATATTTTAATCAACATTCAAGCATTTTCATATTTAGATATCAGTTTTTTTAGGTATAAAGTTAGTTTAAATGTACAGTACAGGGCTTCTTGTTCATATTTTTCGTCGTCGCTTAGGTCCAACTGCAGTTTCTCTCCATGGTTACAGATATATTTATTGAAGTTAGGTTTAAGTACACTTTGTACAATTTATCCTTTTCATTTTATTGTGCCCTTTTAAAGCCTCATCAAATAGTGAGAGCTCGTCATCAATAATGGCAATTTTAGAAGGTCTGCTGGTGAGAACCATTAAAACTCAAAGTGCATAAAACATTATAATTCTGTACATTAACTCTGGAAACTCAAACAAAATGAAATTAACTACGGTGGAGCTATTAAATGCAGGAATGATGAGTCCAATGCTTGTAAGATTTGTTTTGTGTTGAGGGTTCCGCTCAGGTAACCGGTCCGCCTGACGTGGAGAATTTAACTCACAGTTACTGAGCTACTGGTTTAAATTCTCTAATTCCCAGCATGAACTCCTAATGAAAATAAATGTCTAGAAAAATATCAGCCCTGTTCATGCTGCATTCTGTCGATTTCATCGGTGTGACACATATTTTTCAGAATTATCCCTCTGTTTCGTTGTGGGGGACTTGAATCTTGGCCGTAAAAATAATAAACTCATGCACTTTCTTTGTAATGTCTCCCAAGTCCAAATGAATTGCAAGAATCCTGAAATACTTTTAAATAGTATTCTGTCTGTATCATTTAACATGTTTAAAATGCTTTCTAAATATTGCTATTTTCCAATATTTTAATGTAAAGGTTCTCTCCCTTCTCTCTCTCTCTCTCGACCTCTCTCCAACCCCCCCCCCCTCCCCCATTTCATGTTGCAGATAATTACCACTGAGATTAACCCATATGTCGACCAATGGGAGGAGGAGGCCATATTTCCAGCTCACAAGATCTTTAAGATCTTAGGAAATGCAGGATTTCTTGGGGTTAACAAACCAATAGGTAACCCTAAAATCGTATTTTTGTCCTGTTTCTGAATAAATGGTTTTCCTTAACATTGTCTTTAATTTGATTTTTTTTTTTACTATGAAGGTTATTCTTAACATAAATAAAATGTTTGCATCTTATCTATGGCCTGATTGCTCTGTCTGTTTAAAGTGTGAATTTAATAACTTTATATTCCTGTTTTTATTTACCCATAAGATATGCAAGATAACAGCCGAGATGTTTGCTTAGATAAGTAATTTTGGTGATTATTGATGGATCCTTTCACTGGCACAGACCATATTATGTAAATATTTTAGTTAAATCTCTGGGCCTATTAAAAATGTTTATTTATTCAGCAAGCATGTAGCGCCACAGTGAAGGTGACTATTGGTTCTTGCCCTTCCAACACAGCATGCAGACATCCCACTGTTTAGAACCCATGTGCAAGCCTTGGCTTACATGGAGGTTTGTACAGAAAACAGTGCTGGTCCCACCCTGTATACCAGTACTGATATCATGAACTTTATAGGAAGTCTGAGTAGCTGGAAGCATGCAATGTGAGTGAATCAGCAAGTGCAACAGAATTCTGTGTAAGCGAGAGGGGTATATGGCAGTTCATTCATCTAGGCGAGATGAGCAGTTTTGTAGGCAGTTTCTTATAGTGCAGGTTAAAGGCAGACTCTTTGGATGCTATACCTGATTCCCTCTGTATTATGGTGGGAGAAGTTCTCCTACTAGGGATTCTTGTTGATTCTCAGAGTAAAAAGAGTTCAAGCTAATGGCAAGTTATGGAAAAATGAGGTATTGGACTGGACATTGATTTCATCATTGAGTGATTGAGTTCCAAGTGTACTGAGTTCTGCACTGCGTGATCACTGGTTTGGTCTGCTGGAGGAAGACCCTTAACCCCAAAACCTGCTACAGGGGTATCAGATAAATGGCTGCACTCTCACCTGTGAGACCTTTTCCCTTAATCCCTTAATGCCTCAATCCCATTAATATAAGATATTAAAGTATGCTAAAGATACTATAAAATAATATCCCACGAAATATTTTAAGCATTATTTTTAACTGTAATGATACTGACGTTTTTGCTTCAAATCTGGGCTGAATGAATTGAGCGGTAAAGTATTTGGAATGAATCGGAACACCTAAAGTCTAAAAGAGCAAGCCTGTGAAAGCGCGGCGGGAGATAGCTTCAGGCAGGAGTATTAATATGTGCTGACAGTGAGAAATTATGCATTAACTCTGGGGATGAAAAGAATCTGGGAAAGATCAGAAAAGCTTGTCTTTCATGGAGGGTTACACAGCTGTATGCAGAATGCTTTGGGCATTCTGTCCTGGATGTGTCGAGCTCAAGGTCGGGTCTGGTTCCACTCCAGGGCTGGGGGGTGGGGGCTGGCACACCCAGTGATGAGCTTGGTCCACCGCAGGGCCGGGAAAATGCAAAAGTATAGCAAGCTGAAAACACATTAAGATGGACCTTTCGAACGCTTAATCCCCTCTGGTCTTTGCAGAAAATCCTGTGGCCCTCCCTACATTTCAGAGCTGGACCCAAGCCTGCTGGAGAAGAAGTGTTTCATAGCATGATTATCTTTTTGCATGTGTACCACTGGCTGCATGGCTGTACTTATGCAATGGTACAGATGTAAGGTCCTGTAAGAGTCATGCGTGAACGTTGGGGTGCACCAATAGCCGCACAGGCTCTTCAGTCCCATATCTGTTTTTCGAGTGTTATTGTGACGTCGGAACCTTTGCTCTTCTGTGGGAGCAGGATCCAGATGTCTTGTGATACCTCAAAAAAAGTAAAAAATGAAGGAATTTCTCGCTTCATAAAAAGGCATTTTAAAAAGAACCTTTTAAAACATGTAATAAAAATAAAAGGAGCCTAAACAAATCCACTTTAACACTGTACTCATAATAAGAACTCTACCATTTTGTCACATGAAAATCGGTGTTCACACACCTGACACAAACTTAATGTCAAAACAACCAAACCAGACAGGAATACTGGATAGATAAGCTAAAAACTACTAACTTGTGGTGTCACTCAGGAGGATATGGCAGTCAAAATAGTGACATGTTCAATTTCTCGATGCCATTCAATGTGAGTATAACACTCATTAACCAGGGAAAAGCATGCAGGTGATATGAGGGATAATGAGGACATCGCTGCACAGTGTGGCCTTTTCACTGATATTGCAGGTTTTGTAACTTCTGGGGACATGTCAGCAGACTTATTTTCCATCTGAACCATTACTTATTTCTTCGGTCCATATTGCCATTTTTAGAGGGAAGTTGACACCTGAAGATTGGATGGAATTTGGGTTTTATGCCGTTTTGTTTATTGACCCAGGTTTCCAGGAAGTGATCCAAATGCACAAGCAGGTCCTGGCACCTGTACTCCCGTTTCCTGGTCAATATTAATATAATGATAACTTTATTATAGGGCCTGGCATGTCTGGCCTATGAAGCTGCTCCTGTCACAATTGGAAACCCCATCCCTACCTCCAAATTTCCCTATAGTGTTCCAGCTCAGAATTATCACTGCATATGCAGCTGTTTCCTCACCTTTGACCCCTGGTTTCTATGTTTACTTCAGTTTGCCCCGACTGTCTTTAAGTTCCCACTAGTTACTGACAGTTTAGATTCACCAAAGAGGAAGGCCTGTCTGAATGATGCCTTCCAGCTTATCACATGCAATGTTTTTCCATGTTCATTTTCTCCCTTTTTTAAAGCTTAAAAAGAACATACTTTAAATTCTTTTGGGAAGACTGAGGGCACAGTGTTCTGAATGCTGCCAAGCAACTGTGCATTTGGATGTCTGTTGAAATTTCCTTAGACTGAATTTATATTACAGTGAGACAGCTTTCTGAATTTCCTATAAACAGTGTTAAGCATTACTGGCTTTAACAGGTTTTATGCTAAAAAGATTAAATCGTGACATGATGTTAATTTTGAATGTGTTTGTTTTGTTAGAGTACGGAGGCTTGGGTTTGGACTATAGCTACAGTGTGGCTGTGGCAGAGGAGCTGGGCAATATCCGCTGCGGGGGGATCCCAATGGCCATCGGGGTGCAGACGGACATGGCCACGCCTGCCCTGGCCAGGTAACCACACCCACCACCTCCCATTGGCCAAACCCCAGCTATACCAATGTGAGGTACTATGCGGAACGTCGCACTGAGGCTTCCTTTTAATTAATTGTGTCTGTAAAAAAACGTCAGGTTTGGCTCCGCAGAGCTGAAGAAAGAGTTTCTGCAGCCCTCCATTATGGGAGATAAAGTGGCCTGTCTGGGAGTGAGCGAGGTTGGAGCTGGCTCAGATGTAGCAAGTAGGTTTTGGAGAACCCTGCCTTTTAGCCTGACTAATAACCAGCCTGTTGAAGAGAGAATTTTACCCTTTTATATGGGAATAAGTAGACATTTACAGTACTGCATTACTCACCATACTCTGAGGATAGTGTGCTACCATGCAAAGACAATATGTGGAATCAAACTTTTCAAAAGGGGAACATTATTTTGTTCTTCTTCATTTAATCTATGAGCATTTGCAGTATTTAATTTATTGATTTACTTATTTAGCAGATACGTTTATCAAAAGCGACATACAAATTAGAATGCAGGATCAGCCAGTCCCTCGAGTAATTTGGAGTTAAGGGCCTTGCTCAAGGTCCCCGCGGTGAAATCACTCTGCTGATCACAGGATCTGAACTGACCTTTCAATCATGAGCACCAAATGCTAACCTGCAGAGCCACACACCACAGAAAGGATTCATTTTTTTAGGTGGTCTACACAGTAAATGGATGCATTTATATATATAGGAGCTCAAATGGATCATTTTTTTTTCTTTCAGGCATCAAGACGAAAGCTGTGAGGAAAGGGGATGAACTTGTCATTAATGGTGGGAAAATGTGGACAACAACCGGGACCCAAGCCGACTGGATGTGTCTCCTGGCGAACACCAGCGACGGACCTCCACACAAGAACAAGTCTCTCATCTGCTTGCCGATGAACCTGTCTGGTAGAGAAACTGAGACTGAAAAGGAAAAAAAATTAAGAAAGCAAAATACCATGTTGTAGTTTCATTCTCTATTGCATTTGTTATACATTGACAATAAGCAGAATGAAAAGTCAGGATGGAATTTCAGTTATGCCTCTTAATATCACTAGTGATACTTCAGGGAGGTCACACCTCATAAGAGCTGAACCACTGCAAATGCCAAAATGTTTTTGGGTGTGATTCCTCTTTCTTTTGGAAGGAATTCACATCGCCCGGAAAATTGACAAGTTGGGAATGAGGTCATCTGATACGGCGGAGGTGTTTTTCGATGATGTGCGCGTTCCATACAAGAACATCATCGGGCAGGAGGGATTGGGATTCACGTATCAGATGCTGCAGTTCCAGGAGGAGCGACTTTGGGGAGTAGCCAACGGTGAGTGACCTAGCCTGTGATTCATGTGCCTTTCCGTTGGGATGCTCTAGTGCGGAGCGCTTTGTAGCAGTTGTCGGGAGACACGGAAACCGTTACAATGGGAACCGAGAAGATCCCAGGAGATGCATTTCTATGTTGCTGACATCAGATTGTACTAGTGATAAATAGTCTGACGTTGTTTGACACAGCTTATTTGGACAGACACGCTTTTTGTCAGTATTAAAAGTTTTTAAATAGTAAATTAGTGGTTTCACACCACAGTTAGATAAAGATAGAAGATTAGAATGTTTTTATCTTAGGGAAATGGTTTATGCCAGTTTGAGACGTCCTCTGGTGTTAGTATCTTGAACATAAACCAAAAAGTATTTGATGAAATATTTCGCTTTAGTGTTTCCAGTATATGTGTACAGCACCCCAAAGCCTTTTCATTTCCGTCATACATATTAAGTGTGAAAAATAAGTAAGATTTGTTTTCGGCTCTGTGGAACTCCCAGACAATAAGCAAACACAAGACCTGTTTTTATTTTTCAGTTGGTAGGATGTTTTACATGTAATTGACATTTATATTTTTACGGGTTTTAGTTCCTCTTACCCCATACAAGTTCCCTGTATTATTACTGGAAAATAATCTTTCTATTTTTTTGTTTCTGTGAAGTTTTGACCACAATGGACAGTATAATCCAGGAAACCATTGAATACACTAGACAGAGGCATATCTTCAAGCAACCTGTCCTGCACCACCAGGTGGTGCATTTCCGCCTAGCGGAGCTCGAAACGGAGGTCGAGCTCCTGCGGTCCCTCCTTTTCCGGGCGACAGGTGAAGCTCTCTGACGCTTCTGTACCCCATCCCATCATGTAAAGGTTCCTCTCACCTGACCCACTACCCTCCTCTGTCCAGCTATGTATATAAAAGGGAACGACGTGACCAAGTTGGCCTCCATGGCCAAGTTGAAGGCGGGTCGCCTGGCCCGAGAGCTCAGTGACAGCTGCCTGCAGTTCTGGGGAGGCATGGGCTACACAAGCGATGTCCTCATCAGCAGGTTCTACAGGTGAGCGTTAGCCAGCGTCAGCCACATGCATGCATACGCCAAAGGGGACACACTTTTTCAGAACAGAGTAGTTTATATACAGCGGTGCTCCTTAGCAGCAAGAGTGAATCATTGCAGCTGAAATCTCCTTCTTGGTATTTGTGTATTGGCACAGTGATAGAACGAAACACTGAACACGCAGTTTAACGTCATTAGTCCACTTCATCAACCACACCCCAATCTATTCAACGCCACAACTGAACTCTTTGGAGACTGATGTAATACAGTGGGAGAATAACTGCTTTCAACCCTATTGAGGGTGGGTGGGGCAGGGAGCAGAGCTATAGGACACGGGTTTTGAAGGGTAGACAGGGGTGATTTATAACCACCCTGTTTGAGGGGGTAAAAGGACCAATCAGCATAGAAATACACATTTTAAAAGAGCAAAATCTGAACATCTCTATGAATGAACCATGGGTCTTGGTCTCTCTCCTGCATTTCACAGTGATATTATTCTGCACCATCAAGTCACTTCCTGTTGTTTACGTTGGTTTGCTTAAATTAGCCAGAGACTGACTGTTCTAACTACAGATATTTACTTGTTAATGGACATTTCCTGAGTTAGAATGTAACTTGCTGCATAATGGTACTTAATCTTCTGTGATTTATTCCCAGATGTAACCTTTTCAAAGTTACGTTTCTTAAACAGCGGGCTCTCTATAATAACTTAGAGCAATCCAATTTTCACCACAATGAAATCAGTGTTATTTTTAAGGTCATGCCACTGTTAGAGAAAAATGGTTTCTCTTTAAAGTATTAAATTAAGATTTTAGAAGTATCACCTAGTCAGGAAAATGGGCAATTTACACCTTTACACATAAAGTGAGGTGCAGATTCTTTTAAAAATATAATCCCTTCCCATTAAGCAGAGCATTCTTTTTTTGGCTGGTGTCAAGGTAATTCTAAGTGCAAAAAGTGGAACTGAAATGAAACTCATTCTGTTATGTTTACTGTAATTAGGGACTCCAGGTTAATGTCCATTGGAGCGGGGGCAGATGAAGTAATGTTGTCTATTATCTGCAAGTACATGGACACACTGCCCAGGAAGTGATGTCATGGCAACGGAAAAAATGCAGATCATCCTGAACAAGCTGGAAAGATTTAATCTGAAAGCAAATGCATTTAATACTGCTTAATATTGTCACTCTATTAAAATACTATTTTGAATGCAATAGCTGTTTAATATAAATGCATCAATAATTGTATGTAAACTGAATAATAGTTATCTACAGGTTTAGTTTTTATTTTAATAATATATGGCCTGTAATAAAATAATTGATTTTACAACAAACTGCCTAAATTTCTTAATTACTAAACCTTGTTATAACAAAGTTCCTCTTTGATGGTTAAATCTTTATAGCAACATTCCCAGATTTGATTGAGCAGGTTGGAAATCTACAGCGAATGAGTATACCATGTCAAGTAGTTAGGACAGTTTGAATGAATGAATGTCATATTTATATAGTGCTTTTCAAGACACCTAAAGCGTTTTACAAAACCAGTGGGGAGCCACTTCAACCACCACTGTGTAACACCCAACTGGAAGATTCAATGTCAGCCATTCTGCACCAGTACGCTCACCACACAGTAGCTAAAGTGGTGAAGGGGCAGGAGACAATTCACCAGCTAGATACAGAAGATGATTAGGAGGCCAAAATTGAAAAGATTCCACAGTGGGAAATCTTAGCCATGGCATCTGGGTACCACCCCTACTCTTTCGAATGATGCCCAGGGATCTTTTATAACCTGAGAGAGTCAGGACCTCACTTTTACGTCTCATCCAGAAGACGGCACCATTTTTACAGCACAGTGTTCCCATCACTGCACTGGGGCATTGTGATACACAAAGACCACAGAATGAACTAACCTGTTGGCCACACCAACACCTCTTCCAGCAGCAACCCAGCTTTCCTAGTTAGTCTCCCTTCCAGAATGGGAGTCTACGCCTATGATCAGAAGGTCGCTGGTGTGACTCATTGGCTGGCAGAGTAATCATATCACTGCTCCAGGATGTTGAACAAATGGCTGATTCTGTGCTCTGACCCCAAGCTTCACATTCACCTGTATATGTACATGTCTCAGAGTAAGATGGAGTGTGTGAAAATCACTGAATTCATGTGCACTGGCACAAGTTGTTAATGAAAGCATCATCATTAAATGAGTGCACATTAACGAGATTCCATAAAAACAAATTTGATTAACGCATTTGGAAAACACAGGGGAGGCTGGAAAAAAAAACAACATGGGAATTTGTTGCTGCCCCCTCGCTATATTGTAATGCCGACTTGGGGGGGGGGGGGTTGATTCCCTTCGGTATGGAAAAGAAAGACTGGCTTATTGGGAAAATTCCCAAACTTCCCGACGACCAGTCTGCACCCGGGAAATACTCTTTATATTGTTCTGGGGAAAAAAAACGATCAAGTTTGCAAAGCCCAAAACACATGAAAAGAGCTAAATCTTATTCAGGCATATTATTTTTGTAATATACATCATTTCCATTTTTGATACAGATGAAATACTGTTGGATAGTGAGGGATTTATACTGAATCTTATACAACTTCCTCTGGGTTTTTTCCATGTAAGCAGACAACAGGCGTACAATATTAGTAAATATAAACAAGAACAAACATTTTTCAAATGTCTCAAAAGCAAAACAGTGTTTCACTTAATTGCTACAAAAGAATTACCCAGAATGGCAGTATCTATGAGTTCTGACAGCCTACATGAGATGTCATACATCCATATTGGCCATATTAATTTATGTGGACGGGCAGGATATTCTTTTGAGATCCCGGTCTGCCTTTCAAAACAAATCTGAAAAATCCTGAATCTCTGGTCCAGTGGAGCATGGCACACTTTCCACTTGGGGGCGGGGTGGGCTGGGGGTGTTTCCCGTTTCATCACCTGAGTCTGATCACCCAGTAGAGAACGAAGAAGACAAAGAGAGCGAACAGCAGCATGTAGCAGTAGACCCTGGTCTGGCTGCCTTTAGAAAGCAGCTTCAGTCTGCCCATCGTGGCCTGCAGCAACCCACCCGCGGAGTTAAAGTCCAAGTCCTACACAGAGTCAGAGGAGGCAAACACCATGTGAAACAGTCAGCCAGTTAACTTGCCCCCATGCAGAACCTAATCTGGCCCTCGGTTCCAAATCCAAGCCCTGTTTACAGTTCTCCCAGGTAGTTAGTTTAATAATTACAGATTCTGATTGGCCAGAGGCTTCACACCTGGCTCACAGGTGAAAGAAGGTTGGAAAATCAGCAGGGCCCGGACCTCAAAGACGGTGATTTGAATAGCCCTGACCCAGACACTCACCATAACCTAGACACTTGTCATTGCTGTTTTCTAAGGTTATATACATAAGGAAATAACTTCTGAATTACGAGTTAATGTTTAGCATCAAAAAAGTAATGCCAATGTTTTAAAAATGCTATACTTATCTATGTAATTTTAGAAATACAAATTGACACTATAGCTAGCTAACTGCAAGCATTAACTGTAAATACTAAGCGAGATTACTTTGTATCTTGTTGACACTGACAGATCTGCCTTGTTGACAACAATCCATGTAAGTCCATTTGATACATTAAACTGCTCACTGACGGCTGTGTGAAGACAGGTTTCTATTGTAGAGCTCAGGGTGTCTCATTACGGGGTTTTAGGGATATTTTCTAAAGTCCCCTCTGAGATGCATTGTATCAGACTCCTGAATGAATGGATTTTTGGAGATATGTGTTTTTGTTGACGCATTTTCCCAGACATTATGTCACCCTAAATCATATCCAATAAGGGGAAAGTCTTACCATATTATTCAACATTGTATTCTGATGTTTCACTTCTGCTCCAATGTCAATGGAAAGCTGGGGAAGAACCGGAAAAGAATTTTTGCTTGGACTGAATAAATATAATTAAGCAATACATGGCCTGCATGTTTATGGACACAGCAGGGCTGCCAACTCTCACGCATTTCGCGTGACACTCACGCGTTCAGATTCTCACACAAGAAATCTTACGCCAAATCTATATTATTCCATTACAAACCTAAAATTAGCTACATCAAAAGTGTTGCGTTAGTTTGTAAATCCTACAGACTATTTACAAGGTAAAAAAACACATACATGTACATGCATGTGCAGACTTGTCTCAAACTGAAAATCTCACTTCAGCCAGCTGACCAAAGTCGGCAACCCTGACAAAGTGCTGTTTGTCTTATATGATTAAACTGTGCAAATGTCAAATTTACATGATATCGCCAATAATCTGGCACAGTGGAAAGGACCAAGTGGAAACAACATAATTGGACATCAAAGACCTTATTAAGAGTATTGTATTTATAAATTCCTCTCAAGCTTGTTTGAATTGACTGTCAGGAAACCTACTAATACCTTATTTTATTCCAGAATAGAACAGATTTTGAATCAAATCAATATTGTAGTTTGGCTAAGAACCCAGACAGAAGACAGCAGATCTGAAGGCATCTCATCTATACGGGTGCCAACAACAAATATTGCTGCATTACTTACATGTTTCAGAGCTTCAACCTTTTTCCTTAATCCATCCTGCAAACTGTCATTTTCTGCTTCATAAGCACTGTATCCACTTGCAACGTACCCTCCTGGCAGTGCCCCTTCACCTTATGTCACACACAGCATATGGGAGAAGAGGTCCTCATACATGCAAATACACCAATGTGTTCTTGTGATTATGTTAACAACTCTGGACATCAGCACTGACAGTGAGGCAGTTTTCAATGGTTCAATATATCTCGTGGACAGAAGTATTACAAGAAATTGCAGGCCTGGAAATTCATCCACTTCATGAATATTGATGGTAACAGTTGAGTACAGAATGACATATATACAGTACAAATAAAGTGACCGTTGCAATTATTTCAAAAATAACGTTAACAGGGAAAAAAATAACGCAGCAAATTAAAATGAGGTCAATTAATTCTCTTGTGATGGGCATTCCAGTAACTATCATTGGTAGTCGCCTGCCAATAACCACGGTGGTAGCAAGTAAACCTCTTACTTACCTATACCAGCGCGCCTCATTTTGATATTTTAAAACTGTAGGAGATCTATTATGAAAAAACTCTAATATGCTGTTCCAACGCTGCATAAAAATACGTTCTGTGTATTTCGTTGGCTTTTTGTGCTAAGCTAGCATGTTTCAATTTCAAGAGTGAAACGCCACGACATCACACGGAAGCCGGCAGCGATTCTACCCCGTTGGTAGTTGGGTAAACGAGTCCTTACAACTGAATTTGGTCTGTTGAAATGATAAAAAACTACAACTCCAGCGAGGCATCGTGAAACATATTGCCGAGAGGTGACGCGAGGCCGTAAAAATAGCACGCCTCCTCGTCGAAGTCGTAAAAAGAAACGTGTGATACGCGAGCTTGCGCATGCGTAGTAGTGGAAGTTACATTTTCGGTAGTAACACGCTCTATAAACTTGTTTATAATGTGATTCACATTAACTCTAATGGGTTTGGGGTTTTGTAATATATTCGCGAACTCAGATTAATTAAATAAAAAATTCATAAATATATAACTCCAATCTTATAATCAAGTTCAGTGAGCTATATACAGTACTGTGAAGCCTGGTGTTTGAACTACAGGTTTAAACTGTACAGTGGTCATCTGCCTTCCAATCAGTTATGCAGGCAGCATAGGGTAAAAGAGAATGATATATCCTGAAGGAGATGCCAGTACATCACAGGGCACATTCACGTACACACTACAAGCAACAGTAGCCTACCTGTATGTCTTTGAACTGTAGAGAGAAACCCACATGACAAGGAGAGCATGCAAACTCCACACACAGAGCAGAGGTGGCACTCTGGCTCCCAGCCTTAGACACATGAAACAACAGCACTACCCACTGAGCCTTCATGTGTTAATATTATAAATTGCAAAAACACTGTACAGGTAAGGTTGGGTCGGGGAGCATGCGCTTTGGCAGTGGCACCACTGACGAAACGCCTCGGGATCCCAGATGGCAACCCCCCAGTCAGACACACAGTCCTGCCCCACCCTCCGGAGATGGCCATCCATCTGCCGCAGCCAGGTGTTACGTGGGGGTCCCCTTGGTCTGGTCCAGCCACTCGGGTCCTCAGCAATGAGGATCCTTCGAGCTGGATCACCCTCAGGGAAACACGCTACATGGCAGTAGTGCCTGATGCTCCCTCACAATGCAGGTAATGTGCCTCATTCGGGACTCCCCTAGCAACCACTCGTTCAACATAAAGTCAAACCAGCAGTACCCAAGGGTTCTCCGAAGAGACACAGTACTGAAGTAGTCCAGTCTTCATCTTAGCTCAGTGGATAGCATCCATGTTTCACAGCCATATAGCAAGACGGAGCACCAGGACTCTAAAGACTTGGACCTTCGTCCTCTTGCAAAGATATCGGGAGCGCCACACACCCCTTTCTAGTGACCTCATGACCCCCCATGAATCACCAGAGACGTGAATATCACTGCCGAAGAAGGTGAACCTCTCGTCGAGGTCGACACTCTCCCCGCAGACAGACACACTACTGATGGCTGTGCCTAAGAAGTCATTAAAGGCTTGGATCTTGGTTTTTATCCAGGACACTCGCAATCCCAGACACTCAGACTCCTCGCTCAGTCTCTCAAGAGCCCCAATCAGAGCCTCCATTGACTCAGCAAAGATCACAGCATCGTCATCAAAGACAAGATCAGTTACTCTTTCTTCACCAACAGATGCCCCACAACTGCTAGACCTAACGACCCTGCCCAACACCCAGTCCATGCAAGCATTGAACAGAGTAGGAGCAAGACACACCCCTGGCAAACCCCAGAATCAATTGGGAAAAATGCAGAGGTTCTTCCTCCACTCTGCACAGCACTCACAGTACCAGTGTACAGGCTAACTATGACGTCCAGCAGGGGGATCCTGCGAAGTCTCAGGATGTCCCACAGGGGTTTATAAGAGTCAAACATTTTATGAAAATCGACAAAGGCTGCAAAGAATCTCTGCCGATATTTGCACTTGCACTTGATGAGAACCCTCAGTGCCAAGATGCGGTCGATGGTAGACTTCTTAAGCATAAAACCAGACTGCTCCGGTCACTGGGAGGCGAGCAAGTGATCACGGATCCTGTTAAGGATGACCCTTGCAAGGACCTTACCTGGCACTGTGTTATCCCCTTGTAATTGCCACAATCTAGGCAGTCACCCTTCCCTTTCCAGATAAGGACAAGAAGTCCCGTTTTCCAGTCAGTTGGGATGACGCCTGTCTCCCAAATGGAAGCAAAGATTGTCTGCAATGCCAGCAGGA
>JAAGVU020000045.1:19309528-19321014 GCA_011763525.2 Mormyrus iriodes
AGATTCTATAGAATTTATCCTCATTTTGAAAATGGACTGGGGTCACTTCAACCCCAAAAATAACACAGGGGTTATGTATATACAATGTGTCTTACCCCTGTAATTGTGTACGTACAGCTCCCCTATGTGTCTTTTGTTGCACCGCGGTCCTGGGGGAACGAGGTTTCGTACCACTGTATACTTGTTAATGGTTGACACGACAGTAAAGTCCCACTTTGTTGATTTGATTTGACCTAATGCATAAGTATAACGAAGTACAAATCACACCCAAGTGAGTGTGAGATCAAACGGTGAGAAATAAAACCTTCAAGAAGAATGTGACTATCTATATCCATCGTGTATGACCACGTATATCCCTGTGAGCACAGAGCAGAGGGGCAGTATGGACTGTGTCCTGTCATCCATATCAAATAACAAAAAAGTAAAGACAAATGTCAGATTGCCAGACTACACATGATGTCATTTTGTGAGTTTTAACTATGCTTTTATTCTGTGCTTAGTTTTAAATATTACAGATGCAAATGTTAGTATTAAAGACACAAATTCACTGCATTTAACTTCTGGAGCAATGATTGGTTTTAGGGCCATTTGAATGTTATGCATTAACAAACAGTAATTAATTATGCAAATATATAGTTGAGTCAAATATTAAGCCATAGGATAACAAGGACAACAAAGAAACCTTTTGTCCAGAGAAAGAATATAGAAAATAAAGGAAGGAAATGCTGAGTAAATCCATGCAGTTTACACCGATTAGCAAGGGAAGGCTCTTTGTTAGTCTCTGTGGGTACCTGCAGCTATTTTCATTAACCAGAAATAGCTTTATTTGCGTTATTGAGATGAATCAAGTCCAAAATTAAATGCAGGAAAAAGGGCACAATATGAAGCAGTTCACCTCCACCCCTTATATCCGCATTTTGAATAGCTAGGAGTGAGAATACAGCCCCACTTCCTGCTTTTTCCAGGAAGGGTCACATGACCTCAGTAACCTTAGTTCCTATTCCCTAGACATGTGCCGGCGCTCATGAAGTGCCATGAAGGCAGTCAGAGCCTTAAAACTGGGAACCGGTTCAGGGAATGCGAATGTCGAACATCGTCATGCATTGTAAGATGCGGAGAAATCGCTCTCGCCCAGCATGTATAATGATACACTGATCATTATGAGCAGTCCAACAAAAAGAATTATGGAGCAATGGGACAGTTGCTAGACAAACTGCTGACTGAATGTCCCCAGTTTGGCTCTGGCACTCTTCCCACACCATATCATCAGTTACTTTAGTCATGACTGGAAGGATTGGGAGAAAACCCTGAAGCATTATGCTACGATTCCCATCGGATTCATTTCCATTAATGCGCCTTTTTCAGAGCTAATTCATGCAAAAAAGAAACGATCACTTGGAAACCGCAAGCCGAGCTACGTCTCGCACTGATCTGTGCTTAAAGCGCAGTCGACATCCCATGTTGATGTCACCCCGAGGAAATGCAAAGTCTTTGCTGAAAGTCCTGATTAATGCAACTGTGAGATATGCGGGAATGACCTCTGAGGTTTTGACTGGAGCCTCAGCGCCCTGCTGCTCATAACAGTGAGTCACGGCTCCCTGCTCGGGCCAAACAGTGCAATGACTGAGGTAACTGGGGCCCTGAGGACACTGATGCATTTACAAGCGGCTGGCAAGCGAGCCACACTGGACTCTTATCACTCAGATAATACGAAGAATGAGCCGCCTTAGCACACTCTGTGCCAGAGCATTCGTCTATTCAAAGTGTGTTACTGCCAGGCTAATAAATCACACTCCTGCTCATTCACTTTTTAGGTACTTCTGAATTCTTTGGATCATAGGCGAATAAAAATAATTGAAAACCTACAGCAGATCTTGGTCAGGTCTACTAGGAAAATGTAAATCCAGAGAAGCAGTAGCATCGGAAGGAGTTTGACTCTGGGGAATCCAAATTTGCCGCAGCATGGGTGGGGGGGGGGGCATGTATATATAAAAAAACGATGTAAAAACTATTTAAAAATAATAAAAATTTCATCATTTAAAATAAGACTAACACTGTTTAGGGGACAGTTTTACGGCTTCACGAAAAACATAAGATAAAAAATTGATCTGTATGATAAAATGTTTGTCTGATGCAGGACTGCAGTCTTCGTTGGGTATGTTTCGTCCTGACACTCTGCATGTGCTGCGTATTGGCCTCAGTAATGCCCAGATTCATAATAAAAGACAAGCAACGCGATCTTATTTATTTATTTATTTATTTATTTGTTGAGGGGGGGGGTCTGCTGATATTTGGGGGGACGCGCCCCCCTCGTCCCCCCTATTTCTGATGCCCCTGCAAATAAGAATTTCGGCTCCAAAGAAAAACAACAATTTACACGGGAAATTTAGGAGTAATAGACATACAGGGTCAAATTAATCCAGATTTAATTGTTTACTTTGTGTTGCTAACACACTAAATTACACTAAATGCAGCTTTTCCGGAGCTTTCGTATGTCTCTCAGTACACTTTCATTTGACTTTCATTGACTTTCAGCTGTCAGTGGCTTGTTTTTCAAAGTCCTGAAGGCAGAATGAACTTCTTTTATAATATTTAGCTTCAGCTGAGATATTTATAACCACGGATTTTAGCTAACTGCATAATTCTACACCCAGTGTATTGTTTACAGGGCAAATAGCAAATTCATTTTCTGTCGTTCTGTTAAGTGGATGCATCCCGGAGTTTGTTGACATTGCAGAGGTCATAGCCCGTCGGCTAAAAGCTTTAATTCAGGTGTGTTTAATTAAGATGTTCCTGATAATGAACCTTCTCCAACATGTATAAATGTTGATTTTTAACATGAATTGGGGGAGGGTATTTTTCCTTTGGTGCTGAAGGGGAAATAATCTGCATTAATAGATGACAGCAGAGCTTTTGAGAGTACAAAAACATTTTTCCTGTATATTACATCAGCAATGCTGAGTAAGTCCATATATCATATAGGCACAAATAAAACTATTTCTCTTTAGTCACATAGCATTTTTGCTCCATTAATATCATGACTGTGTAATATTACCATTGATTAGGAAAATCAAAAAGGGTTCTTAAAGGGGGGGGTGCAGTGGTTAGCACTGTTGCCTCACACCTTTGGGACCAGGGTTCTAATCTCCACCTGGGTTCCATGTGTGTGTAGTTTGCATGTTCTCCCTGTGGGGTTTCCTCTGATTCCCCCCCCAACAGTCCAAAAACATGCTGAGGCTAATTGGAGTTGCCAAATTGCCTGTAGGTATGTGTGTGAGTGTGCCCTGTGTTGGGTTAGCACCCCCATCCTGGCTTGTTCCCTACCTTGCACCCACAGCCTCTGGGATAGGCTCTGCCCCCCCAACCCCAAATGGGATAAGCGGATATGGAAAATGGATTGATGGGTGTGGTTCTTAAAGAGATTAAAATATAGAATTTGACTTCAGAACCAGCCCTGTCAGTGAAAGGGTCAGGCTTCTCCACTTACATGTCTGTGGACACATGGACCCCAGAGCTGTGGGGGGGGGCGTGCCTGTGCCTGGGGCTCTTTGGGAATATCATTAAGAATACAGTGATGAACACTCACTAAAAAATACCTAGAAATAATTAATGCAAACCAGTAAAACTACATAATTGAAGCAAATTATATCCATGATTTTTCAAACAAAAAGTTATATCTCAGTTTTTCAAAAGCAATCAGAAATATGGACATAGCTGTATGTTCCCCCTGGTCCATGAGAGGACGTTCCACTAGCTTATGAAGTCAAGAGCTTCCCCCCATTTTCCCTAGCTGACTCTGGTCCTCACGCTGTGCCTCCTGCATGCCAGTTCCCCATTTTCTCTGGCTGCTCCCCGCACTGGACTTCCTGCATGCCCAGTCCCTGCACTCCCTGGCTGCTCCTCACGCTGGACCTCCTGCATGCCCATTCCCTGCTCTCCTCAGCTGCTCCCAAAACTGGACCTCCTGCATGCCTGTTCCCCATTCTCTCTGGCTGCTCCCCGCACTGGACCTCCTGCATGACCAGTCCCTGCACTCCCTGGCTGCTCCCCACACTGGACCTCCTGCATGCCTGTTCCCCCGCTCTCCCCGGCTGCTCCCCACACTGGACCTCCTGCATGCCTTTTCCCCACTCTCCCCAGCTGCACTCTTACATTTCTCTCTGGGTGGGCTGAGCCCCTTCCCTTTAGGGCTCCCCTTTGTCCGCTGCTCGGCAGGAGTTGTGTCAGCACCGCTTGCTTCCCCTCCGCTCTCCTGTGGCCCTTCCTTCCTTCCTACCAGAGGGAGCAGTATGAATTTGCTCCCCTGCCAGCTTGTGAAGAGCGTGAAGGAGAAGCCCTGAAGTCCAGAATGCAACAGACTGGCAGCTCCATATGAAAACCACTGAATAAAAAGTACCAGGTAATTTCAACCTGTGCCGCCTAATTCACTGACTTAAGCAGTTCCCAGTTCTGTGGGGTTTTATAAGCTTTCATACCACAGTACAGCTTCAAAGTTGGGCCATGAAATTGACCTCCTTCACATTGGGGCTGCTGTGGATCCATACTGTATAATACGGAAGTGAAAATGCATTTAAAGTATTAAAGCATCAAATTGCTTTCTCTATTTTCACTGTAGTACAATGATTTATCCATCATTACCACTGATGTCCTGAGTATATAAACATTCTTCCATTTGTAATCCAAATGCTTACGCAGTTCAAGGTTTTGGTGAAATATGGAGTCCATTCCAGGATGCACAGGAGACAAGGCTGGGAAACATTCTGGATAGGATGCCAATGCATCACATGGCACGCACACACACACGTTCACAAACTATGGGCAATTCATAGACGCTCCCTAAAACAAAATTGTTCAAAATTTTAAAAACTGGGATGGTTTGAGGCAAAGTACACTATAAGTGAATGCTACGGATCTGCAGTGTGCTCAGGTTGTCTGGAAAAGCATTATGTAGTATAATTTGGTAGATAAGTAGAAAGTAGGTAATCAATCATTAGACCAAGTTCAAGTGGTTCAAACAGATCCATTAGTTTGCAAGTGGGCCAGAAACTTCTTGAAGCTAAATTACTTGCTTTCATTTGTTGCTTCTGGGAAATGTGACATTTCCTGTCAGGACCTGATTTATCATCCAGAACAAAAGTCCTTCCATTCAGCTGAAGTGCACAAAAGGATTTACCGGCACGTCGTGTCCACCTGCAGCGACAGCACACTGCGGATGTCTATATAGATATATGTATATATAGAGACGTGAAAAGCTCTGTCAGAGCGGACTTCTGGTGGCATGGATTCATCAGGGAATCTTAATTTAGCTGAGCGTGGCTCAGTGGGCTAAACCTCCGTGCCTGTGATCGGATGGCTGCCAGTTCAAGCGCCAGCCTTGGCAGGACAGTCACCCGTCCGTGAGCTGGTGAGTAAGGCCCTTAACCCCCAGCTCCAGGGGTGCTGCATGCTGGATAGGCCTGTGCTGTGACCTCCCAAGATTGCTCTCATCTATATATATGTCTCATAGGGGTCACAGTGCTCCTATCAACCAGTGTAAATGTGGTATTTGGAGATAAGGTCCGCTTAGTGCCCCTTTACTACCTACCTCCCTGAATGAACGAGGCCCTTAATCGAGAGGAGTGTACGTGCCCCCATCTCACCTGGGACATCAAGCCTCGTTGTTCACTATATGCATTCTCTCCATTTGTTTATTTTAGAGAAGCAAATCGCTGCCTATCTGCATTAGCCCGTAAATCTGTAACCTCTTCTTAACACAAATAATATCTTCTTAACACATATAATATCTTCTTAACACAAAAAATATCTCACTACAAGAATAGCACTACCATCAAAATATGCATTAAAATTTGTCCTTAGCTGAGGTGTAGAAATACTTGAATGTGCTGTATCAAACTCTGTATCCTTACATCTCAGAAAATAAGCAACACCAAAGCCAATTAATCTGATAAAGGATTTTAGCCTTAACACTTTGTTATGCTTAATGTCGCGTGAACGATAATGGCGCGCTAAGCTAATCGGGTTCTTGCTTTGGCGGGGCGGGAAGTTAAGCGATGCGCGGCAAAATTTTACGCGAGCTGACAAAGTGTTCATTACTACGTGTTATTTTATTCCTGCCACATCAGCATAGTGCATGTCGCTTATGGTGATTGCTGTCACATTACGATAAAGAAGGCGTTCGGAATGCCAAATGAGCGTTAGCTACTGCAATGACCTACACTATGACAGAGTACAGCTAGGCTGTGTTCATGCAGCTGTGTATAAATATTCACCAATCAATATCTAGATGCCTAATTTTTCAGTCTGTGCACGAAATCAACGCTGAGACCTATGCCTGTCTGCAAAGTCGTCCAAATAGCAAGCGAAACACATCTAAAATGGGACGTGTCCCTGCAAGTGACATTGCCTTTCTTTGGGTTCACGCCCAAATGTGCATATCTTCTTCTGCAGAGACAGACCGGGACCTTCCCCTTAATACAGAAAGCTTCATGAAGCACGTAAGGGCACCATTATCACGGGATCCTAATTATACAGCCACATATTTCCTGTAGTTGGATTCCTGCTGGCTAAATCGCAATGGAACTGTGATTAAACCAGCTGGAATCCCACTAGAGGCAATCATTGCGATGTTGCCCGCATGGTGTCATGTGATCTCCATCCCAAACGCGTGCCGCCGCGCATCACTGCATTCCGTTTGTTCATTCATTAATTAGAAATCAACACACAGACGTGTGAGGCAGGCATTGCACGTATTAGGTCACCTGTCTGCTGACCAAAAAGATGAATTTAACATTGTGCGAGTGTCCCTGCTGTTGTGATCTTGATTTGGATTTCTCCCGGGAAGCACTTGGCTCTGATGAGTGTGAAATAACTGCGGAAATCTGCACAGTTCAGAGTGACTGAAATTATAAGAATTGCAGCACAGTACCAGTTCTAGCTTGAAAGGCGTCCTGGGCAAGCTCCCCTTCAGCACCAACCCCCCCAAAAATTATGTGTTTATCTCCCACTGCCCTCCCACCCAGCTACAAAAAAAACACCATTTGGCACCAACTCTCATTTTTATTAAGGCATTTGGAACAACATCAATAAATAAGGATAAAATTTAAAATTGATGTACTAATTGCATTAGTACTGTACAAAATTAGAGGTGATTTCCCCACAACCCCCTCCTCAGGCTCCCAGTGGAGCTGCCCTCCCCATCTCGAAATTCAGAGTGGTAGTGGTGTAATTGACCCACACGGTGACATGATATCACTAACAAGACGTGCAAATGAGCGCCAGAAAATCGATAGCGCACAGGAAACAATCAAATTTTCTGTGTGGGCGCCTCCCATGCTACGCCTGGCAAGATGCCACTCTAGGTGGCTGCCCATGTAGCCCATAACTAAATCCACCAGTGGGGTACATTCTGTATACTTAGGTGTCCTCCCACAGTCCAAAACATGTAGTTGTTAACTGGTATCGCTGAATTGCCTGTATTGAGTGAGATGGTACAGTATGTATTCTGTAATAGTCAGTATTCCATCCAGAATGTACCCCAGCCATGTGCCCTATAAACTTATATTTATAATCTATTATGTATTTTATTTAAGAGACATCCCTGTTAGGAAAATACATAAAATGACCATAGCATGAAGCTCGAGCGACACGATTTGCTGTGTTAACTGTCTTGTTGATCAACACTGCCATCTAGATCAATATTTATGTTCCCCATTCGAAACCTTAGATTTCCCCACAAATTAAATTATGCTTGTTTACTAAATTTATAATGAAAAATGTCTGTGAGAATTGTATGTGAAATCACACGATTTAAAAACCCCTGGAATCTAACAAGCCTCTGAGTGGTACAGAGAATAGCATTATATAAAATAAAGCCTTACAAATGTGATCATGTTGCTGAGAATTCGTTTGCAGGGCTAACAAAAGGCTCTAACTGCTAGTCAGACTCTGTTTAGTTGTGATTAAGACACATCCACTTAAACTGAATAAATGAACTGCGCAGCATAAATCCATCATGATGCTTGTGGGCTCAGCCTTTTGACTTCTTTAATCAATGATGCCATTAACACCGTCGTCTTTGCTAATGCCTTCGGATGTCATCGCTTATACCCCCCAAAGCCCTGACAAAGGGTGCATGACTCACAGGCCAAGATGCGCTGGCATCTCTAAGGGCGAAGGGGCGTGCCAAGTCCGTGTGCCCTTTGGAGAAGACGTCAATCCTTAACATTTCTGTCCAGTACACAGTCCCTACAGCAGGCTCGGAACACGGGGATAAAGATGAAACTGGGACTGGGAGCGAGGCCCTCCAGCCCCCCCACGGCGTCTTCTTGCTTACGGATGTTTTTGGGCCTACGTCACACATGGCCGCACGCACAAAGCCTCTGTGGGAGGCAGAGGAGCTCTCAGGAAGCTATAAAGGTCAATCTCTATGACAGATAATGACTGACCTTCTGTGACTTTCAAATATTTTTGTATTGCTCTGTGGTAGACCTGGACTGTAGTATGATAACGTGGCAGGGCAGCTACGCTAACAGCTGGTACCCAACCATGAATGTTTTTCAAGGATTATTTAAATACTACAGCAATATCCTGGTACATTCCACCAACATTCGTGTCCCCATTACGAAAAATGACATCTAAAAAAAAAAAAGAAAAAAAAAAAAAAAAAAGAAAAACGCTTTGCAACCAGAGTGTCCCCTGCCTCATGCCCTGTGACGTTAGGCTCCAGACTCACCGTGACCTTGAAGGCTGTTTGGAAGATGGGTGGATTGAAGAAAAAAACACAATAAATAAATACTTTAATAAATATTGCATCCATATCATTTGGCATTTTTTGCCAAAAAAATATCATTTTTAAACTTTTTGTGTATTATTACTTTCTTAGCTGATACTCCAAAATATGGTGGCGCTCAGTTTACCCATTTCTGAATCGGGAAGGAACATTTCAGGTTATGTATTTCTGGGGCACTTCAGTTATGAATGCGAAACTTGCTTGCAATTTGACTGTGTGTTTTGTAGTATTAAAAGCCATCCTATTGATGACCTTTGAATCTGTCACCTCACCTGTGGGCTGTTCCCTTTGACCCCAGTCACAGACCTGTTATCTGTCACCTCTTCTGAAAAGTTAAACAAAGAAATGCAATCTTGTCACTTAACTTTTTAATGGTGAAAACTGTCTGTATTGTGTTTGAAATGGGGGGGGGGGGGGCACTACATTCTGAGATAGGCACCCCGCAAGTGATTCCGTAAAAACAGATTGCATAAAGAACCTTTGTACTCACAGTCTCTGATCCTTGTCAGATTTACTCAGTGCATCTCTTTCAGTTCATTGCAAGACGCTTTAAATAAAAATAATGTCAATCTAATATAAAATGTAATATTTATTCTGTTCAAAATGCAAAACCCGTATTGGCACATTAGTAATGCAAAGTCTTAAATAGGTGTCAGATTTTAATCCATGGCACAAAACTGAGTGTAAATGTGCAATTTATTTTCTTCTATATGCAAACAAAACAATTGGCCATAATCTTGAATATATCTGCATTTTGAGTATGACACCTCGGAGCTCGGAGCAACTGCTGCACATACAGGAGAGCAGAGATGACTGAGACATGCAGGAGGCTTTGTATGAGAAGCCATATCCTGCAAGCTTCTCCTATTACCCCAGCTGTATCTAGGGCCGCGTGCAAACAGACAAAACTCTTCAAACCCATAATGAAACCTTAAACCGCCATGACTGTGACTTTGTTCGTGATTCAATGGAAAATAATTAATACGCATATTTATTTAATTTGCTCAATGCAGGGGCTTTGAGATTGATACTGGCTATAGAACACTTAATATTTCGAGCATGTTTGTGGTCTGGCTCAGCAGCACTGTGGACGGATAGCTCTGCTCTGCAGGCTTCTAAGCACTAATGTCCTGAAATGGTCTGCTATTAGAACAAACACATTTAAGTGCAGTGTTAATGTATATCGGACTCAGGCACATCCCAGCAGGCTCCACTGGACCTGCCCTGAAGCTACCTGTGTTTTTCCAAAATGTTTAAAATTCTGTAAGCGGCAGAAGCCAGTGTTCATAGTCTTCATAGCCTGTAGACACGATGGATCAATATATATCATTGATCTGCATGTTTCATTTTCCATTTTTGGAATAATCCGACAAGTGATGTGTACTGTTATGTCATCTTAAAATGTCAATATTGACATAAAACATTGTAATTTGGGCCAAAAATCACTATTTTCACTTATATTATTACTATACTACTAAACTAGTCCAATTCCCCTGACTTTTTATCTGTTTCAATAAAACACTGCTTTGCTAATGACTATTTACACAATTGGTAACACATACACAGATAAATGCAGTTTTAATGGGAAAATACAGACACAGATACTCACATGGAGAAAAAAATTAGTTTGGCCCATTTCTCTGGCAACTGGCAGCATATAATGTGTTGCTTAGCTAAGTTGTTATACAGGACTAAATTATATAATATAAATATAATATAAATGTAGAAAGACAAGTCACAATCACATATATTCCAATCCCGGAATGTTCATAATGTTGAACTTTTTGCTGATTTGAATGTCTTATTAGGTCCTTGTTAGCAGTTAGCGTGTAGCTCGTGCTGAAATAATGCTTACATTTGTACCTGGGCACTCAATGGATGCTCAGCCTAGCTGCACTTATGCCTAGTCGACTCCTTGACAGCACATATGTTTGTAATGTTTTGTTTACCTGACCTGTATGACACTTTGAACAAAAGCATCTGATAAATAAATGTAAATATCCTCTATCACCTGACTGTAAGTCTATTTGATGCCCATGCCCACTGATAACATACAGGCACAAAACCAGCTACAATGGTCACTTCTGCTAACTTTGGTCTCATAATGATGATGTAACCAGATAAAAATAGTGAGTTGAGTTGGGGGGAAAAATGCGTTGAGGTAATTCTGCAGTAACCATGCGTTTCTCCCCCAAAAAAAGAAAAAAAACTTTCAGCTGTAAAAATTCACTCTGGGAGTACATGTGACCGTTAAGGGACAGTAAAATTACACTGTAAGTATAGGATGGAAGAAAGAAACATTAACAATCGATCACAGTTCACATCAAGAAAATACACGTAGTTGATCATTTGCAAGATTTTTCTGTCTAGTGCAGCTTCTTAAATACGGCCTATTGATTTCCTGCTTCCATATTGATTTAGTGTCTAGAGAAAGTACAAAGACAAGACACGCCAACATGCTGTAAACATATATTGTACATAAAGCATTTAATCGTCTATGCCACTCAAATTGTTTAGTAGAACAGCAAGGTTGACAGTTTGTTTCATGCGTAGGACTGTTGAAGTTCCTCCAATACACCTTCCTTCTACGTTAAATTTGATTCCACGAAGATGTAAAAATATCTCCTGGAGCCGACACCTTATCGTGGTGGAGGGGTTTGCGTGTTCCAATGATCCCAGGAGCTAAGTTGCCTGGGGC